>JANZLQ010000001.1:34515502-34530642 GCA_026212715.1 Elanus axillaris
CTCGACCACCTAGCTATGTTGTGCTTGATGCACCCCAGGACATAACTGGCCCTTTTGGCTGCCAGGGCACACTGTTGACTCCTATAAAAAAACCCACCAAAAACCACAAACAGCAGAAGAGAAAAAAAGGAGAAAGATGTTTTGATATAGTTATGGAAAAAACCAAACAAACAAGAAGACTGAAGATTTTAGGCTAAAGAACCCATATATCATCTTCTATAACTGATGCTACAGTAGCTAGATTTCATTTTCTCAAATGTCACAAGAAGAACATTAGGAAGAATTACAGTACTATGAGGCACAGAAAGTTCAAAGCAAGTTAAGGAAGTATCTGGATGAATAAGAAAAGACAATCAGATCTGGCTATGTGGGAAAAAACCTATTTATGTTAAGAGGAGATGGAGACATGCATAAAAGTATTCTTAACAGATCTGAAAATACTTTGAAGGAAGTTATAGCAGGGCCAGATGCTGAACATAATTTTATAACTATATACCTTCTCCCTGTTCTTTAGAGACTACATAGTCACTGTAGCTATAGTATGGGAACTGCTTTTTGCCATTCCAGGAATGTGAAGGCAGTAATATTCTATGGCATGGGTTCACAGACCCCAAGCTACCACTGAGTCATTATTTAGTCACAGGGTTCCCAAACATTGGAATCATAGAATAGTTTGGGTTGGAAGGGACCTTTAAAGGTCATCTAGTCCAACCCCCCTGCAATGAGCAGGGACATATTCAACTAATTCAGGTTGCTCAGAGCCCCATCCAACCTGACCCTGAATGTTTCCAGGGATGGGGCATCTATTACCTCTCTGGGCAACCTGTTCCCATGTTTCACCACCCTCATCGTAAAAAATTTCTTCCTTGTATCTACTCTGACCATTCCATGGTCAAATTCCATTTCCCATTTAAAAAGCCAATGGGATGCAGCTTCTCCTGTATTTTCCTTTGAAAAAGATTTGCTGGAAATCCAAACACCTATGAAAAAGCTTATGTCAAAGACAACACCTGCCCTTGAAGAACAATTCCACCTTAAGGACAGTAAAATAAGTTTTTCACTGAGCCTGTGATACAGCATTGGTCTGCACACGCAGAATGTATCTGTTTGGGACTACTACAGCTCCAAATAACACGTGGCCTTTCAAAAGTTTTCAGATAACTGGCAGCACTGCAGTAATGGCCAGTAGTTCTCTTTCATTTCTCCTACATTCTCCTGCAGGAAGTGGGGGTCAAGATTTAAGCAAGCAGTGAGAAAAGCCACATGGGAAACAATGCAAGAAGAGCCATGCAACATGTTCCAATGAAGATGTATCAGTACATAGTGATGTAAATCATCATTCTTGCACACCGTCAGGATATCACACCAGGAAAAACACTGGAGAAATGATTACGTCTGTTGGGATCTTTCAATAATACAGCCCTTCATAGCTAGATGATCTTACAGGTTCTAATACTGACTGAATTTCTGTGTTTGCAACAATGTGGTAACATTTATAAACTGGCTGAAGTTTATAAAGCTAATACCATGACAAGTAAGTATGTCACACAGGTCATACCTGCTCAGTTAAGTACTTGGCCATACAACAGATCTTTTAAGCATGCTGGTATTAGCAGCCAGCAAAGGGGTTATATCTGTATTATGAACAGATTAATATATTTTCTTTTCGAGAGGCTTTATAGGATCAGAACTTAATTCAAGTTGGAAGGCACCTCAAGGGTTTCTCTAGCTCTTGATCAAAGCAGGGTCAGTTACTATCTCTGATAAGGTTACCCAGTTTGGTCTTGAACTCCCCACGGTTGGAGACTGCACAACCTCTCCAAGCAACCTTTTCCAATGCCTGGCTGTCCTCATGGTGAAAAGTTTTCCCTTATGTCCAGTCTGAACCTTTCATGTTTCAACTGGCCATCGTCTCTCATCCTCTTGCCATGCACCACTGTAAAAAGCCTGGCTCCATCTGCCTGATAACCTCAATGAAGGTATTGGAAAGTTATTAGCTTCCCCTGAAGCCATGTCTTCTCCAGGCTGGACAAGTCCAGTTTCTGCAGCTTCTTCTCATGGGGTATGTACTCAAGCCCCCAGCTATCTCAGTGAGGCCTCTGCTGAATTCACTCTAGTCTTTCCTATCCTGGAGGTCCCCAAACTGGATGTAGTTTTCTAGATGCAGCCCAATGAATGCTGAACAGGGGGAGATACTTCCTTCTCTGGGTGTGCTAGCTGTGCTCCTCTTAGTACAGCCCAGGAAGCTGTTGCCCTTCTTTTCTGCCAGGACACGCTGCTGGCTCGCGTTCAGCTTGCTGTCTAACAAAATCCCAGCTCCTTTCCAGCAGAGCTGCTCCACAGCCAATCAGTCCCCAGACTGCACTGCTACAAAGGCAGATCCTTTTATTTTTCTCTGAAATGTGCTATAATGGCCTGTTTCAGTGGCCTCCTAGAATAAACAAACTGTCATATGGTTTCAAGGAAAAATACTATTCAGCTGATAAACTACTTACTGTAAGTGGTCTCAGAGAATATTAACCATAACTTTTAACAGTTAACCACAAACTCTTCTTTATTATTGGGTAGAGAGCTTGAACAGATGAAGCAATAACAAAAAAAGCTATCAATACCAGAATTTCTTATATCAGGTAGAGGGGCCTTATTAATCCTACTGCATACATCATACCAGCAGCAAAGAACAGCTAAATGCATAAAATTGTCAGCCAGCATAAAATCATGAAGTACAGCTTTCTTTGCATCAAAGACAGGAAACAAAGTGACACTAGAGAAGCTGGTATTGACTGGAACACACAACTGTACAAGACTGCTGCAGTAGCAGCTCTTAGTTGTGTAAGTCATTTGAGCACCATGATTTTGAGCACAAAGTTGACTACCATACATCTGCCATTCCTCTGCTTATCTCCTGCACACAAAAAAAAAAAAGACCTAAACATTTACTGCAGGATGAGCAGTTTTGTATACCAAATGCATTATTTGTTCCTGACAGTTTCGTCCTCTTTTTCATGGCACAAGAAATTCTGATCAACAAACCTGACAGTGTTTAATACCGAGGTTCCTGACCCAGGAAAACATGAACATGTTTTCTTGTCACAGGTATTGACTTTAGCTTAATGTTTTATGGAGTTTACAAGGATTCTGATGTCTGACTCTGTACTAAAAATAGCATGCAGAAGCAGCTTTACTTGACATTGCCTAATCTCGCTCACTAAGGTTTTCTGTTTGCTGAGAAGCCTTGGCTCTGAAACAGTAACTGGATCCACATTCTTCCTAGTTAACAAAGTTTAGCCAGGCTGTAGTCTGAAACAGGCAGCAATTTAGGTCCCTTAGGTCTCCTTAAGCAAGAGACTGAAAAAAAATTGATAATATAGTGTGGTACTGACCACCAAGCCAATCTGGTCTACTCACCTCTTTCAGTGAAGATGCATGTGAACACAAACAAAACCCAAAGCATTTTATGACACACTGGCAACAGAATTTGACAATAGCAGGTAAAATACACAAGTATGGCCACCTATTGGAAACACAGAAAAGCTAACCCCTCCCTCTTTTTAAACCTCTGGAATTTAGCTCTAACCATGCACCTATTACAATCAATCCAGGATTTATATTAACTTTACTTGAGGACAGAATATAGTCTACTGAGAAATTCCATAGGACTTAGCAAAAGACAGTTTCAATAGGTATCAATAAGCCCAGGCACCTCCAGCCACAGGACAGACTGAGTTTCAAGGAAAGACAGGAAGAAACACCAACTTAAAAACTGTAATCACAATTTATTATCTGGAACTGTACATTTTGCAAGCCTGAAATTTTTGGTGGAGAAGTAGAATAAAGCAGTGAATGCAGTAGAGGACAATGGCTGTAGACATAATTATTTGGTTTAGAGCAGAATGTGGATAGAATATGATTAGAAAAATACAGGCTTTCAGATAAAACATTTGAGCTTCCAAATTTCAACAGCTGAAAAAGCCAATACTTTATTGAATTAGATACAAGAAAACTATAGTGGGTCAGTGACAGGATGATGGATTTTTGGTCTAACAGATGTCAAAATATGATGTCTAGGGAAGAGTACAAGAAAAGAGGAGGCACTCATGCATCCTTTAATAAATTCCCAGACTTTCTTAGTAATATTTTCTATGTATTTATTAACTCTCAACAGATTTATTTTCCATGAAGTTGTCTGATTTTCCCTTGAAGCAGGAAGTTCCACTGGTTGACTACCTATCCTGTGAAGAATCAGCTCCTTTCGCTTTTTTTTTTTTTAACATGGGACATAATTTTTTTTTAACTTTTAACTTTTACTTTTGCTTCATTTATTCAGAAAGACAGAGAAGTGGGAACTCTTAGGTTAACTTGATGTGGTCTTGGTGATTTGCTACTGTTCATTTTCCCCAACTTGTTCCATACATTCATTCCATGCAGTTTACCTTATTATCCATCACACATCAAAAGTTCTACATTTAAAAAGTGAAAAAACTGGCAGCTGACATAAGAACATATAAAGTGTTTATGACAATACAATTAATTTTCCATCATCTTCATCAGGAATTTGGAGTTATATGGTTCTCCTCCCCTGCGTTTATTCAGTAAAATGAGGACTTGTGTACAGAGACTGCTTTGTATCTCCTCTCATAGCCAGCCCATGAATGGCATGGCCCAGACACAGCCAGAGCTAACAGAAATGTGCATGCCTTTGCTGTACTGTCTGGACATCTTTTATCACTCTTGCCAGGTTAGTGGAAGTTTACCAGGCACAACACCAAACATTAGGGTCCTCCTTATACTGGAGCAATCGTGCAAAGATATCCATGTGCCTCTGCAAAAGCCAGCCTTGGTCCAGTCAAACATATTTTCCTCAAGCTCCATGCTCTCAACACTTAAGAGTAAGAGAGCTACTACATTCCCAGTAGCAGGAACACAGAATAGGCTGGGTCAGCCTGACTTGGCACAGGTTTAGATCTCTACTGAACCCCTCTGAAAAGATCTTATTTGTATAACATTGTGCCTGGGTTTAAACACAGACAGACTGTACAGTTGATAGTTGATTCTGCAAGGAGTTATATCAGAAATATTTCTGGTCGTGGCACAGTGTGGCAGGTACACCTCCGTAACACACAGATGAAGCAAAATCTAGATGAACTACCTATTGCTGAGAGGTCACCACAATAACTAACTACAGAAAAGTAACTTACATTCCATTAAGAAAATAGCTCCTGAAATAATGATTCCAGCTTCTCATGCATTGCCTGTAATCTTCTGTATAGATTGCATCATTTCTCAGTGTTTCCCCACGAGAAGAGCAGATAACACGGCTTTGTTTCTCCTACTCCTTATATGACTAAGTTACTTAAAACTATTGTCCTTGAGCAAGCATTCAGAAACAAGTCTATGAAATATTAGACTTGGTCAGGTCTCCATGTGCAACCGTAAGACATGATTTTTATCCAGCTCGAGACAGAGAAATGCGAAAATACGCAAAGATGTTCCATAAAAAAATTAACCCTTTAGCTGTGTTGTATTCTAAATAAATGCAGAGACTAGGAAAGAAATGACATCTTGTGATTACAGATTCTAGAGTAGAAAAATTATATAAAGACTTTTTTTTAAATAAAAGGAGTATATATAAGTCTTCGGTAACAGTACATTTTAAATGTTTGCAAAGGCTTAGTCTCAAATCAGATTCCTTCAAGATAATTAAGCAAGCATCAGTAATCCAATTAAATGATTTTTAAATTAACACTTCTGATAAAAAAAGCATTTCTGTGAATTCAGTGTAATTACCTTTTTTATAGCTCAGGTTTAAGACACAAATTAATTATTTTTAAATCCAATGCTTGATTTTGTGTAAGGGTCTTTTTATGACCCTTACAGGATCCCTGCTATGGAGATTCATATTAAGAAAAAAAGAGATTTTATGTTACAAGACAGTTCTCAAAAAACACAGTAGGATAACTTAGGATAAGAACAGTGCAACTTTGAGCATCTCTGTCACTGTCTTTTCTCAATATGCAAAATCCATTCAAGGTATTTCCCATCTATTCTGCACTATTACTATACTCTTACTCCTGTTACTCTCAACAGGCTGTAGTGAAAATCTCAGTATTGCTTCAGCGAAGCAGAAGAGACATTGTATTAAAACTGGCTATTTAAAAACCCAAACAAATCATCGGAGTTTCCAGAGCAATGGATAGTTCACTCTCCACTCCATCACTTTTTGAGTGCAGATTCTCCACTTCTTGCAAAAAAACACAGACTGGTTGCAATGTGAAAAGCTCTTGTGAGAGAAAAAGAAAGCCCCTTCTTGACCACTGTTTTTGGCAGGTTAAGAAATAAATAAGCAAGTAAGTTCCTACTTTATGATCAAAACTATTCTAGGGAGCTAGATGGCCAAACAGCGATTGCACTGGGAAGGATCAAAGATCGATGCTTAGTTTACCTAAGTAGACCGCAGTGGCACAACACTCATGCACTTCAGGTGAGGATGCTGTATTAGAAGAAGTGCAGTTCAAAGGCACCAACAAAAATCTCACTTATCTCTTTAGGTTCTCCTAGTAAAAAAACAGCACAAATGTGATGTGATGTTAAACATACTGCAGGCAACCATACCTTTAAGAGTTTTTCTCTTTGCTTTGCTACATTCAGTTTTTCAGAGAGCTGGCTGAATGATAAGTTGGAGGTTTCAAAGTCTTCATGCATCAGTATGTAGGGATGTGCATTACCTTAAAGAAAAAAAGCAGCTGATTGTCTCTGCATTTTTCCCCAGCCAGCTTCTAAGTACAAGCAAAATTAAAAGAAGCTAGGCTTATACTAACTTCTTTATTTTCTCTGAGCAAGTCTTCATCATAAACAGGCAAGAGAAGCCCAATTCTGTGCTTAGAGACAATGCAAGACTAAACCAGCAATAAAGAATGTACAAGTACTCTTAAAAATAAAAGCCAACCACTTTGCTACTATTTATGAAAACCAGGAGTGTTAGGCTAGTGTGAATAAATATTTAATGAGCATGGCAGATTAACACATGGTTACTTTGACTCTTTTCTCTTATTTGTGTAATACAGTCAAACAGTGGAAAATTATCCACCAATGACTATTTGATTTGAAAGAGAATTATCCACTTATAGCGCTTTGGTTATCCACTAAGATTAGCATTACAAGACTCATCTAACATAAAAGACGTATAACCATAGCACTCACATCTAGAACAACCTGAGCTAAACTTATTAATAAATAATTGTAAAATTAATATGTAATAACTTTGGTTTTAATTCTACTGAATGATTTAAACCCATTATTTTCATAACTTTTATTGGCTTCAGTGTAAGCAGGTTCTTACCTCTAAAAAAAATCTCACCATTTCTTGAAGAGGATAAAGAGAGACCTCAGAAGTGTTGCATTTTATAAATAGATTTTGAAACTGCACATTTGCGTTAACTCTCGCATTCACAGAAAAGTATGATACTGCTTTGAGAGATGTATATTGTAAAAACTGAAGCAACAAAGTCAGAACTATTCACCAATGCAACACAGCATAAAAAGAAATAACATGCAAACTGGAGTACATACCTCTATTAGCATTCCGAGCAGCTAACTGTGATTTCAGTTTTGCAATAATGCTGTTTTGAAGCTCTATCTTTTCCTGCTGTTCACGTATTTGCTGCATGTAGTTTTCTGTCTGCAAATATAATTTAATTAGCATTAATCTTATTCTGTTTTGACTAGGGTTCTCCTACTTGGCATATAAAAAGCAGCTCTGATTTTTAAAGATAATTGTAGTTGTGAACCTATGCATGAAAACCCAACTACAGTCACCTTTGGCAAGTCTGTATTTTTGAGACTGCACTGATTAGAAAAGGTATTATAGGAAATAAATCCTGATTCTCAGTAACTGTTTCAACTGTGTCAGTTGTAAAGGATAGGATAACTTTTGAGTTAAGATTCTTCATTCATAGCCATAGAATACAGCAGGTTTTAAATTAGAATTTTAGTATTCCTCAGAATGCTGGTCAGTTTATCTATAGAAAGATGTAATTTTCTTCCCCCAGATTTTCTAATATGGGGGGAAAAGCAAGCAAGCAGCACCATCCTTCATCTAACTATACGCAATCTCATGCTATAAATAGGCCACACAGAGCCTAATATGACTGCTCACATTTCACCAAAGTGTATAAATATTGTTAGACAGCCAGTTAATTGAACAAATGGTCAGGTGGCAGGAAGATGCTAATATTCAAAAACTATTATTTCATTAGCACATGCCTAATGTTGCAGTTACAGTAGTGCTAAAAACAAGCAAGAAAACTTGTGAAGTCCAGCAAGGAAACTTACAGGAATGCACCAAATTTTTCTAAAATTAAGAATATGTCTACTACTGAACAGGTCATGACCTGGGACAAGACTAGTCATTGTTTTCACTTCTATACATAGGTTATCCACACTATCCAATCTAATTCTCAAATCTCAGTCACATTTAAATTCCACACCCCCCTACTGCCCAATGTGTTTGTCTGTAAAGCAGACAGGAAAAAATCTAGAAGCAAAATTTATTTTAAAAGGCCAGATAGTAGTTGTACTATGAGAGTTTATGAGTTTATTAAAAAAAAAAAAAAGTGATCAAAGAGCAGTACACTCCAGCAGCTATAAGAGACCTCATGAAGCAGAAAAATCACTGAGAACCAAATTGAAAATGTACAACAGCAATGTCTTGTCAACACTTCTGTACAGAGCACAGACATGACAGCTAAAACAGACAGAAGAGAAGATGCTTTTGACAGCCAGTGTGCACAAATTATTCCTTGAGTCAGATGGCAGCAACAAGTTACCAACTAGAAGATCTGCATGACAACCAACCATCCATCTGTATCAAACACCATCTGGCCGAGATGACTCTGGCTTCTGTGTGCTTGACATGGCTCCCAGCTCTAGAGACTGGCAAAACAAGTGGCCTATCGGTAACTTAAGTAGTAAACTGTTAACAACAGAATGGTGGACAATCCAACAATGTGTGAAGGCCACACAATGAACAGAGGAAGTTACTAAAGTAAAGCATGATACAAAGGTCATTAAAAAAACAGGAGTTCAGTTAAAAAACATGAAGAAGAACACAAACAAAAAACCCCCAACTAATTACAGTATCAACTCTTTTTGGAAAATACCGTTGTTCTCTTTTGAAGCAATGAAATCCAACTACTGAAAGTCTGATTAGGACAAAGATTTGAACCCTCAGTAATCCTCTATGAAAGGCTTCCAGTTTTAATTTCTGAACCAGAGAAAATGCAGAGAGAAATCTTGCAAGCATTTAGTTCACTTAAGACTGATTATCTCACACACTTCTCTAGTTTTCTTCCATAGACTTTAGAAGGGCTATCTGACCTTGTACTTGACATCTCGTTTCTTGGGCAGAAGCTTCTTTCATGTACTGTTACATGACTCAGGAGAATTACCTTGACTGGTTTTCCTTCAAATAATTAATTGTTCATCGTAAGAGACAAAATATTCCCAAACATTTAAAAATGCGTTGCCTTTTATTTAGTTGCAGTTTCAGCACAAAATATATTTACACGCTACTTTTGCTTGTTAAGTACAGAAAATACTACAGATTTGCGCCAGCACTGGTGCAACAGACTACGAACGGACATTGACTGCATAGTGGATGACTGCACATGACTGACTTGATACCCATTCTGTGCTGCCTTGGCTAGTTTATTTTGCTGTACAAGGGGACAGCAGAATTGTGCCCACATATCAGAATATTCTCTAGTAGACCTTTCCCCGCTCCCAATTCTACTACTGCTTCCATAACTTGACGCTGAGTATGGTTCATCTGCCCCCAAACAAAGTCCCAGCCTACCAGTTCTATGAAAGTATCAGAAAGTCCTGCAGCATCAGAAATATTCAAGCCTTTCTCTAACAGAGGTTCCACTGCTGGGCAGAATACGCACAATAAAATTAGTGTGACAATGCCCAAAACTGATAGCCTTGCAATATGCTAGCATACATGACGAGAAGCCCTAGAAGAGTTTTGGCTGAAGTAATGTATTCTACAACAGACTAAGTAAAAATTCAAAGGTGCTCCTTACTGGTCATAATGCCTCCAGAGTCTTTCTGTTACTTCATAATTAAGGAATAACTGTACAGATGATTGTTTTTTTAAAAATCAATACTTAGTCTAATAATTTTAAGGAAAGATTGCTGTAAATGTTTCAACACGCAAACTCTGTTGTCCTAATAGTTTGCACAGTGCTTAACTTATTAGAGTCTTTGACCTTTACATCAAGTAAACATTCATATGGTGTATCTGCCTATTAACAAAAAAAGACTTAATTTTAGCTATTTACATTAATAATTTAAAAAGTAATTTTTTAATAAAGCAAATTAAATTTCAGAATATACTTCATTAAAGCTAGGTAAATCTTATATACATCTTTGCTGTCTACATTAAAAGACTTCATTAATCCTCCAAAACAGACAACACTTTTCTCACCTTTAAAACGACAAAAAAAATAAAGGCCAAAAACCTGAAACCCACCTACTATATTCACAGCCTAATGAGTTACTCTGCAGTGTACTGGCCTGGTTTCATAACGGCAATTTCCAACTTTAACACATGCACTAAAGTGCACATAGCTAAAAGTGAAACTGAAATCTACATGTACCACAATCCTCCATGGGAAGGATGCCTTTAAAGATACAATTCAGAACCCAACACATACTTTTTGCTGTAGTTCTTTCACAGCATGGTCCCTATCCATGCATGCTTGTCGATAGGCTTCATAAGCTTTGTTAAGCTGCTCTCCAATGTTTTTGTCCATATTGTTTCATCACTGAAAAGATGGTCAGGTTAACAGACCTGAAAAGTAATAAGAAGGGAAAAGAGAGAACGCTAAGAAACAGAAGTAAGTAACTAAAAACATATATAACATGACTTGTATTAATATAAAATTCAAGTAATATGTGCAGTATGTTTGAGCATTAACTTGCATAATAGTTTGAACTATAGCTCTGCTCACCTCAACATTTAATTTTATGTCCCAGGATAGGTTTAAACAATAGCCAAATAAAAGCAGGTTAACTCCAAATCTAATTCTGGATGTACAGAATGTATAAATGTATGTGTAGTTACAGCGTTTAAGGACTGAGACTTAAAATTGGTGCATATCACCAGTTACCTGATTTTAAGACACGTTCAACACTTCATGTTTACTCAACTGTGAAATAACAGCATTAAAAAACCAAAACAGAACTCAGCTTTCTTCCTTAAGCAATAAAAAGATGAAAGCTCAATAACATTAGGTCACATGGACATACCTTATTCTATGCCATATTTGAAAATGGCAACACAAGCAACACTACAAGTTGAATCAAAACATCTTTTATCTAGAAATCAGTAACACTAATCACTAAGAATCAGCAAGACTCAGACCTTTTCACACAATACTATCAACTTTTTACACTTTGTAAACAATTTCAGTAACAATTCCTGAAACTACAGCTCATGACACATAAGACTACAACACTATAAAATGCCACAGACTTCAATTGCAAGACAGTGAACTTTGCTAACACAGATCCTTTGTTTCTTTAGCAATATATGACAGGAATTTTAAGATCAAAATTTATCATAATGTAAATACAATAGAGGACAGGTTAGCAAAGTCTCAAAAACCCCAAAACCAACCAAACAACCCCCAAAGTACCAGCATTAAAGAGAAAAAACAAATCAGTAATTCACATCTCCTGATATTTGAAGTATGGTTACCTCACAGTACACAACATGGGCAGCCACAATCATCTCTCACTATCTTCTAGGATTATGCATAAACCACAGATACTGTTAAGGAAAGTGGTGCAGTCACAAGAGCATAAACCAAGCAAGAAGGGTATGAGGATAACTTGCTGTGGGCCCTGGTCAAAATTCTAAGGATTGCAGCTTGAAGCTTTTATTCATGTCTTCTTGCTCTTGAAGATCTTCCATATCATAGACCCTGAATACAGAAATGTGGTTTGACTTTCCTAGAAGGTGCAACAGACTACTGTATGGATGTCACACCTTTTTGTCCTGTAAACTTTATTTTAATGATGTGTGTATTGCAAAAGCAATTGTATCTCAACTCCAGCATGGCTGTACTGGCAAAGTGAATTCTTTAAATTGCTTGGAATCATTTAGGGATTGTAGTAACAAGTATTACTCAAATACAAGTTTGTAAGTTTTGTGTAAAACACCTACACTGTTTCGTTTTGGTTTGGTGGTTTGGGTTTTTTTGCCCCCCCCCCCAACACCAGTTCAGTAGTTTATAATCTCAGGTCCACGTATACTGTCTCAGATCATTGTCAGTAACACAGGCTACTTGATCCACCCCCTTCCTTCCCCAGAGAGTATCCCTCCACTAACTGGAATATTCATTCTAATACCTGCGGCACATCTTTAAATAAATGGGTAGGCTTTTTCTCAGTTTCACATGAAGGACTGTTTTATGTAGTTCAATGAATAAAATCCAATATTACAGCTGACTGCAGGGGCGGGTACTAAATTGCAGAAGGGTATTGTTATGGCTGAAAGTGATTTAAAGTGTGCTCCCATATCCTTAAAAAATTGCAGAGTTTGCAGTGATGTTGATTTTGTACTCTGGAATTCTCCAGAGACACTGGTAACAATTTATGCAGTAAATGGCAATGTCCTGTACATATAAAAGGTAATTTCAAAAAATGAGTGCAATGGGATTTAAAAGACTATGTTCAGCTTCTAATAGGGGGAATGGGGTTCAGCTTCGTATGACTCACAGTTCATAGAAAATGAAGGCATTAATTTCATTCATGCAAACTCAAATCTCCATTTGAAAAACAGTATTTAAATTTATACCCAAGTTCCAGCATTTTACTTATTGATTCATTGAGACTGGGAGTATTAACAAAGAGTTCTGCTTTTATCTAGACTGCTGGTACCAAAAGTAATTGATCCAACAGGCAGAATTGTAGCACTGCACCTGATTTTCTACTTGGTAGGGAAAAATAAGGAGAATGTAGCTAATTTCCTATTAGCTCCCTAAAATCCAGACTCTGTGAAGTAAGAAAGGGGCAACAGAAGTCATTAGTAGTGACCCTTTAAGATGGAACTGTAACTAGAAGAATTGGTCATATATTTCCCCATACCCTAGGCACTCATTTCTGCTTCCACCTCACCTTTCCCTTCCTTCCAGCACAAGCAGCCTTACTGTAAACCATACCAGCAAACCAATCCAGCTTAAAACTAAATGCTAAAGGTATTTTTGCCATGTTAGTTTTAATGCAGATCAGCTCCACAGATCACTTCAAATGGCATGGTAACACAAGGAAACCAGCACAGGAGCAAAAAACCTCAGTGAAAGGCAGACAGAACTCCTGCGTTCAATGGCAGCATTGGCTTTGAAACTGTAACATGAAGTCATGGTTATGTAACAGTGATGTAAGCCCGCACTGCCACAGAAAAGGATACTCCTGCTTTCCCCCCATCTCTGGCCATGTATTTTTGCCACTTACTTGTACCAGTATTAGCATTTTTATGCTACACAGTTGAGTATGCCAAAGTAGCTCCCTACCTCCTCAAAAAAGCTACAACAATCCCCCCAAAAAACAACCCCAAAATTAAAGCTGGAGCTAGCTCACTGCGAGGCTGCTGAAGCACTACTACCAACACAAGGAGGCAGTGGGAAAATGAGACTAGTTGTGGGCAGGACTGCAGCAGTCTAGATTTAGATTGGATTAAACTGCTCTGTAGTCACACCCTGAATTGCCTGCTGCTGGAATAAATAACTGCTTCTTATGCTATCTATCTCATATCCAGAACTCCTTGCAGTTAGAAAAACTGGCTCCTTTTCCTGCTTCTCCTCATAGGCATCAATATTTATCAGGGAATTTGCCAACTGTTCCTTGTCATTTACTCTCTTCTCCCTACATCCAGTTAGGAGGAAAAAAAACCCACAAACCCAACCACCCTAAATTAAAAAAAAAAAACAAGCCACAAACCAACAAACCCCCAAAACAAATATCCCCACTATTTTAATCAGGCTTAGTTATGCTGTACCCACACGGCACCTGGAACGCATTCAGTCCAAAGGTGACAACCCTGGTCTTTAGCAAACTAACATTCTAGGTATTAATTCGATCCTACAGGCTCACAATTATTAACAGTAATATGTAGTCAGAAGAGATGCAGCAACAGAAAGTCTTGCATTTATTCTAACAGGGACAGAATTATAGAGAGAAAGAGATTAGCTCCAGAATTTGCCTGATGAGGGGGTCCTGCAAATGTACCTGTGAATGCTGTGTTGCCGGAGCTGTGGCAGCGAGAACTAGAATTTCGTCTTCGAGTAAAGGCTTGAATGCTGGAAAACAACTGGGTAGAGCAAATGTTGTAAGAGAAACTTCTGAGTAAACAAACCCAAGGAAACCTGTGGATGCTCTTAAAATACATGCTTCAAATGAGAAACATTTTGCTGATATAGGTGGGGAAAAAAAAGCAGTAATATGAATTTTCTGTGAGTGAAATGCCAAAAAAGCCCCAACACAAAGATTAGCAACATGCTGCTGCATACAGCCTGAAATCCCAGCTCCGCAGATCGCTAGAGGCACATTTTGAGTTTTCATAGTGCCTCAGAAAACACCTTAAACTCTGAAAAAATAAGGTTTTAGCTAATCGTGTGTATATACACATTCATTCATAATACACATGCCTACCTCTCACAGGTTCACATGAGAACACAGATGCCATCCAGCAGCGAGTACTTCCTTACATGTTTCTGCTTTCAAAACAGCTTCTTCAATGGAAATATTTTGTAAGTTACACTGCCATCGTCTTGGGAACTGTAAACCTGTCGAGGCAGTCATTCGTCAGAGCCCGAGAGCTCACCGCACTTGCGGTTTGGGCTTAGGTTTTTTACGGTAGTGTTCTGTTGTTGGCGGCTTTGTCTAACGGACAAAACTCCTGCCTCGCCCGACGGCGGGAAGAGTCGGAAGCCCAGCAGGAGCCCCGAAGGCCACACCGGCGCCGCAGCCCGGGGCGCAGACAGCCAGCCCCTCTGCGCGCAGGGCAGGGGACGGTGACCATCGCAGAGCCGGGCCTTTACACCCCCCGTCCCACCCCCCCGCCGTTCCTGTCCGCG
>JANZLQ010000001.1:34535306-34553147 GCA_026212715.1 Elanus axillaris
CCCTCCCCACCCGCCAACCCCCCCCCACTGTATAGTGAAACTGAGTTTCTGTAGAATAATGTAGGGAAAACACTTACCTTGGAAAATTCATTTTCTCTAGCATCAGTGCCTTTTTGCCATAGAGACAAGTATTCAGGAGATTTTACACATAAGCATTAATTCCCTAGACCTGTCAATGTGAAGAAGTGAGACACATTTTTATATCAACTGCATTACATAGGCCTTCCTTGTTAAAATTCAGTAAATCTTGGTAGCTGATTTAGACAGAGCTACATTATATTCAGTATCTAATTTAAAAAACATGATTGATATAAGGAGCCTTTGCACTATTTGTTGAATGTTGTTTGATCCCAAGCCCTTATTCAGGCTGTCAGTGTGGAATAAGAGTGAAAGAAGTCAAAGAAGAGAAGTATTTGAAATAACGCATTTTGTTTCTGGAATCTTATGACCTCTTTTCCTCTTCTGCAAAAAGGGGAACTATGTAGTGCAGCAAGATCACAGATTTCATGGTATTATTTTTGTTTCTGTAGTCTCATAAAAATCCAGAGTTTGGGGAAAAGGAAGAGACAGGTGTTGATGCAAAGTCATTAAGTTAATGGACCTGTGTTAGTATACCTATAGAACTTCTTGTCAAAACTGTTCAGGATGTGAAAATTTTGGATGTGTTCAAGGGGAGATTGGACAAGTAAGTACTTGAGAGATTCACTTGAGGGAAAGTAAAGAGACAGGCAGCATCAATCTCAGGAAGTTCTCTGACCTGAAAATAGCTGGCAGCTGGGAGAAGACTCTGAGGAAGTATTACATATGCTTGCCCTGTTCTTATTCTTCCCAGGGCATTGATTTCTAGCCACTGCTGAAGAGAAGATGGGTCTGAACCAATGTGGCATATGTTCTTACGTTAATGACTTCATGCTGATAAAAATGTGTAGGAATTTCTCTACATTAAACAATCTCCTGTAAAACACAGGATACTGTAAAAGGATAGGGAACATTACTATTGCAGAAGCTCCGAAAGATCTTGGAACATCCATTCAGAATGATTTCTTATTATTTTAGAATCCATTTGAAAGATAAAACCTTTGAGCAGGTTTATTAATCAGTGAATTTTATCTGGTTTGTGAAAAGACACTCTGTGTAGTTTGACTATGTTTACAGTTAAATTGTGATGACCAACAGATCAGCTGCATAATATTATGGCTTTCATTCTTAGTAATTGTTCTAACTGCACACAAAACTTAACAGAAGGTATATCAGCAAGGCAACCTTCTTGATTGGTGGGTTGCAAACAGATCTTGAGAAAAAGGCCTCACAGACAGTAGTAGTTAGTGATTTTTTTCTATTCTTTAGCTGGTGACAGCATCTAACTATTTAATGCAATTTATTTAGTACACGAGTTTTGAACTGGGTTTTCATATACACCAGTTAATATTGTCCTAGTTAAAAACTGTATGGAATAAACTTTCCAGGCTTCTTCCCAAAACAAAATTTATAGGGAAAGCTAGTAAAATGCTTTGATTCTGTTTCATTTTTTAAGGAAAACACAAATCCCATTTAATTATTTTTACAAGATGACAGAGCAATTGAAAATATATCTATAACTTCCCTGACACATGGAGTTGGTATACTTCCTTTCAACATGATTTGATTGTATGTTATAGTGAAATTTTAAAATAAATAGTTCTGTTTCTCTGCACAGTGAAAAAATATTTTGGAATGATTCATCTCTGCAGTCTTTTTCTTGTTGATATAGTTGTTCCAGCTCCTCATGTTAATTTTTAAGTTGTTTTATAAATTAAAAGATGGCTTTGTGACTTCAACAGAGTGCTTTTCTTGATTCTTACTCATAGTCATCTTATGAGAGTTTGGTGGGTCTAAGCTTGACTAATTAGAATGTGTAAGACAAAATAAGATGCTCAGATGAGTGTTTCTGTAAATCTTACAATGTGCCGTTGCAGTGAAGTTCTTTACCCAAGTAAACCAAAAAGATTTGAGCAGTCATTGAGCAGTCAGGCTGCTCAAGTTTTAACTGAAATTTCTTGGTATCTACATACACCAAAGATAAATCAGCAGCTGTGCCTGCTGAATTTTATGGTAAATCTTCCCCAATTTTAAGCAAAGAAAGCTTGAAGCTATGTGCTGTGTAGTGGCTTACAACATGCTGACACCGTGCTTGGTTGAATACAGCTTCATTGTCTGTGAAGCTAAGAGGACTCAATGATAAAGAAAAATGCAGACCAGCTTCTTGCAAATGATTTTTGTTCTTACCATGCTGTAAACAGGAATGTGTGTACAAAAATATAAAGAAAGAAAAACAAAGAATAATTTGTTGTGTGTTGTCAGTTCTAATACTGAAGATACATCACTAGTAATAACTCTGACTTTCTGAAAGAGTTGTCACACATTAAGATTTATTCCTGGTAAAGTAGGGAGAGAAACACACGATCGATGGGTTTGGGCCTTTTTGCATAATTAGTGGCAAAACGCGCGCACACGCGTGCGCACACACACACACACTCACTTACTTTGTCTGGCACAGCTTCAGTCTTCTTATTCACCAGCTGCTAAGTCATTTTCATACCCGTAGCTGCTTCCTCTGAGTGAAAACACACCTGCTCTTCTAGCATTGTATCCATTTATTGTTGGCTTCCTAGAAGCAAGAGATGTAAGAGAATTTTGGCTTGTATCAGAGATGAGAATAAGCATGGAATAACTCAAAACTGCCACACTCTTATAAAGCTATTATATGTTAATTTGTCTGTATTATTACCAATTCCCTTCACTAGATACACACCGAGAATTAAATGTTCTAAGTGGTATTTTGCTCACATTATTTTCTGTCTGTGCCATTTGGAAATACACTTATTTGACCAGGTTTTGACCACTGCTTTAGTGTTACCGCATACCTGCCAGTGCTCTTAAATTGCACTGCAATCAGTTTATTGTGTATTAAATCAAATAGGAGAATTCTACACAGAACTGAAAAATCATTCCCTGCAGCAGTGAGTAACAGCTGCGTTTTAGATTGCAAAAAGGAGATCAGGCAAGAAGACTATTAAAGGCAACTCAATGTGGGGAGTAAAACCAGGAAAAAGAAAGTGATAGATGTGGGGTTAGTTAGGAATAAGAAAATTAAGTACCAGAGGTGCTCCTTTCCCAGTGCTTGGCTTTACCTTTCCGTCCATACTCTGAAGTACAGCCAAATTGATAGCTATCTCTAAAGCCCTCTTTTAGAAGATTTGATCTACATTATGGCCTGGACCTTATAGAAGTGATCTTAAATTTCTTCTTCAAGTTCTTCAGAGGCAATATACTCCTACTTTGTTGACAGATAGTATAGTTAAGACAAGAATCACAAAAAGAATTTAGGGTTATGGTACCAGTGACTTCATGGAGGCTGCTACAGCCTCCGCTACATAACTTCTTTCCTACACAAAGTATGGGGCTTGCTGAAAAGCAATGCTTTAAGTAGAGCTGCTGTCTCTGGGAAATATTTTGTAGTCCTGGATCCCTTCTAGTCACATCTCTTGGAGATGAAAATTCAGTTTTGCATGGACTGATTAGGGCAGATCACAGAGATTATAATTCTCCAGTCTCATAGCTGCAACAATCTTTGGGTTCCAGCCTCCATTCTAACAAAGTTTGCATGTTTTGTGGCACAATAGGCAGTAGGTCATTCCCACTTTGCTGCTTTTAACGATCAGCTTTGCTGACTGATTTTGTATTTTACTGGTGCCTAGAACCAGCCCTCTGAAGATACCATCCTTGCCAAAGGCAGCATCAGCTTTACCTAAACCATTTCTAACATATGTTTGCCTGTTTTGAAGATCTATATTGGTGATAAAGATTTCACAGCCTCCCAAGGGACCTTCTGTTCTTTCTTACAGATTTTTTTTCTAAATCTCTAATTATTCTTAAGTTGAACCACACTTTCCACAAGGTACAATGAACAAACTGGACAATATGCTCCAGCTGAGACTTTCCACCATAATTTTCAACAAATACATGCTGACTGTTTTATATCCTTAAAACAGGACAAAAACTTAAGCTTGTTCAATTATTTGCTCCAGTATTTTTCTCAGAATGAAAGTAAAGCAGAACAGTATGTAATTCCTTGGTTTCTTCTGTTCTCTCATCTTAAAGATAAACATGACGTCTGTCCTTTTTCATTCTTTTAGAAACTCATCTGTTCTCCACAAGTTCTCAAAGATAATTGCTAATGGCTCCAAAATGTCTTTATTCTGCTAAGTATTCTGAGAGGAGGTTCTTCAAGTCCAGCTGGCTTGAAAATATTTAATATCTAAGTTATCATATTAGCCTGTATTGTCTCCCCTTGTCACTGACACTAATTATTTTAGCCAGCTGATTGAGGTTTACCCTCCTAGTGGAGAAAAGTAAAAAAGGTATTAGCCTTTTCAATACCATGTCTAATTGTCCTTTCTCTCCACTGAGCATTGGGTCTCTCTTTCCTTTGTCTTTGTCTTGCTACAGATGTATTATCAGAATACATCTCTTTTCTGCCTTGCTATTTATCCCATTTTGTGCCTTGACTTTTCCGATTTTGCCATCAGTTTACATTGCTGCATTATTCTTTTACGCTCCTCAGTAATTTAACTTAGAGCATAGAAAGTAGAAACTTAATTGAGCTTAAGGTAGTTAAAAAAATTCTTACTGTTGTTTAAGCATGTTGGGATTTTTTAAAGCACATTTGTTATTTTGTCCCTATCATTGGGGTGGTTTGTGTTATCTCCTGTTTTTCTAAAGGAGATGGACAATCTCTTAAATACCTTGATTTATTTTTTTTCAAGGATCATAATGATGTCTGCATAATGGATTTAGGCACTTAAAATGTCTATATAGATCTAGTCCTGACTGATTTGCCAGAAGTCACACTGTATACATTTATGTTAGAGATAGGTCTGAAGCACGGAAATGTCTTGCTCACATCAGTGGCTTCTGATTCCTGCCTAATTTTTTATCTGATTAAAGTAGGATTATTTGGTTACTATCTGATTTGTGCAGGTTTATTTTGTGCTAGCAAATTGCCTTACTTACCAGTCCCTCTTTGCGTGCCCTTCATTGTCCTTGTTTATTTCTACATTGTCTTGGGAAGAAAAAAAAAAGAACGAAAGAAAGAAAAAAAGTTTCAGTATGTATTTTTCCCATCTGGTTAGTCCAGCACTCTTCTTAATTAGTAAAATGCCATCCTGTCAGATTCTCTCCTGCCAGGAAGTCATTCAGCTACCAAATCACTTCTTCACCTCCATCATATATTTTAACATTTGAAAACAGCAAAACTGCAAGATATCATATTCTTCCTTACAACAGAAAAAGCAAAATCGACTACAGCAATGCTAATTAAGTGTGGTTTAGGATTAATTTGAATTTAAACCAGGCCTCATGGGATTTCAGAGCACGCACCCAGAGTGTCATAAAATATGTAACAGCACTTCTTCTCAATTAACATTCATTTATTTGGGAACAATAAAAAGCAGCACAAATAGGCACAACCTGTTCCTTACTCTTTCCCCAGTAGTTTATGCTCTGCCTAGACTGCTTTCCCTACTGATTATTCCAAAGGCCAGCTCCTTCTTATATCTGGGCAATACCAGACTGGAACAAGTATCGCTGTATTCCCTTTCTTGAGTCTTAAACCTCTTTTTCTGTTACAAAGCAACTTAAAGACAATGTATTGACTATTAAATCATAAGCCTTATATTTGAATACATCAATTGTGTTGCAAAAACATAATTACTGTGTTTCTTTTCCATTGTTCCAAATGGAATGCCAGCCATTTTAAGATTACTGTATGGTTTAATTAATTTATTTTTAAAATCCTTGTCATATCAATACAAATATTTAAATCAGTCAATACCATCATACTGATTATAAATAACAAGGTTAATAAATGCTAAAATTAACTGTTCTTTCAAAAAAAAAAAAGGACAGTCTCAAGGAGAATCCTAAACTACATCTGTATTTGGAATATATAAACATATTTGAATAGTTCATAAGCAATTAGGAAACATAGGAGAAAAATACGAAGTTACAAAGCTTCATGGACAATTTTTGTAGAATTTGCTGGAACAATTCAATGGGAGAGAATTCTGTATATTCCTATCATTTACTAGAGATTATAGCATATTTTTAGCTTTGTTAATTTTTTTGTAACTGCTATAAAATACATAACAAAAATCTGTTTCTCTTAAATTCCGTAGGAATTTTTGCTTTTACATGGAAGTAGTTTGAAAATAAATATTATTTATAATTCCACCAGCTGTGTATTTCTCAAAAAATATTTCTGCTGTATTCTGACTCCTCTCTGGTGTGGGCTTTGCTATGTTTTCTGGCCACCTGGCAGGTATGCTGAGGTGAGCTTTAAATAAAATGGAGCAGAAGTACAAAGGGTAAAGTAAGCTACTTGGAGAATTTTCTGCATGTAGAACTCACTTCCCTAGGCATCCATTTCTAGTTGCTGTCTCTGAATCAATAAGGGCATTCTTATGCAGGAGCTTCTACCTGTGTGGAAGTAAGCAAGGATAGACGAGGTGATTGTGGCTTAGCACTTGGTACCATCAGTTCTGTAGATGTGACCGTTCCCAGGCATGAGAAAGCTGGGTAAGCTCATTGTATAGACATATCAGGTTTTAGGTTTTACCACTAGTAGCCCAGCAGAGGTTAAAAGCAATTATGGTTTTTCTTCCATAATGTAGCTTGCAAAGTGTTTTGTGCTAATTGAATGATATGAATTTTGAGTAAAGGCCATGTCCATAGTGTGCAAGTGTGCAGCCAGACTAAAATGTTATGCAAATGTAATGCAAAACATAACGCTAGTTCACCATAATTCTTATTTATCCTTAAACTCCAACTAAAGAAACTGAAGATGCCCAGGCATCGCTTCAGTAACTGAGCAAATCTTTCTTCTTGCTTCCAGCAACATAGTCGTATAAGGTGTCAGCATTTCAGCCAGTAGGCAGAGACCCTGTGAATATTCCTCGGTTCCCTGAAGCTCTCCCTAGCATACTTACACGCTTCTCTCAGACTGGATTCACTCCAAGAAATAAGTATAGCAAAGCCAGTATTTTAGAACATGGAAACAACCTCCCCCCAACTGGTCTTTATTAATCACTGTCTCTTTGGACAGCATTTTGCTTCCCTAAGCGTTTGTCAGATTTGTGCCCCAGGCATGCATACTTGAGAAATACAGTTTTATTTGGGTATTGAATAACATAATACATCTCATTAGTAATGAGATGCTTTTTCTTACAGAACATAAGACTTATTAAACATGACCGTTGTGTTCATTCAATGTCTAAACAGTACCTTGCTGCAAATCCCAATCTTCTTGAGGAGACATACAGTAAAATACCATGGGTAATACCTCATTATATCATTAGCACCAATGATAATAAACAGCAATAATGAATCTCCTGGCCTCTTTTATATTAAAAGAAATGAAAGCTTAATATCACACTACAGGAAAAAAACAGTAGCTGACGAGAGGTTGAGATGGGTATACAGTGTAATGAAAAAGGTTAATTATGGAGAGATGTCAGACACCAACTATTTAATCTGTAATAGTAATGTTCTGTTACATTGTAAATACAGCTTTCACTCCTATTCCTACCTTTTGCAGCCAACCAACATGCAAAGCATTTTAGGAATGGTCCTATATATTGGGAATTTTTGCCAACAAAACTGAGGAATGCAAGGTAAAGCTTCTGTTTTTCAGCTAGACACTGTCTTTCAGCATGCTTTGGTCTTTCTGTTTGTTCTCTCTCCCCCAGAACCATTTTCATTCCTTCTAGATCCTGTTGTCTTCATCCTCTGTTGCTTCTGCATGGCTTCTAAGAGTTTCTCAGGTTTTGCTCTGCCTTTGCCCAGACTCCACCAACTCTAACTCAGCTATTCCTTCCTATTCTGCTTCTTATACCTCAGAAACCTCCCAGCCTTTGAAGTCTATGGCCGCCACAACTTTTCCCAGTTAGATACCTCTTCACAATGGCTTGAATATGTTTCTAGCGTATGTATTCTGGCCTGACAAACACCAGTCCCATAGACTGGCAGCATAAGAAGCTTCCCTGGTGCTTTAGATAAGGAAACAAGAAGGTTTTTTTATTTTGCTGCCTTAATACTTCAGTAGAAAAATACACAAAAAGGCAAAGTAGTGGAAAAAGTAGCATGGAAAGCAGGAATTCACATGCTTTTAAAGAGATGACCAAAGAGGAAGAAAAATAATGAGATGAAGAAAACATTGCTGTAACAAAGGATTCATAAGTACAGACTGAGATATATGTGGCGAGATCATCTGCACCTAGATGATGAATCCGATTTTTCAAGTAGCAACCTGGAAGGAGCCGTGACTGTTGTCAGCTTTGAGTTATTTCTAAAGAGTGGCTGCAGTTGTAAAGAGACAAATCCTATTTGTCAAGATGCTGGCTTGCTCATGACTATAAGAATAACAAAGGACACTGGATTATGGAACAATAAAAGAAAAATCTTAAAGCAAATTCTAGCAGCAACGGAAGGTAAAACAGAGGACTACTTGGGTTTAGCCTGCATAGTTCTAGTTAACTCTCCAGCCACCCTTACCTTTTCCCTGACATGCAAATTTTTCACTGTCTGATCTCACCCCCTCCACAACATTCAGGGTAATGTTCTGACTGAATCTTTAAATCCACTCATCATTCAAAGTATATTAGACTGGGTTTTTAACCAAATTGTTCTTATTGTTTAAACCTGTAAGTTTTCAAAACAAATTGACATAAAAGCAGACATCTGTTTATATTCTTTGGATGTCTGAAGGCCCTACAAATGTAAGCCTGGCAGCAAGGGCAATGAATATACAATGATTATATTACCAGACTTATTTATTTTATCAGATTTATTTATCTTCCTTATCTCTACCCCTATTTCATTTTGACATCTGAATGTGTTTTGGCATTAGGGTAATGTTAAAAAAAACACCCAACAAATAGCTTGGCCAAGATTGATTGAACTGCTTCTAAGAGAACAAGAACCGACCTGAACTTTTTTTTTTTTTAAAATTAAAAAATATGGCATTTACCAGAAGCTTATCCAGCTCTTTTGGGATTTTTCCCATCTGTGCTGCAGGTACCATTTCCCTGTTATTTTTAACTTTTCTCTTGCAAATGCTTGAAGATGAGCACGCATACGTTGCTAGTAAGCATGTCTCAGCTAGCAGCTACATAAATAATACAAAGAATAAAAATAGGTTACTGGAAAATACAAAAGCACTAAAAGATTTGAAATGCTGTCAAATACAAAAGGTGTTTTGGGAAATTATTAAAAATGTTGTCCTCTTATGACCTTCATTTTCATATTTTTTATACACGTGTATAATAAAACAGCATGATTCATTAAATACATAGTTTGGCATTTGGGTTCACCGTATGTTTTTGTATATCAAAACGATAGAGATTCCACCTCAACAGTTTTTTCTTATAATGTACTTTGAACAGAACATTACAGATGGTGCTCCTTGATTGCTCACAGAATTTTAGGTTTGTAGTTTTCTGAATAATTATCTTATCTAATGGATTTCAAGACTTTGTGTCAGGTCATTGAGGCAATGGTGAACTTCCAGGTGAAACCCAGAGTTATTTCATGGTAAGGCATAACACAGAGTCCTACAAGTTTTATCTGTGGAAGGTGTTCTCAAATTAATCAGATTTTGCATCAGTACAGTTTTGTAACTTGGATTATCACTTATCCATTCATAATTTCACAGATGACTCTACCCATTCACAATCCCATAACTTCCTTCTGGCAACACAAGCACAAAAAGAAAGTGTATAGGAGGTGTGAGCATGGACAGGCTATCAGGGAGGAATATTGAAGAATTGCTTGGGCACACAAGGATGGAATTAGAAAGACCGGAGCCGAGCTAGAGCTGAAACTAAAAGGGATCTGAATGGCAAAAAACAAAAGCCAAACTTGTGTGGGTACACTGGCAGCAGAAAGAAGACCTGGGAAAACATTGCCCTTTAATGAATGGGGCAAATAATCTAATAATGAGGGGGAAGGCTCACACCAATGCTGTCTTTGTTTCTGTCTTTATTGGCAAGGTCTGCTCTAAGGCTTCACAGGTCTCTGTTCTAGCAGCACAGTTTAGGGGAGAAAGTTACTGTCAATAATGGACGATTGAACCAGAATCAGCTTGAGTAAACTGGGCATATGTAAGTCCATGGGATTTATCTGGTGGTGCTAAAGGAGTTGCTTGTCGTGTAAGGCCTCTCTAAAGACCTTTTGAAAAGCTGTGATGATTAGGGAAAGCTCCTGATGAGTAGCAGAATGACAAATATTATGCCCATCTTCTGAAAAGGCAAGGAGGAGGATCTGGCGAACTACAGACCTGTATTCCTACCCAAAGTATAGGAACAAGGTATTTATGAACATGTAATTTCTAAAGAGATAGGATGATTTGTTCTAAACCATAGATTTTCATAAGTCTTTATTATTGCATTTGAGTAAATAGGTTTGGGCTCTTGATTTTCTTTCTATCGTACTTCTTCTTGCAAAAATTCTTTTGAAATGTCTCCATGCAACAGCTGACTTCCACAGTGGTCTTTTCCACACAATGTTGATGGCCAGGGATTGCAAACTGAGGTCTATTGGGTGAGCATCCTCTTGGATATAGCTTGAGCTTGGAACTATGGATTCAGCTCCTGGCATTGTTCAGTAAATCATTTGCCTAGTCCAGAAGAAAGTTGCACAAATTAATTTTGGAATTTGGCTTAATATTTACAAAGCAGAGCTAGCAAGGAGAGAGAGCAGGTTCTATTTTGGTTTAAAAAAGAGTTACATTTTTCCTTCTACTTAAGAGGTGATAGACCCTGGTTTACTTTGTCTCCTTTTCTGCACTCCTCTTTTTCACCAACCCCGTATGGGTAGAGCAGCATCTGCAACTTCAGTTTAGCTTTCCTTTCTTTGGGCAACGGTCTGTGTGGTTTTCCTTCAGAGCTAAGACAGCCTTGGGCTTGCTAATGTTCTTTACGGTGAGCTTCATATTATTGAGCTTGATGACTAAATTAATGTTTTCTTTTAAATTCTTTGAACTGGTATTCTAGACTTCTCAAAACTAGGTAGTTCTTACCAAAAGGCTTGACTATTTCTCCCTGGCCCAAGCAGTGAGCCAGCTTGTATGATTTGTTGCTATATGAATGAGTTAATTAATGGCTGGAAATGATTTGGAGTTCTTTTCTGGTCAGGTAATACAGTCTTTTTTTCAGTGAATACTTTATGAATAAACAGCAACAGACAGTTCTTTGCTAACAATTTCTGTGTCTGACTGCTCAGTTACTCCTGCTCCCCAAAGTAGCTGCCTTGATTCCCTTCTACGGTCTAGCACATGACTGTCCCGTGCTTTGCTGGCCGTTTTTTTGCTCTTTCTAAAGCTGCAGTTACTCCAAAGAGGAACCTTGGCTTATAGCATCACTGTTCATCAGATCTGTGTACAATTTAGTGCCATTTGTTTCTATGATAGTTTCTGGCTGTCTCATTAAAATGCTTCTTCCAATTAGGATAAACAAGAATTACCCGATTCTAATTAGGTTTCTGCTTGCAGATCAAAAACAGGCTTGATGGCTTTATGATTTCCGGTGTAAATATATCCTAAACATTTCTAGTGCACAGAAATGTGGATAGGTTCCACTTCCCCACAACTAACACAGAAGTTCTCTATTCCTCTTTGCTTTTTCTACTCTTGTAATTTAATATGCAGCAGTAGACGGCTATAATCCTTGCTTTGTACCATACTCTGTTGTGATGCTTGCTATGTTCTCTGCTTTCTTTGCCTATGGCCAGTCTACCAATATTGGTGATGATAACTTCTTCTCCTGGGCACACTGAATGAAAGGTCTGTGGTTTATTCACAAAGGAATCAAAATATTCTGAGCATTCTGTTCACCATTTGTCATTGACTTTTTAGCCCTCTTGAAATAGATAGTTTTTATCAAGTTCCCCCATCATCACTGTCATCTGACCTGCACCTTTGGTACTAGCAGGGAAGCCTTCAGGAAGATGGCTTTCTGATTTCCTCAGGTCTTTTTCCCCTGTACCAGTGAAGCCTGCTCAAAAGATTCCTCATCAAAATAGTGCTGTAAATAAGTGTCCAAGCTAGAATGATTGACTTCACAAGATAGGTGATAATGGTGTTATAAATTTATTGTATGATAAGTTTGTCTGC
This sequence comes from Elanus axillaris, assembly GCA_026212715.1. NCBI lineage: Eukaryota > Metazoa > Chordata > Aves > Accipitriformes > Accipitridae > Elanus > Elanus axillaris. The sequence continues at coordinate 34,547,512 of JANZLQ010000001.1, forward strand.
TATGTGCAATCTCTTGCTGACTAATTAAGGTGCTTTTGAAAAGATCTCCTTTACACTCATCAAGCCTTAGATTCATCAGTTAAATATGAATTATACTGTAGAGAGAATTGTACACGTCAATTTATAATTTCTCCTCAATACAGCAGTTCCTCATATCATTTTATATTTTGACATTTAGAGAACTTGTTATTTGCAACTACCTTTCTATGCACATTACAATAGAGGCTCTTACTGATTATTCATGACATACCCCAGATACTGCTGTTATTTCTGCAATCTACTCTTGAAGCCAAATCAGTTATTTAGAAGCCATGGGGACTGTGACATTAATTAAAATATTAAACAGTGTAGTTCTGTCGAAGTGCTTGATCTTGTGATCTTTCCCAGGTGAGCTAAATGCAAAGAAAGAATACTACATTTACAAAGCTGTGAGCAATACACACATGTATATTTCTTTTAAAAGAGAAAAACACACGGATCACAAAACATATGGTATTCTTTCCTCATCTGTCATTCACTAGATTGTGCTTGTAATGTTAGAACTTTATGTACCAGTTTTTCTTCAGTTTCAATGAACTAGAGATTTTTTAGGGCCCTCTGTATTAAAATAGTCACCAAAGATGTTTTACAACTACATTTGTGTGTTCTAACTCAGGGAACTCTGACATCTATCAGTATTTCAGAGACTGAACATCTCCTTTCTTATTTGAAGTTATACTGCTTCCATGGATCTTACTTTGCTGCAGCTTCTGTCCAGCTGTAGCAATATCAATTTTTCAGGTGAAAAATGATTATTAGAAAAGTACTGCCGAGATTCAAGTTGTCTTTCTATATTATTTTATAACTGTAAATAGGAAAAACCATGCACTGTACAATGCATTATGATAAACTCTAAATGAAAAGTTTATAGGTGATTTATTGGATTGGTCACAAATTTGGAAGTTTTTTGGGAAGGATAAAGAGAGTTTTCGGATTTGAATGTAGTAAATATGGCCAATAAAGTTTAGCTGTCAAAAATTCCTGATACAATTCAGAAATACCTACACTGTCTTTTAACAGTTGTGTTGTTTTTTTGTTATTTTTTTCCTCGGTCTAACACTGTGGTATAGGGGCAGTGAGTATTTGAAAGAATGCTACTAGCACTGCAAAAGTACCTTTTTTCAGCACAAGTAACACAGAGAGTGGGTGACTACAGTGGTAAGTCAGATGTGTGGGTATATACTGAAAGGAACTTCTGCAGGAAGAGGTGTGACAGAAAGAAAACCTATAATCCAAACATATTTGCACAAAGGCAATAATTAATAGAGAAAGGTTCTATTATAAACCATGGATTTTCATAAAAAGCTGTCCTATTTCTTTAGAAATGGCATGTCTCTAAATACCTTTGTTTCTATACTTCAAATGGAAAAAAAGCTAACATCCCGAATACAAAAAAAAAACCCCACAACAAACCCCACAAAGAAAAAGAGCAAAAAGAACTGAGGTCTTGGAAGATACAGGAAAGAAAAGTTTCTGTGACTGACAAGAGGATTGAAGACTAAACCACTTGGTTTAAGTGGGCATGGTTGGACTCGATGATCTTAAAGGTTTTTTCCAACCTAGGCAATTCTATGTTGCTATGAAAAAAATGATATGTGGTTTGGTCATGGCCAAATTTCTTATGGTCAGGGTCCCTTTTTTCCCAGTGATGTGTTCAGCTCAGGCCAAAATAGCTCTGTTTCTTGGCACTTCAATAAAATGCTGCAGGACCTCCCCCTATTTCTCCCCCAGCACACTTACTAGATTAGTCCAAACTCCTCTACTCAGATCTGGTAGATCTGGCATATGGGCTACCAGCTGCCTATAAAACACTGGTTATCTTCATTTTACAGCAGGAGGAAAAGCCTTTTTAGTTAGGCATTATGTATATATATATATTCTATCAGCATGCCTATTTTTATTTGAGTTTCTTTCATCTCTCAACATATTTAGATTTTAGATCATGAGTTTTGAATTGTTTTGAACTAAACAAACAGCAATGTGTTTGCAGCAGGATGCTGCAGCTTAAGAAGATGTCATGTTTTGACCTATGAGAGAGAGAGTAGAATGTCATACCTATCCCATAGCATTCATCTGAGGCAACTAAGGGATGTTTCTCAAACACTGTGTGAGGACAGTTTAAGTTCAGGAAAAGCTGGCTGACCAGAAGTATTGGCAGAAGCTGAGGGATACTGGTTACTACTACTATTTGCACAGTCCTTTAAAGCCAGGTAGCCATGAGAGATTTAAAATTCCAGCAAGTTTTTTGCTACTTCTAGCTGATCTGGTTCTTCTCTGACTTCTTCAGTGATGACCATCCATAGAGTCACTTAGAAGCCTGTTACCATTTCTAGAACATATTTAACAGAATTAATAATACTAGTACATTTTCTTTCTTCCAGGACTGTAGAAATCTATGTACAACTTACTATAGATATTAAACTGTAAATCTTTGTGTTCTTTGGTACTGTGATGCTATCATTTGTACTATCGGATATAAAATTTTTAGTTACATTTCCTGTTCAGAGACTGTTTAAAGTTTCAGAATGGCAGATGGGTGCTTTTTTAGCCTTACAATGAGAAGTAATAAGCAGCAGCACAACACTGACTAACAGGTTTCTGTGTTTTTTTTACTGAAATAACAACTATTGAAATATCAGTATTTATTCATTGGATTTGTTCATCTGCATCTCCACAGGCCATAGATGTCCTTGGCCTCTTTATTTTTTTTTACCAGATGGCAGTCAAAACTGCTTTTTCGTCCACTTGTTCTGTATTTATATATTTCAAACAGATTTTTAAATGCATCTCATGGCCTAGTTCAATAATTTAAAACATTTATATCAGAAACATTTTCCCCCCATGTTTTAAACAAATAGAAATGCAACATTCCTCCTTAGCTTATACATTCTTATACTTTTTTCTCTGTAATTCTGTGAAATAGATTTTGCAGGAAATTATCCTCTGGTTATCAGATCTTTAAAGATATATGGGCTGGAATTTAAGAACAGAACTGATCACATCAACTCTCAGGTTCGTATTTTCTCCTCTAGGGATGGGAATATTAACCAAGCAGACCTAGCCAAAAAAGATGAGATATGATGAAGAAAAAGGGTGTACCTCTGTAGCATTAAACTTAGAGTCACAGCATCATTTAGGTTGGAAGAGGTTTCTGAAGATCATTTAGCCCCACCTTATGCTCAAAGCTGGGTGAGCTTCAAAGTTAGATCTAGTTCCTGAGGAACTCATGCAGTTGAATTTCAAAATTCTCAAAAAAAAAAGGCAATTCCTCAACTTCTCTGAGCAGCCTGTTCCAATGCTAAATCACTTCTCTAAACCTCCTAGCTATGCCCTTGCTAAACACAGCCTTCATCACCACAGCAGGAAAATGGGAGACCTTGTTACCCGGGACACGGTGAAGGCTGAGGTACTCAATACATTTTTGCCTCAGTCTTCACCAGCAAGTGCTCCAGCCACACTGCCCAAGATGCAGAAGGCAAAGGCAGGGACTGGGAGAATGAAGAACCGCCCACTGTAGGAGAAGATCAGGTTCAAGACTATCTAAGGAATCTGAAGGTACACAAGTCCACAGGACCTGATGAGATGCATCCGTGGGTCCTGAGAGAACTGGTGGATGAAGTGGCTAAGCCACTATCCACCATATAAGAGAAGTTGTGGCAGTCTGGGGAAGTTCCCACTGACTGGAAAAGGGGAAACATAAGCCCCATTTTTAAAAAGAGAAAAAAGGAAGACCCAGGGAACTACAGGCCAGTCAGTCTTACCTGTGTGCCCGGCGAGATCATGGAGCAGATCCTCCTGGAAACCATGCTATAGGGCACATGGAAAATAAGGACGTGGCTGGTGACGGCCAACACGGCTTCACTAAGGGCAAATTGTGCCTGACAGATCTGGTGGCCTTCAACAATGAGGTTATAGCATTGGTGGATAAGGGAAGAGCAATGGATGGCATCTACCTGGACTTGTGCAAAGTGTTTGATACTGTTCTTCATGACATCCTTGTCTCTAAATTGCAGACACATGGATTTGACAGGTGGACCTCTTGGTGGATAAGGAATTGGCTGGATAAGAGTTGCAGTCAATGGCAGAGAGTCTCCAGACAATGGAGAGCAGTGATGAGTGGCGTTCCTCAGGGGTTGGTATTGGGACTGGCACTGTTTAACGTCTTTGTTGGCAACATTGACAGTGGGATGGAGTGCACCTTCAGCAGGTTTGCTGACCACACCAAGCTGTGTGGTGTGGTTGACATGCTGGAGGGAAGTGATGCCATCCAGAGGGACCTTGACAGGCTTGAGGGGTGGACCCATGTGAACCTCATCAAGTTCAACAAGGGCAAGTGCAAGGTCCTGCCCATGGGTTGGGGCAACCCCAAGCACAGATACAGGCTGGGCAGTGAGTGGATTGAGAGCAGACCTGTGGAGAAGGACTTGGGGGTATTAGTGGATGAAAAACTGAGTATGAGCCGGCAATGTACATTTGCGCACAGAAAACCAATCACATTCTGGGCTGCATCAAAAGAAGTGTGGCTAGTAGGTCAAGGAAGGTGATTCTCCCCCTTTACTTCACTCTTGTGGGAGTACCTGGAGTACTGTGTTTAGCTCTGGGGACCCCAGCATAAGAAAGACATGGACCTGCTTGAGTGCATCCAGAGGAGGGCCATGAAGATGGTTAGGAGGCTGGAGCACCTCCCCCATGAGGATGCTGAGGGAGTTGAGGTTGTTTAGCCTGGAGAGGAGAAGGCTCCGGCGAGACCTTATAGCAGCCTTCCAGTACTTAAAGGGGGCCTACAGGAAAGATGGGGAGGGACACTTTAACAGGGAGTGTAGTGATAGGACGAGAGGTAATGGCTTTAAACTGAAAGAGGATAGATTTAGATTAGATGTTAGGAAAAAAAATCATTACTGTGAGGGTGGTGAGGCACTAGAACAGGTTGCCCAGAGAAGTTGTGGATGGCCCACCCCTGGAAGTGTTCAAGGCCAGCCTGGGTGGGGCTTTGAGCAACCTGGTCTAGTGGAAGGTGTCCCTGCCCATGGCAGGGGCTTTGGAATCAGATTTTTGAGGTCCCTTCCAACCCAACCCATTCTGTGATTCTATGAATCACAACTGATTCATATTCAACTTGCTCATCAGGACCCCAGGTCCTTTTCTGCATAGGTGCTATATAGCCAGTTGGTCTCCTGTTCTTTCTCTCCTCCACTTGCAACTTCTCTCTTCCTTTCCCCTTAACATTTCACTCAGTTGTTTTTTGGATTTTTTTGTAAGGGACTGTCTGCTGGTTCTGTAAATATAAACCTACCATGTATGTCCTCTCTCTGCTATAAAACTTCCTGTCAAGCCTGTGGGGTTGTGAAGGGCTGCAAGGCCTATGAATTTTGGTTTTCCTTGGTGGATCTTCTAGAAGCTGCTGATCTGACGGAGCTCAACCACCTCCCTGAAGATGAAATGGGAGCCTTCATGTCCTCATGAAGAAATACATAGAAGTTCTACAGATGTAAAATTTATTTTTGATTTGGGATGTAAGTATGTGACGGGTTGACCATGGCTGGACGCCAGGTGCCCACCAAGTCGTTCTATCACTCCCCCCCCTCTTCGCTAGACAG
>JANZLQ010000001.1:34553247-34612080 GCA_026212715.1 Elanus axillaris
TAGAACCGGCTGTTATTGGCTCTAACAGACAAAGGGGAAGCTTCCAGCAGCTTCTCACAGAAGCCACCCCTGTAACCTCCCCACTACCAAAACCTTGCCACAGAAACCCAATACAAAGTACTATTTCATTAGATTCTAGAGAAGATCCTTGGTTTCTTCTCTCACAATTCACCTTGTATGTACTTTGTATATGTAGCTTCTAAAAGTGTTTAGGAGATTCATCTTAGGAACTACATAGGAAATATAATCAGCATGCCACTAAAACCTTCAAAATAGATTTACTTATAGATAGTAAAATGGGAACAGTGGAAACATTATAGGAAAAAGAGAGTTCCATGTTGCACTGGTGGAAAAGGAGCAGAAAGGCTATTGAACTAATCATATAATAAGTTATTAAAAGAACTGCTTTGGTGACAGATGGAAATAAACACTGCTGCATGAATAATAATCATGTTTTTTCCTACCCAAAGATCAACTCTAGACATTCTGTCTGAATTAATTTTCCTTTAAATTAAGAGAAAAAAAACCAAATAGAAAACAAAAGCATTAATGAAAACCCTGCATATGTCTCCTTTGTAATATGCCGTATTAACTTTCCCTCAAAAATAGAGGCTATCCTTGTATACGAAACATTTAGAAATTACATGTATATGACATAAAAAGCAGAGAGAAATAGCATACCTCATTACATCAGTAAGAATTCAAAGAATAATTGCAGCTAAAAAAAAAACCTTACAAAAAATCCAAACAAAAATGCTCCCCCAAAACTGTCAAAAAATGGATTCCTCACAAGAAATTAATTACAAGAAACAGAAGTACATTCTGCATAGAAATTATGGTCATATGTAAATAGAAGCCACATATTGATACCTTTATGTATACTAGTACTCCCTCTCTGTCTGTATAAATAAATGACCCTCTCTTTCTTATTCAGTCCTCTCTTCACAGTTTCTTCAAATAAGATTAAGATTTTCAGGACAGCCAGTATTGTTTTCTGTGTATTTGTACAGTAAGTAAACTCTCAAAGTCTGAGACATTTGTCATAACAGAAATAAGAACTGAACTAATAATCATGCTAACAAAATAGGGAGGTAATTCTGTAATTTTTACATAAGTGTAATTCACGTTGATTCAGAAACAAGTTCTGCCAAAAAGGTATGAATACGGAATTAGGCAGGTGGTACTTCAAATCTTCTCTGTGTCAGCTCTTTTGTTTTCCAGCTGCCAAGGTTTATGCATTGCTTATTTCCAAGTAGGAACATTTTCATTTTCCCTTTTGTAAAGCACTAAGCTTATTCTTTGGTCTAAATAAATAATGAGTCCTAAAATAGAAATGTCCCTCAGACTGGCTATCAGAGACATGCACTGATCTTGTTTGTATCGACAGACGGTTCAACTCTATTTTTTTGCAGTGTTATGTCTTTAAGCCTGTGAGGTTACACACCTGAAACTATTTTAGTTTCTGAATTAAGCAAAGCTAGTCCTATTGCAAAAAGCAGGTATTTCATGTACCCAGAGGTCTGAAACAATTCTGTCTTTCCTAAGTAATCAGCATAATTTTTCCTAAGTGTAGCATATGGCAGGCATACTTATACCCTAAGATGCCCAAAAGGGCATTGCTGAGTTCTGAACTGAACTGCAATTTCATATACATATATTATTTTTATATGATAGCTATTACAATAACATTCATATTTTAATATTACCAATGACAATACCAATTATTTGAATTTGCTCTGAAAATTTTGTCACAAGTATTTGGTTATATCTTGCGTTCAGCTGTATATGTGTGTGTACTCAGACAAGTTCAAGTTGGACAAAACAGTCTCCCGAAATCACAACCAACAACACAAACACTTCCCCAGTTAGTCTGTCACAAGGTAAAGATTCACACGGGCCCCACTTTCAGTGTCAGTATAGGAAGTGAGTGAGGGTCTTTTCAGAGGTATGGCTGGAGAACAATCCTGTATTAGAAATCAAGGTGAGAATACCTCTGTGGACAGACTAAATGAGAACTGGATCCAGTATGTGTACCTGACCGTCAGGAGAAATTTAGCACTGTGCTGAATGCCAGCTGGGACCTGGGCACTAAACTGTGAGAATTAGGTATTAAATAGATAGAAGTTGCTTATTCATCCTGCACAAGTCTTCCTTTCTATGCAAGTTAGCAGCATGGAAGTCTCACACTGCTTTTGTGCATTACAGGCTTCACATGTGTTTGTTGCTCAGTAGCTCTTACTTCAGTGAGCTTTTTGGAAGAAAAAAAGCAAGCTGTCCTCTACAAGATTCAGTTAGGTAGTCCAACAGAGCTTTATTGGTAGTTTTTTATAGAAATTTAGACATGCTAGAGTGGTAATTTTGAGAAACCAAGAGCCTGAATAGTCATACTGTCATCACAGGCTATTAAAAATCTCTTTTTTTAAATAGGAAAAATCTTCATTGCTATTGTATTGGGTTTCTGTGGCAAGGTTTTGGTAGCGGGTGGGGGGTTACAGGGGTGGTTTCTGTGAGAAGCTGCTGGAAACTTCCACTGTGTCCAACAGAGCCAATACCAGCCGGCTCTAAGATGGACCTGCTGCCAGTCAAGGCTGAGCCAATCAGCGATAGTGGTAATGCCTCTGTGATAACATTTTTAAGAAGGAAAAAAAGTTGTGGGACGGAGAGAAACGGCAGCTGGAGAGTGAGAACATGTAAAAGAAACAGCCCTGCAGACCCCCAGGTCAGTGCAGAAGAAGGGGGAGGACATGCTCCAGGCACCAGAGCAGAGATTCCCCTGCAGCCCGTGGGGAAGACCATGGTGAGGCAGGTTGTCCCCCTGCAGCCCATGGAGGTCCACGGTGGAGCAGATCTCCACCTGCAGCCTGTGGGGGACCCACGTTGGAGCAGTGTGCTCCTGAAGGAGTGCATGCTGGGGAAGGCACCCACGCTGGAGCAGTTTGTGAAGAACTGCAGCCCGTGGGAAGGACCCATGTTGGAGAAATTCGTGGAGGACTGTCTCCTGTAGGAGGCACCCCACGCTGGAGCAGGGGAAGAGTGTGATGAGTCCTGCCCCTGAGGAGGATGAAGTGGCAGAAATAAAGTGTGGTGAACTGACTGTAAGCCCCATTCCCTGTGCCCCTGTGCCGCTGGGGGGGGGGGTAGTAGGTGGAGAAGCCAGCAGTGAAGTTGTGCCTGGGAAGAAGGGAGGGGTGGAGGAAAGGTGTTGTGAGATCTGGTTTTATTTCTCATTAGCCTACTCTGGTGGATTGGTAATAAATTGAGTTAATTTTCCCCAAGCTGAGTCTGTTTTGCCCATGACGGCGATTGGTGAATGATCTCTCCTGTCCTTATCTCGACCCACAAGCCCTTTGTTATATTTTCTCTCCCCTGTTCAGCTGAGGCCAGGGAGGGGAAGTGACAGAACTGCTTTGGTGGGCACCTGACATCCAGCCAGGGTCAACCCATCACAGCTATCCAGCACCAGGATTGACTTTCCATGTGACCATGTGAAAGTTCTGTTTTCCTCCTCATCTTCCCCTTGTCCGGCTTTTCGTTTGGCTGATGTTTCACGCTTAAGCTCTCAATTTAATTTAGATAGATAATTCTTCAGTACCAAATAATTCACTATGTACTGCAATGTTCTTTACACATCTGAAGCACATACAAATGATGAATAATACCATCATCTTACAGTGAACAGCAGCCTTCTAGTTTGTATACACAGTACAAATCAGCATTTATCTATATTTTATATTAAAATCAAAGGGGAAAAATAGATTTTTAAATAGCTACTTTACAGACTAAAGAGAAATCTCCTGCACCTGCCATAGCTCTAGAACATAAAATGTTCTGGCTTGGCTCCAGCTACTGTAAGCAAATTCTTGACTATAGCTTTGAATGGTGGGTAATCAGCATACTTCAGAAGAATTGATTTACCTTTTCCCCCACTTTGGAAAATCCAAAATGATGATCTTCCTTCAAAAAGTAATTTAAGAAACACATGTATTTCAGAGGTAGTTCAGATGAGCTTCAGACACATCGAAGCTCAAGAGAAGGTTGAACTTAATCAATTAATCAATTTTATGGGGTTATTTTGTTTGTTTTATTTTATGTGTCTGCAAGAGGAAACTCCAGGGAGGAAAAAACCCAGCAGATCAGATCAGCTTGGTGGCAACCATGACCTCTGTTAAAAAATTGTAATCCTTTGACATCATGCAGACACCCTAGATACCCACCCACTTTAGGATTGCCCCACATTTAGTAACACTGCTAGTTTGTGCAGTACATTAAGCCTCCCATTGCTATTTTCTGCACAATACCAAATTGCATATCTGTAAAGGCACCGTGACTTGAATGATCCATTCGTAATTAAAGTAGAACTATAATGCATTTTCCCCACCTCCCACATACCTATTTTTACCACTTTCCTTGTTCTGACTCAGAGAAGATGTGAAGGGAAGTGCTGAGGCCTTGCCTAACATAGAGCATCCCCGGAAACCACTGCCCTCCCACTCGGTTTGCATCTGCGCAGGAAGAGCTGTGTGAGCAAGCTACTGCCATCACGTGCTGCGTACCGGAGTGTGTCTTTGCCCAAGGTCCAGCTCCTAATAGCAATATTGAGTCCTCAGGACTCAATATATTACTACTAATTCAGACGTTTATGCTAATGTATTGTATCTGCTAGCTAGCTCAATTCTCAGAGAGCTCTAAGAACTGGAGGTTGGGGGAAACTTTTTACCGTACACGGATCCCACAATGGCAATCACGGTAGCTGGGATACTCTACATTTGGAACGCAAAATGATGAAGAAGGGGATGGCATGCTTACACAAATAGAAGTTCCACAAGGGAAAGGCTGTCTAAAAATCTGTGTGTCTTTAAATTTTAGGTGTTTCCCTCCTGTACCATGTTAGAAACTTAGGTACTCAAAGTTCCTAAATTCCAAAGTTCCTCCACTCCTTAACCCTCCCCAGGAACTTATGTCCTATTTCTTTGTTTTACTGTGTGCAAACACTGGAAAAAGAAGTCATGCAGATTAGGGACCTCAGTGCAGGTCTCCTTTTTCTCCCAGAGGAGTACCCTTACCACTAGTCTCAAATCAGGTTCTTGCTTATAAGTTTCTTTACTGGCTCCTAGAAAGTTGCAGTCAGCAGGAATCATGCAGTAGTTGAAGAGTCTGTGCTCAAACCTCACAGCTATTCAGCAGAAATGAAATTGGTCTAAAGAAATTCTCCTGGAGGGGAAGACCCACCATCTTGGTCCATTTCTGATTTCTCTTTAGCCCTGATTCTGGAATCCAAGCTCTGACCTTCTTGTCTTTTAGCCTTGATTCCTACTGGAATCATCCTGCCTGTATCTATTACATTTCTGCCTGCTCCTCATCTTGGACTCTTCTGGTTGACTTGACTGACTTCTGCATATATTTTTGCTTTTTCCATTTGGATCAATGAATGTGGGCTCTCTAGCACGCAAACGGGGCCTTGTATTTGTCCTTGACCGTTCTTTGCTTTGAACTGCTGCTTCACTTGTTCCTTCCAGTTCTTGGCTTTGATTCGCCTTGACTGTTGTGTGTGGTTTGTGTCTGTATATCAAAGCCAGCCCAGGCCTGACCATGGATATATTCTGAGAGTCCATAGCCCATAACAGCTAAGTAGATAGGCTATATAGTGCTGAAGTCATTCTGTGGCACTGGGCAAGGAGTCTTTTGTATTCACATACTAAGACAGGAAAAGAATATGTTCAGGTATATCTTTTTATAAAATTCCTATTGAGTCTGACAAACGGTTAAGTCTTATCAAGCCAATATATAATCACATTACAGCCATTTCAGGCAACTCAAAAAGCATTTGAAAAAGTATTAGCCACTTCAAGCTAATCATACTTTTGAAGACCAACTTTGTGGAAATAGGGTGAACTATGTTCCAAAATGTGATGTAAATTGAACCATGACATAAAATTTGCCATTTCATTAACAATTAATTAACTCATTTTTCTTTCTAACTATGATAGATCATTAATTCTAATTTAAGTATTTCTTCTCATTAACTGATGTCCATATGTATCATGACTGACTATTTACAGGATTTTGGACAAGAGTATTTAACCGGTTTTCAGCTATGGTGCAGAAGACCACAGTGTTGCATACATTCTAAATGTAATAAATGCAAAATACAAAATCAAATAACTAAGAACACCCTCTGTTAGGGGATGGTTTTGATCAGATAAAATATAATGTGGAAATTTTATATAAAAATAGTTGAAATTGAATTGTATTTACTAATATGTTGCATAAATACTGAACTTCAATGGATTTTTTTTTTTAGCTCTTTTTAATTTTACAGTCAAATTTCTTTGATGGAATGTCCAGCTTCTGTACTTACAGAGCATAAAATATACCAAGTATGCAATGTTTTTATCTCACTGAATGACAAATACTATCACCCACATTAAGGTACAAATCTATTCTGCTGCTTGACAAAGTGAACCAGGATCACTGTGTCCCAATAGTTTCCTCTGAAGACTTGGGAAAGTCCAGTTGTTTGAAAGTAAAGCTGGGGAACTATGTGTGCACTTTTTGGAAGAGGGGAAAAATATTCTGGAAATAGCTGGTACATTAGAGTGCTATGTCAAGTTGTCACAGCAGGTTTTGAAATATAAGGCTCTGGTGTTTGGCCCTGCTCATTAAAGAAATTGATTCAGCCTTAAAAATACAAAAGGATTTAAAAGAAAGTTTATGTTGTCAGAGGGATTTCTGTAGGAACTGCTGTCCTGTTTGCCCATTAAAATCTCAGTCTTTTTTTCTCCCCTTATGTCTGAGACCGCATATATTGGAGTCATATGATTCAGGGTGTGGTATAGGAGTTGTTCCTGAGCAAGTCACCAAGGAGAAAAAGAGCTCTAATACTAAGCTGCTGCTGTGGGATGTACCTTCTAGTACTACTTCATTGAGCTCAGGGTCCTGCTAAGTAGCACAAACTCTTTTGTAGTTTAGTGAAATACCACAGATTCTCTAGAAATTAACAGGTGAGATGGGTCACTTACATCTGGTACAATTGGTCACAGAGCAGGCGACTTTACAAAGGAGTGCTACATGAGGCTAGATGGAGTGGGATGTGACCAGCTCTCTGAAACACTCTTTGGCAAATCTATAGCTCTCATTAAGTTCTTTGTTTTGTGGAGCTTCTACACTGGAGAGACCAAAATCATTATTTTCTTCAAATATATGGGGCTGACAGTACTGGCCTAATAACGACTTTCCCCCAAACTTTCCTGCATATGATCTATTTCTAGCTGCTTATAATTTTTCATAATGTCAACTGTTAATGATTTAACTATTAGTCACTTAACTAGTGAGCATCTTCCTCACCCTACATTTTCACAACTCTTTAGAAAAAAATTTCAAACAGCAGTAATTTCTCAGAATAAATCAAGGGGAAAAGTACATCACTTTCTCCTTCTAAATTGAATGGAATAACCTGTATTTGAGATGCTGAAAGGAAGCGTGAATTAAGGCAAGGACTGAGAATGAGACTGAAACTATACTTTTTGACATATGCTTTTGTCATCTCTCTGAAAATCCTGATTCTGGTTTAGTTGTAAGCCCTTGAAGCGTTCTGGCAAGTTTAAATATTTGAATACATCTTAATCTAGAAAACAATTTGTTTAATCTAGAAATCAACTAAATCTGTGCTGTTTCTGGCATCATGTCTCTTTGTGATGACCAGACTACCATCCACACAAAATGACTATTTATGTTGCAAGCCAGTACACTCTGGACTGAGATAAGCAGGCTTTGTACTGACTGCAGCCAGCTTCCTTTTATAATGTTTTTGGTTCAGACAGAACACCTACTATCCTCATGAAAAATAGGGGAGAAAATACTGGATGAAAAATTGAATGAAAAAGGAATCAACAGCTGGACTAGTGGCAGAATTGTGGACTGGAAAAGGAAATGTAATGAGATTAGAAGAAAAGGAGATCTGAGAGTAGGAGATGGAGTGTGAACTGGTCCACAACAAAGTTTGTGTTTCTTACTGAATGGATATGATGTTCTGTCAAAATTTTTAATCACAAATCACATGATTTTGTTCTTTGCATTTATTTGAGGGGTGAAAGTAACACTGCTTCCTCTTGATATGCTGTACATGGGTATTAATGAAATTCTGTATGAAGTGTTGAAGAGAAGTTTGGAGCTTACTGATATTAAATGCAAGTTTCTGTCTTGTTATGGTTGTTTGTATCATTTGTTTCTTGAAATTTTGGAGATTGCTGAGGCTTGAGTAAAGTCTTTGCTCCTCTGGCATATCAAAGAAGAACTGAAATGCTGTTCCAACATACAGGATTTAAATCCTAATTATTAGTGGGCATCTAATTTTCATATGTTACAATATACACTTTAAAAATTAAATATTTAAAATAATATCATTTGTTTATATCTGCCAGGAATTTACATCGCATGCGCTTCCCCCTAGAATAAACGAACCAAGAGCTTTACATACAGTAAGCGGCAAAGGAAAATGTAATCAAGCTTGAATATATTACTGCCCTTTAGAGCCTAAAAACCTGAAAGTTTTTCTTCACCCAAGGACTTGTTAGGAATTGGAGAACTGGCGAAATGTTGATATCACAGGAGAGTGACTTTGGAACAATTAAAGGAAGGAATTTTTAGTTGCAATGTGTACTTTTTGGGCAGGGGGAGAGGTTGTCACTTGAATGGTGTAGAGAGTAAGCAAATTTTCTAAGAAGTCCTCCAGCAAAATGAAAGATCAGGAGGTAGAAACACAAGGATCTTTTTTTCTTCAACTTTTTGTCTTTGACACATGCAAAAAAGAAAACCTGAAAACAGCAATTTAAAATGCAGATTATAGTTAAAGAATACAGCTTTCTGTTCTTGTTTTGTATATTAACAGCCTTCTAAGCTTTGGCAAGAGTCATCTTGAGTTTTGAATTCAAGTTTAGCAGAAAAATAAATAAATCCAAAATATCCCCAAGCACCTTATCTTTCAAAGCAATATGAGGGATATAGCTGTAATGTTTCAATATTGTAAAATTGCTTCCATCTGAGGTGATTCAAATCCATGACTTTCAAGTGCACATAGGAACGTACAGAGTGCCTCTCAATTCCCTTCAATTTTGATGTCTAGTTGCCCAGCTTTATCAATGTAAAGCCCAAAAGGCAAAGTGAATTTACTACATATACTGAAAAAATTATCAGCACAGAGCCCATCTCTTGGTTTGCCAACAGATTGACCTGAATTTTGCAGAGCTGTCCTATGTGCCGCTGGAATTCAACAAAAATAACTTCAATTAATATTTCTTCTGCCGTATGCCATCTTACAGTAGAAGAATATTTTATTATTACCTTGTTTAAAATTAGGTTTTTAAATTGGTGATCTCTTAGGAAATAAAAACATTTTTCATGGCTGGCAGGAGGTTCATAAACAAGTGTATGAAGACCAGTTGCATTCAATTTTAAGACTTGGTAACTCAGATAATTATGCAGAACTAATTAATTCAAAATCTGTTTATCAACAGTAGTTTGTAGCTCCAGCATTTCATCCCAGAGGCATTAGCAAAGGCTTATCACCTGCTCTCTTGTTGCATTTTATCTCAAAGGCAAATCTATAGGCAGAGTATAGAAAAAAATGCCATTCCCACTACTAACAGTTTACAGAACTCGCAAGAACTTTTAATATCTGTTACCAATTAGTTTTCCTGGCTTAAACTAAAATAAATTCTAAATGGAAATGGGATGTGTTAAAACATCAGTATTTCTACTTTTAATACATAGAAAAGCTATGTGAAAAGGAAATTTGAAACACAAAGAAATATTTAAAGAATTTAAATAATTGTTTAAGTATTAGGCTATTATCCTTGGCAAAATATTCACCATGCAGTACTTGTACAGTACTGGGAACAGATTAAATCTACCTGTTGAAGAACTGATGCTGTTGTTTTTATTACTCTGTCCTTTCTGCTTCACATTCTGTTCTTTTATATTTTTTTTCTTATGTTGTCCTTTGAAGCCCAGGTTTTCATTCATTATTACTTGTACTGCAGTAGAAATGTTAACTAATAAAAGCAGAGGTATACAAAGTGCTTCCCATGGGTGTTTCTTCACGTTTTTCTCCAAGTTTGTGTATATTCTGCTATGAAAATAGCTTGATGTCTGGTAGAGTATTCAGTGTGTGAGGTCTCAAACATTCATCTAAGAAAATGTAGTTCTGCACCTCAGAGGTTTGTATTTCTGTTCATCATATACCTAAAGCATTATCATATAAAAACATATATAAATCCATATTTTTCTAGATCTAAGCTGCAGGATACCAAAGTCAGCTGACTTCAAGATGTACTTGTGGAGTGTGTTCACTGAACCCAGTTCCTAGTGTCTTTCTAAGTATTAAATTCTGATTGAACCAGTAGCTACGGCTACATAGGTACAATAGTTTCTTATAGAATCCATAGATGAAATCCTGTTCCCAATGAAATCAGTTACATAAGGTGATTCCAGCATGACTCAAATACCTACAAAAGGTGACTGCCATCATCCTGCAGATATTCATAGGCTGTATTTACATTTGTGTAAAATTAGCCATATACATAAATGTTAACAAGGTTTGAGCCACTGTCACAAGGCTATTGTTGTGCTAATGATTTTATTTTTTACCAAATCTTTCACTGCTTGTTACACCCATTGGTAACTGCTTGTTAGTAACTCATTCCCTTTTTTGGAATGTACTTCCTCTCTAGAGAGATCAGTGCTTATGCATGTTTATTAACAAAACTGTGTGCTGAGGTACTTTCTATCAATATTGCCAAATTTTATTTAAACAAAGTTTTGGAATAAAATGTAATTGTTTCATCAGTGTATTTTAGTTATCTATCTGTAGCAGAGAAGAAAGTCCAGTTCAAGGAGACAGAAATACAGACTAGCTGGATTTTATTGCAGGTATGAAGCACATTCTCTTTCCCAGATAAACTATATTCACTTATATATTAGTCATACCTTTAAAATTTATGGAGCAAAGCACAGGAAAAATTAGACACTGTGCTCAGTATAGTAAAACATGAAATAAATTTAGCAACAAAGATTTTAGTTCTGAAAGTACACATTGTATTGCCTGCTCACAAGAAGCTATAGGTAAAGATAAGTGACAGTCAAGGGTTAAATTACGAAATTTTGCATTTTATTTCTTATCATTTATGAGATTGTTAAATGTCAGAAAGTGGATTTTTTTTTTACTATCAGTATAAAACTGAACATACTGTGAGACATAAGGTAGCAGGTGTCTTGGCTCTAAACTATCAAGTCTGTGGGCATTCTGTTATAACAGGTGCTCCAAAAATTTGAACAGATTTTAACAAGAGCTGTATGGGCTTTTTAATTAGCCTGGTTACTCAGCATGTGGAGAAAGCACTAGGTATGCGCTTAAAACATCATTGTATCTTGCAAACAAATGTTTCACATACCCATAGTCATTCTTTTGGTTATTATCTTAAAATTCCTTTCTATTTGATGCTAGGATTTGATCCTTATATTAATTCCTCTTATAATATATCCTACCTGAAAAAAATCATCATCCTAAAAGTGTTGAATATTGTATATTCTCTCCTTCGGAAGTAAGCATTTAGAAACTTGGATTTACCTGATAGTTAGCTGTGATTTTACTTGGCATTAGAGAACTATGAGAAGGCACACAGCAAAGAAATTCTCTGCTTTGAATGTCTCAGTTTTAACTGAGAACTCTTCACTTCCAGTTCTGCTTTTTCCATTATTGTTAAGTACCTCACAAGATTTTTTAGAAGAGACAATGCAATAAACTGTAAAACCAAAACAAAATAATTAGAAATGTCTTGATTTACAATCAATATCATTGATTAGATATGATTTGATAGATATGATTTTAGAAATTAATATAAATGCATGACTATAGCATGTAACTTGAAAATAATGCCATATAAATTCATTTGTGCATGTTGGTTTAAAAAGAGTAAGCCAAAGAATAAGTCACATTACAGGGGGGAGAAAAAAGGAACAAACCGATCTTACAAAAGATTTTTGTGCAATCTGTCCTGTGGTGAAAATTAAGATTTTAATTTATAAATAGTGTTATTTTCAGATCAAAATGATGTTACTAGTTGTGTCTGTGATGCTGACACAAGTATCTGCTACCAGTATTCATCTAGAGATCTTTGCATCTATAATGATTTTGTTGCTATAAAGTTTAATATTGCACATCTTAAATTACAGAAATCATTTTTTTTAACTCAGTAGAGATTGTTGAGACATTATATGGAGGATTTCACACTTGAAACATTCCTGTCAAAATATCTTTAATCATTTGGTCTAAGATTAAAAATACCGAGACACGTTTTGATCCATATAAAATGCACACTTTAAAAAGTATGCTTAATTTAAAAAATGCTTATATCTGCATTTTTTTCAAGGAGCTTCTCTCATATAAATTAATGTAAGAAATGTACATTTTATGATTCACTGTGGATTCATTCTCTTTCCTCCTGCTATTATTTATTTGTTAAAAATCAAGACATGCTCAGCAGTAAGAAGCACAAGAATAGTCAATGATCAGTTATTTCCTGAAGTGATAATTATTACCATTCTTACTCTATTTTTTAAATTTTAGAAAACCCAACCAATTTATGAGCTTGATGGAAAACAAAAATGGGGACATATTTATGCAGCGAAATGAAGGTAGTACTTGTTACCATAGATGTTAGTTTGCAGAGGTAACAATAGTGGTGAAAACACAGCAGAACAAGTGTTAGTATGTGTTAGCCACCCAAAATCCCCATAGATTTTGTAGTCTGTTCTCTGCTGGAGGATAGGACCCTTGCCATTGCATTTCTGCTAGGTAACATGGTTAACAGAAGCAGGTTACAGTAGTGCATATTCCCATCACAGCTGAGACTGTGACTTGAGCATCAGTTGCCTTGGGCGGCACTACTAGCTTGATTTCTGACCCCACCAATTCCCATCACTTCCTCCTGCTTCTGCTCCTGTACTGCATACGAATCGCTCAGTTGTGCCAATGCGGTTGATTGTGGATTATGTTATAGGGCAGATTTGCCTCTTTTAGAAAGTGGAAATATTAAGCCAATAATGCTGCTGAATATAATGTATTATCAAACTATGGTCTCGTTTTGCTGTGAAAATATAACCTATGTACAAATTAAGTCTGCTGGGAGTCAGTATCAAATCTGAGAACAATTAAATGGACTCCAAAATGACAGATACAAAGAAGATGACAGTGTCAGGGAGACTTTGAAGTGGTAATAACTTTGAAAATGTAGACTTCCTCTTTATTACTGTAATTTTTTCCTCAAGTAAGTGCCTTCATTTCAGTCTTCCAAGGGCTAGAGAGCAGTGACCACTTTAGCATAGTTTTCTAGATTCATCATCATTCTACATTATCTGCATAATCATGAAAATTGAAATTAGAAGTATCACCCTGGCTGGAGGATGATTTGCATTACTGAAGTGCCACGTAGGAAAGTCTGTAACGATATTCAGGTAGTAATGGATGAAAAATACAGCAAATGAAACTGTAGGAGGATGGCAATCTAAAGTTAGAAATCATTACAGTAATAGTAATGGAGGTTATGAGATGAAACCATATGGAGTTGCAGCAACTTATTTCTAAATTTGATAGGGCTAGACAGTTAATGATCAGAACTAGAACAAGCCATTCTTTTTAGATCTGGAGTTATAGACAAGAAGCCTATTTGTCAAAACTGAGCTATGTCTTAATGCGATGTTTTTCGTGCAAATGTGGAAGCTCTAATTGGATTGATTTGATGTTACATTAAGATAGATGCTAAGTACGAGTGATGAAGTAAAATGTTGGAAGGTGATAAGTACATTTTTTAAAATTTCTAATTGCTGTCTTATGTTAAGATTGATTTTGTGTGATGCAGATATTTGTACTAGATAGAAATACATAGGTCAAAGTAAATACAGGGAATTGGTCATTAAGAATAAAGCCAGCACCAAGGATTTAATCTGTAAGGCAAGATTTGAAAAAGGTTTCAGCTTTTATAAGTTTGTCCATTGAATAGCAATGGAAGATACAGTTTTGTAACAAAAACCACGAAGCTGTGTGCCCCACCTAGATAGCTAGAAATCTAGCTAATCTATTTGCCAGTATAAATTCTGCATATGGCAATTCCATTAATTAATATTACAGCTATAAAACTTGTACAGATTTAGGAGCCAGTCATTAAAATAATTACAATTCTTAGTAATACTAATAGTTGCATTATTTCATGTAAGCACAGGAGAACAATATGGAATTAAATTTAAGGCATTCATTTAAATATTTGTAGGTTTACAGTCCTTGAAGAAGTTCTTGAAACTGTAGCTAAAAATTATCTAGTCACATAAGAAGATGCCATTTTCAACGAAAAGTTAATAATTCCATAGATCACTGGAAGAGATATTAAATGATGTGCTCCACAGTCATCACTGTTTATTTCCCGCTGAATTTCACCACCCAACTGACTGCTCATTTGCAGGGACACATAATATAGACTTGCTAAAATGTGCCCAATTTTGGAAAATTTCAGCCTGAAAACAACTCTTAAGGAAGAAGTAGTGATTATGAAGAGCAGAAAAAAATTAAATGAAAAAATGAAGAGTTAAGACACTAATTACAGTTTCTTTTTTTTTTTTTTACGTTTAGTTTGGCAGTTGTGACTGTCATTTATTGTACAGTGTCTGAGGTGAATTAGAATTCAGCTGATCTTGGAGTCAGTTGACAATGCTGTTCATATTTAGAGGAAAGGAAAAAGGTTGATGTTTCCTCTCTCTTCCTCATTAGGGCTAGCTGACTGAGCCAATTTTATTGCTATCTTAAAGACAGTTAAAAAGATCATGTGACTGTTTCCTAAATGAATTATTTTGCAAAATGCTGTTGTCTTTTTAAGGATACTCCATCATTAGGATGGGTAAACGGTTCTTACTAAGATTTTGAAGTATGCATGTCATCACTTGATAGACAGAGAAGTATGTGAATTATTTTACCTTTCACAGTCTAACCTAGGAACTGCAAGGGTTCAAATTTTGAACAACTGCGTTGAGTTTTGCAGAACCTGAACTAAAGGGGTCACAAAATCAAAACCAAATTTAGTCTCAAATTTTTGTCTTTAAAGCTACCTAAATGGTATTTTCTGCAAAATAGTGCAATTGATATGAAAAGCGACAGACCTTTAAAATCTTTTCCTGAAACTGTGCTGTCTGAGAGTTGTTTAATAAATGTTCTAAGGAAAAGCAGTTAACAGGTAGAACTAATGTATATTTTAACAGGCTTGAAACTAATTAAAAAATTTGCTGTGCATACTGCAGTGATATAATAGAAGTCATCTTAATTCATTAATATCTTTGTAATTTTAGACATAGTTCTTCTGTTAATAATGCAGTATTTATTTCATTATTACTACCGCACTGACTCCACTGATATTAAATTATAGGTGAAATGGATATTACTTTTCAGAACATTTAGTACTATGATTTAATAATGTTTTTGATAACTGTATTTGCATAATAAACAATGCTTATTAATTTATATAATGTGCATCACATCATACATTATAATAATAATAGAAGATAAAAGAAAGCAAACCTTTAGTTTTGTAATTTGAAATAAACATAAACTGACATTTGAGAGCTCATGAGAGAAAAAAAGAAAAAAACCAACAAAAGAGAAAAGAAAGAAGGAGAAACTGTAAACGAAACACAAGAGGGAAAGTCCCAGCAGTTCTAATTAAAGATATTTCAATGTTAGAACTACAGCATCCACCCATATGTCATTCTTGCATGACATGTAACAGATCACCAGTTCCTTGTACAAAATAATTTTTCCTATAATTTTTATCAATAACAGCAAAAGTGAGAGTTTTTGCATAATCATATACATAAATTGTACAGAAAAGCAGTAATTATAGTAAATCTGCCTGTAACCAAAAAGTGATTGTTAAAGTAACTTTCAATAAACTCTGCCAGCCATGTACTATCTAGTATTTTACTGTCTACACTGCTTTCCTTCATCAAGTAGGAGATAATGGAGCAGCCTGGAGGAGGTGACTAGCTCATTGCATATGTAAAAAAAAGTAAAATGCATGTTTCCTTTATTTCATTCAAAAAGGACAGAAGTGAGAACAAAAAGCCAAGCATATTCATGACAGTGGCAGATGGTGCCAACCTTGCACAGCTATTTTCTTTGATTATTGGCTACTTATTATACTTTTAAAAATGAGAGACAAAGCCAGAAAGCTGTGGTTCTAGAAGAAGATAATGAAGTCACACTGACATAGGTCATCGTCCTGAATATCGCATACAGATTTGTTTTGGTTTTCTATAGAATTTTCCTTGATTTCTCCTTCCACTTTGTATTTTCTCTAGGAAACTGCCTAAACTGAATACAGATCTCATTATGTTCACACCAGTATTAGGCAGTTTGAGATTAGGTGGAATAAATTTGCCTGTGCCATTTTAGAACACATTTAATTATTACAGTCTTTAAGAACGTCATTTTTCTTTTCAAAGAATAACATTAACTCACAGTAGGCAGTGTCTTATTTGTTTAACCACTGTCAAACAGTGGGTGTGGATTTTGAATTTTGAATATCCAGTTCTCAGAACTACATTTACTATGCTGAATCATACAGAACTTGGCACAGCTTTGAAAAAAATTAATGCTGGATTCAGAATGGTGGCATTTTTCAAAGTGTCTAAGTAAACATCGGGACGTTTTTGACTACTTTTATTTTTTTCTTTCCTGCTCAGAAGATTCTATTGCATAGTATGGTCACAGTTAGATGCATGTTTAATGAAAATAAAAACTACAGCCAAGTTAGAATGAAAGAGAAAGGAAAGTCTACCAAGGCCCCATTTATGATTATTGATTCTAACATTCTTTCAAGCAATAAAAGGCCAATGGAGAAAGCAGCATCTTTTCCACTGATAGAATGAATCACATTGCCTTTACAAAGGATCTAGAGAATGAACAGGAGAGTTTGGGGACCAAACACTCAGACCAAATAAAGTTTTTCCTACCCAGGAATGTGACCAGTCAGGCTCCTCTTAGAAAGTAAATTTCTTTTGCCAGCAGTAAGAAGAAAACTCAAGCAAACACGAAGTGGATGCTGAACTCAGAGAGAGCCTTCACCAACAGAGAAAAAGGTATCACTGTTGTTTCTAGAGCAGAGGGGACATTATAAACAAATTAGGTTGGTCTAATATTGAGGTCTGAAGAGATTTTTATTGCTATGTATAGCCATTTGGATTTGTAATTCTTGTGTCTGGAGCAGTGCTTTAATGCTAACCACATTATAAACCTGTATCCTCATGCTGGTGTAACTGTGTTACAAAGGAGACTGCAAAGAGAAATATCAGGTCATTGAACCTATGATCCTTTAATATTTTTTTCAAATAATTATTTCAGAATTGGAAAGCTCTGTGATTTGTTCATGTTTTAGTCTTCACCAGTTGCCATTTTAGATCATGCATGGTCAGGAGAATGAAATAGGGTCTTGGAAGTGATTTGGCTTCTCAATAAATGATAAGCTTATCCCATGCCATGCATCATCTTCTAAAAAATAGCTCTATTGTCATAATTCCAGTTTAATAATCCAAATTTTCCCCTTACTATAAGAAATACAGCAATGTGCTTTTAACATATAGCAGAGCT
This sequence comes from Elanus axillaris, assembly GCA_026212715.1. Classification (NCBI taxonomy): domain Eukaryota; kingdom Metazoa; phylum Chordata; class Aves; order Accipitriformes; family Accipitridae; genus Elanus; species Elanus axillaris. Next base: position 34,570,931 of record JANZLQ010000001.1, read on the forward strand.
CCTTGTGCTACTTCCTTTCCTCAAATTTTCTTTGAACTACCTCTAATACATCCTCAATGTACAAATGCTTTCTAGCAAAAAAATGTAATCAAGGATTCAGTTTCATATTCTGGGGCTGGGGCTGTGCTGTGCTCTCATTTACTGTTGTGTCCCTCTTTGCTCAACTGTTACCACTCTTAGTTATGAGAAGTACCACCTTTTCAAAGTAGGAGCATATAGAGGGTATTTTGTTCAACTTGCTCTTGCTATCCTAGTACTGCAGCATTGTCTTTAGGTGCTTGGTAGTCTTTGATGGCACAACAGAGAGAGTGGGTACGGATCCTCTTTACTTTACAGTCTTAGATATAATAAAGCAACACATGGCCCAACATGTAGTAGTTCTGATTCCTGCAGAATCAGAAAAGTTTAGTGGTACCTATTCATTACTTATCATCCACTATTATATATATTTTGTTTGTTTGTTTAATACTATCACTGCAGTGTATTTTATGCAGTGCTATTGAAAATTAATACATTAATTTTGAAAATTATTATCCTCCACTAAACCAATAGATATACACATTAAAAGATACAGTATGGCAGAATTATCAGAAAACCTTGACAACAAATCTGCCAGTCTTCTCATCCCAAACCTATATAACATGTACTTGACTGAGATGGAAAAGGCAAGATACGCAACAGCCCAGACATGCAGAAACACAAGTATCTCTTAAAAGTAAGTACACATGTAAGCCTCAAGACTATCAGGAATCTGGTGCATTTTTCTGCAGTTTCTCAAAGTCAGTCATTTTATGTCTGCTTGTTTTTGTTTGTTTGCTGGTGCTATAAATTTCTTGATTCTGTCTTTTGGTATGTGATTGTACAAAGGCCAGCAAACTGAGAGGAATAATTCTTTTAAAGCATTTTTTGTATATAGGGTTGAGTCTGGATTGTAACACATTCTTCCCGAGCAAAATTACCAAATAACTGTCCTTCAGTTATTAAATTTAAAAGGGATGTAATATTCACAGATCTAATTAAAATTAAAAATTTAAAATATCAGTGGGAATTATTATTATTATCATTATTATTATTATTACTACTTTACTGAAGACTTCCAGAGAATACATGAATACATTCTGGAATACAAGGAATCACTTGTGAGTTCTGCTGATGAAAAAGCAAAGTATGTAGAGTCAGGATCATTTATATTGAAGAAGATGGGATAGAAAACATGGTGAACCACAATCCATGAATAGTGAGGTAGTGAAAAAAAGATATATTTGAAGATATCTTGTCTTGAAGAACAATGACTTTATATTAGACAGCATGTGATGAAATACATTTGCCGGGCCTGCACTTATATTTTTGAGGCACCCAAATACTTACTGGCTTGTGTAAGTAAAAAAATGCAAACTTAGACCCTGCATTTTCCATGACCTTTGGTTCATGTCAACTTTATGTTAATTACCAGTGCCTTTGGGTAGGCAAACATATGCAGTCTATGTCTGTGAATCACAGAATCACACTGTTCATGAGTACATAGTACCGGATGATGGAAAGTGTCCCCAGTCCATAACACCAATAAAACCCATAATATTGCTGCTAAAAATTAATGAACCTCATCCGAAGAGCCATTTTTTCATTTCAAACAATACAGTGGGTCTAGGCAAAAGATAAAACTCACAGAAGCTTTTATGTATTAAAACCAGAGCCAGTTGGCTGCCTTGGTTAGGGTAACCAAATACCAGCAACAGCAAAATCTTCATTTGCTTTGAAGACCTCAGGCTGAATGAGAAGCTGTCGTTGAGATAGAGATACTCTTTGCAAGCACTTTCATCTTCTTCTTTTAGGACTCTCAAGAGAACAGAAAATTGAAGCAATAAAGTATGCCTGTCCCTTTGAGATCAGAAAAGCTCAGAATGTGCATACTTTGAAGAGCAGAAGTTGTTCAACCTGAAGCACTGAAGCTATGAAACTGTGGAGACTTTTGACCCTATGAAATACTGACTTCACTGAAAACTACATTAGGTGTTTCCTATTGCAGAAAGTAATATGAAATTTCTTTGTATTGGATGAGCTCTATATTATTCAGGAGTTCGATCTGCAAAGTAGTTGATGAGGCCGTCTGTCACTTGTAGCCCTCGATGGATGATAACTCATGTAAAACTCACAAAGCAGGCATTTCTCAACATGCCTTCCCAGCCATCTTTGCTGAATACAGGTGTTTAGAGATCCAAAATCTAGCCAGCATAGAAAGAGATTTCTTTATTATGCAGAACTGTGTCACTGGGTAGGAATAAAACAAACAAGAAATGATTGTTCTTGATAAGTTGGTATGTAAAAACATTGCCAAAATTGTATGTTGTTGCATGTATGTGTTAACTATAGTTACCTCTGTAAATAGAGCTGTACTTTTTCTGCAACAGAAATTTATTCTAATACTTTTATACTTTTCCTTCCTTAGTGGTATAATAACTACTGTGCCATATATATAGAAATTACTCCCAAGAATGTAACAAGCAGGATTCACACATTTAAATGAATTTAAAAAAAAAGCTGAACTGTTTCCAAATTCTTCTATCCAAGCATCACTTAAGAAACTGTTTGTTCAGTTCAGTTTCATCTCTGCAGCTGCCAAACCACTTCAGTTCTGCCAGCTCTGCTCTCTGATTGCAAAATAAAGGGTGGTCACTTCACAGTGTATGCAAGAAATATTATAATTTTGTGAAAATTATGACATTTAAGAAATCCTTTCAATACTAAATTGCTAGGCTATCCTGCTACATGCCTATTTAGCAAAGAAAAAAAAAGAATATTTTATATTCACTTCTCCATGCCTTCCTATAATATTAGTGAATATTTTATACTGGGTTTGCATTTTCTAAGACTGATGCACTTTGCTGCAGCTTACATTCATAAATATTTTTGTAGTATAATAGCCTGTCAAAACAAATCTGTTTTTCTCATTTGTGTGCATGCAGAAGGGTGTCCTTACTGCTTTTTGTCCATCTCTAAAGATAACAATAGGACAATAGTAACTGCACAATGTAGCAAAGCTTTTCTTTTTTATTTTTCCTTTTTTTCCCCTCCTTAAAAATCAGAGAATGTGTGAAAAAATGAAGCAAATAGCCCCTTATTATATGAAAAATGTTGCTATGTAAATGCATTAACCATTTTCATAGCTCATGTCTGAAGATCAGTCTCCTGTGTCCATACTGTGTGCAGAAACACAAAGCCATAATACATAATACAAAACGGCAACCTGTTTTATTGAGATGAAATGCAGATAATGACAATGCTTTAGTACTTTGTCACATATACTTTTTGAATTTTCAGAAAAATAATCTCAGCGGTTCACTAATCTCTAAATGAAAGGTCTCCACTTGATGGGAAGTAAAATATATAAACATATCATATTGCTTTTAATCTCAAATATAATTTAAAGCGAAACAGAGGGGGAAAAATCCCGTAAGCTGTTTATCGGTAATTTTGCTTAAGTTCCAAGCAGTTTTCTTCTCAGGAAAATAATTTCCCTCAGCTGAAGAAGAAATTAAAGTGTACTTAGAAAAAAGAAGGAACAGAATATTAAGGGGTTTGTTTTCATAAGGTTCTTTCTCCTTGATAATAAAAATATTTGAGTAAAAGTGGTGATACAGAAAAGTTATTAGAAGCAACAAAATACCAGGATGTCAACTTCTGCAATATACAAGCAAAAAGGAAGGCACATCTAGTGATTTTTTTTTTAATGGAACAAATGTGAAACTAATGAGAACTATTACAGCATTCTGATTTTTCTCGTGACTAGCATTTTATTTTATTCAGGGTACTGTTTCTATCAGACCATGTTCTGTGTTTTTCCTATGCTGACCTGTATTTTGCTTGGCGGGAAATCTCATTCTGCTCAGAGAGATTTATTATGGGGTGAGGAATCATTTTGAGGGCTGCTTTTTGTTCACCTTGCATTATCACTGTAAAGGGCTAAAACTGACTGTAAGGCAATACCAAATCATAACGGTAGGGTTTGCTCCCATTTCCTACTTAATGTGTCTTGTAATTTGGATTAATCCTGAATTGGATCTAATATGAATAAAAATTATAGAAATAGTTATTGCACTTTTTCACTAAGAAATATTTTTGAGAGGGACAGTCAGTTTATTTTTCTTTGTATTTATTCTCATAACTAGTTCTTGATTTAAGTACAGATGCTGAAAATTAGAAGTAATTCTAGCATGCCTCTTACATGGGATATTATGTAAACATTAGCATTTGTTTGTCAAATGCTATTTCGCATATACTTGTGCAGACCTACTGAACTGAATATATGCACAGAGATATGTCCTCTATCAAATCGTTAACCCAGAGAAATATATCCTTTGCAACACAGCTTCATGCCAATCGCCACTTCAGTAAACACTGCCACATCATAATGACTGCTCTCCAGGAATTAGCAATGAGTTTGTTTATAATCAAGTTTATCAATATTTATAAAGTACTGCGCTTAAGGGGATAATATATTGATAAAATACTGTTCTAAAATGCATTACATTTCCACATTATATTTAATGGCTAAAAATACATGTAGTGGGTGTGGAGTAATAGGGGCCATACCCCACCCCCACAAACAGTTTCTTTATCACCCCATCTGCTACCCCAAATGCTAACTCTCAAGAACACCACTGCTTTGCAGCATGTTTTATTATTCAAGCTTTGGTGGGAGGAGAGCTGCAGAAAGAAAGTGTTAACTGTAGAGAAAGGGAGGGTCAAACCAAGACCCAGAATAAGCTATATTGCTCCACTAATGCCAGGACAGTGGCACAAACTTCCGCTGGATCTGAACTGGCTACTAAATACCATTAGATTAGATTAAAACCTGCTAGAAAAAAAGGAACAGTGAGAAGGAGGTCTAAACACATTTGTCAAAGAATTAATAAAGAGGCTAAAGGTATTTACGTAGGCAGGGAACATATGGAAGAGGAACAAGGCAGACTTTGAGAAGAAATTATTTAGCTTCATTAAAAAAATACAGAACAAAGATAAGGCCGGGGGAAAAAAAACCCAAAAGGTTACACTGTTTTCATATTGCCTTTCTATTTTTCCAAAAGGAAGCAGGAGGTTGGGGCCTGATCCAAAGTGCACAGAAGTCAAGCAAAGATTCCTATTGCTTTGGATCGGGTCCTTTGGAAAGAAAGAAATGATGCTAAATAAGTATCAAATACTGATGAGTGTTAATGGGGGTTTAAGAGACAAAGCGTCCAGTTTGAAGCACTTATTGGCGATGTCTACACTATCACCACTTGCCAAAAACATTTCCATCATTGTGCAATGGTTGAGCTTTATAACTGACTTCCAGCATTTTAATCTAACCCAGCTCAGAGCAGGTGAGGAGCTGGCTCAATATAACTCATTGAGATGATTTTGGGTGTGACAATACTGTTCGTAAAAGTAAGTCAAATTCAGCAAGCAATTTCATTTGAAAAAAAATGGGGAAAAGGCAAAGGGGAAAGTGAGAAAATAGAAGGTTATTTTTATTACATTCAAATTGTTTTAAATTCATTTTTTATCTTAGTATTTTTCTTTTAAAATTGGATTATTTTAAGTAAAAAATTATTAAAATGGAAGAATCCTGAAAGGGAGCAAAAATGTTTTGTTTTAGGACAATTTAAATTGTTTAGGACAACACAAAATTAATTATTTCTCTGATTATGTGATTCATCTGTCAGTCTGCAAATTCCATTATTTGTACAGCTCTCAGCTAGGTAATACACTTATAGCCAAAATGACTAGCCAATATTCTGGGCCTCATTGGCACATATCTATTCAGATGTCAATCTGACCATATGAATCGTATTTTCTTTCAAAAAATCCCATTGATTTACAATGACTACATAGAGATCATCCTTGCATTCAGCCAGAACAACTAAGATACAATATTCATATTCCCAGTTGCAAGCCAGACAGCATTCCCTGAAAAGATGCCCTATTTCCTGGTTGCTGGTTTGCCAGGGTAATTTTATTTGTTTGTTGTTTTTTTTTTTTTCTTGGTTGCTTTCTTCTGTCTTTAGGTGTTATATAGGTGTTTATAGACTAGACTGACCTTTATGCTAAAATGTACAGCATGCTCCAAGGTACCCAAAGGTCTATATGTTCAGCAAAAGGAAACTGTAGCTCCTGGCCCTACACTAATTGTTCATCAAGCTGGGAGGGTGAAGAATGAAAGCATCATGCCTGAAGATGTATTAGTAACTTTCCCGTATGTAGTTCTCTGCTCCTGTAAAGACTCTGGTGAGTCAGAGAGTCAGTCTCAGATGGTGAAGAGTCAAGGTGATGGTCTGTTTCTACTGCACTCAAACAGAACTTGGGATAAAATAGATCTACATGTGGAAAAAACACAGGTCAGTTTTAGAAAGTATGAAAGGTTGTGTGTTAATGTTAAACTGAACAGTGTCCTGTTAATTTATACATGCCTCAGAGCCTTTTAAGTTTTCTGGCACTGGAAAATCAAATCCTAGTATAAATAAAGTCAGTTTTCAATTTTCCAAGCCAAAAGATTCCATGCAGTATACTCAGCAGTGATCCTTTATGAGGTACTATAAAAAGCCAAATTTTGTTTTATCTATGTGGCCTTTCCTCAAGAAAATTTATGCTCTCTTGCTGGCTGAAATGTGTTAGCTGACACTCTTTTCACCAGAAATGGCTGTGGACTGAATCATGATCAATGACGGGATGTCTTATATTGGGATGGCTGCAGTAGTTCCCTACCCACACTGCAGGAACAGTTCAGACACTGATGTAGCAGCTACAGAATTGCAAATAAGAGCTTGGCATTTGTATAATAAACTTTAGCAGTTCAACTACTGCTTTCTGAGAAGCAGAGCCAGCTCTGTAGTCAGGGTAGGAATCTCTAAGAGAAGCAAGAAAAAAGAGGGATGAGAAACACTGTAACTGCCTGAACTTAAGCCATTCCCACTTGTGAATCACATCCCTATGGCGTCTTGACTGTTGTGTGTATCTGGCAGGACACTTTGGAATGAAAGATAGTGCGGTATGAAATAAATTCTATTATTACTTGCATGAATTGGAGTTGGAAGAAACAGCTATTTATTAATCTTCATACAATGATGTTGCACATGGCTTGTCTGAGATTCAAAGTCCGATGGAAAGTAAATTTGACACTATAGGGAAAATGAAGAGTTCTTATAGTTTCAAAATTAAGTAAAATAGTAGCACATTGTCTCAGCAAACAGTGTTATGGTTTTACAGAAAAAAGAATTAATCATACCAGGCACAGTCAGTTTTAAGTATGGCACAAATTTACTTTTGCAAAATGTCAGAATCACGCGGCAAAGACATGCAACTGCAGACAATGACTAGAAAGAACTAATGCCTCCCTGAATACCTGGAATACTTAAGCATGACATACCCAACTCAGTAGGGAAGGACTGAGACTCACAAATTGTCTGCTATCTAATTGTCTCTTGGCTCAGCTTGGGAAATGCAAATAGAACTAGTCTGCAAAAATTGGTTCAAGAAGCCCTAACAGGATATCAAGCACTAAGCAGTATACAGCAGATGGTAAAAGATTTTTAAAAAGCAGTCTTCTTGAAGTTCACAATAGTCTAAGGAGTTAGAAAATGGCAGGTGGAGCAGGAACTATAACAGGTTATGAATTGTCAATAATTTCTTTTTCAGTGGCAATGAAACTGCTCTTGAAATCACCAAAAGGTTATAGAGATACTCTGTAATTGGAAGACAAATACCTCAAGTGAGAGCTGACACAAAGATGTAACAACTACAAGAACTGCAGAGGAAGAATGTAATCCTCTGAATTAGCATTTATGAGCTAATACAGAATTATGGTCAGTCCAGAAAATTTTGGACCTAGATGCATTTAAATGACTGCACAAAAGAAACACAGGCTATAAATCAAGAGAATTAAAGAGCCTAAATACTTAGGTACATATTCAGTAGCAGAGCATTATTATAGAGATTGTCAGTGTCCTTCATTACTGTACGAAACCCACAAAAACTATGCCCCAAGATACTTGGAGTTTACAATCAAAATAGGTATTGCAACACAGAAATAAACAGCGTATGTGGTGGGAGGCTACATTTGAAGAGTACACAGTGATGCAGAGGACATGCATGTGTACACAAACAGTTCTAGGTTTTTACCTGCACTGGATGTATATTTTATTTACCAGCTAACTCTGCTGACTTCGTCACTCCCCAATAGAATACTAAGGAAATTAGAGGCATGACTCTCACCAGCAATACCAGTTGTAAAAATAAACATTTTCCAACAACAAATAATAACTGTTAAAATGCTGTTGAATTTGTTATTTTCCAGTCCCTTATCCTCTCACTGTGGTAGGCAACTGTCTACTTCCCCTATGCTTCAAGTCAGCCATTCTGTCTTTGATAGAACAAACATACTGACAGCAGAAATTAAAAAAGAAAGTGAAATTACTGTTGTCAAGCTGATACAAAGTGAATGGAGGATGTTGTACAGTTTCAAGGAAATGGAAAAGAAAATTAGAATGCAATTATCTTGGTTAGTCTGCATTTAGATATCCTGAAACACTGGCATCAAAGACAGATGTGAATTTTCCCATTCATCTTAATGGAGCACTAACTGCAAAACATAATTATGACAACTTTAATGCTAATAGTGTTAACTGTTCCATTTCTGAATCATTTACCAGATATATCCATTACGGCACCACTTCATTACTGTTGAGCTTACTTGATACGTACTAATGTTTCATTCATCTTAAATGAGTACTTAGAAAAACACTGCTGGAGCCCACAGAACGTCCAAAAGCAGCAAGGCACACGGGACAATCTCAGAGTCAAACATAAAATTGCTGCTTTTAGATGTCATTCCTAGACTTTTAGCTAAACAGCTCATTGATCTTTGATGTCTGCTTGTCATAATATTGTTTTTCCTGCAAGAGAAGTCTGATAGCTTCAGACTTCCCTTCCCCCTCTCTGATCTTTTTTATAAGGAACTCTTTAAATATTTATGTCAAAGGGTATCAGTTAGAAATAATTTTGAGACTTTCAAAAAAAATCCAGCAAAACTGGACTGCTGATAAGGAAGAATGTCACACAGCTATAGCCTAGAGAGACAAGTGTGAAGAGACCACAGCTTCAGAAAACTGAGATTTATTAAGTTGGTGGGGTATTAACTTTCCAGAATGGGTATATTTGGATAAGTGACAATTACATAGTAACAGACAAAAATTCAATTCTCTTACCTCATCTCCTTTAATTATAACAATACTAATGTGTCAAAACAGTGGAAGCCTTCCTACTCAATTCACTTATGCATGGGAGATAGACAACTTATTCCTACTCCTTATTTCACAGTTAGCCATTGGTCTCACTCTTTTAGCTAGTGGCAGAGTCCAAAGATAAAGGTAGTTTTTCAACTTTCATTTTAAATGACTTACAATTTGGACAAAATGCCTGTAAGTCAATTCTAAAGACCCTGTCTGGCAGCAACCTCAGCATGGCACATGAAAGAGAGAGAGTAAGCACTGGTTACTTGGAACACTGGAAGAAATGCCACTTAAGTTTTCTAGCTGCTAACCCAACTCAGAGAGAAAAAGATGATGCTCTTCAGGAAGCGAGGTCCCTCCTGCCCAAATGAGTTGGCAGGGAACAGGTGACAGGCCACGTTAGTGAAGAACAGATCTTTAGGTGATTCCTTTTTAAGTCAGTAGTTTTCAGTCCTTTCCACAATGTAGTGACTCCCTTAAAGACCACTTTTATATATAAGTCTGTGTGTGTACACATGTATATATGTATACACACACACACATATAAATACAAGTAAATGTGTATTTCCTGGAGATTCCTTGACTCCTCAGAAATTGCAGAAGAAAATCAAGGTGCTTGAATTTAGTGGGTGGAAAGTGGGTTAGAAATAGGACAGTTTACCAAATTATGGTGGTCCCATCCCACAGGCTGTTGTCCTTTCTTTGCAAGCTGTATAAATTCAGCCTTCAGCTATATTTCCAACTTCGATTCCTTGTCACATTTCTCATTCCCATCTCTCTTCTCAGCCAATGACAGCAGTGCCAATCCCCCAGTTGTTAAATCTATCTGAAAGCTTCCCCCCTCCTACTTTATATCACCCTAAAAGTGATTTTTGCAGCCTCTCCTCCAGAAAGAGTGAATTTGAACACAAAGACGGAATATTTGAGCCAACGAGAGAAGTAAAAAGAGAATCCTTGAAGTCTTTTCTTTAACTCATGTTATCCTATGCAGATTATGGGAAGGAGAATGTCCCTTTAAATAGTTTGGGAGCCCTCTAGTGATTCTTCTGTCTTTCACTGAAGAAACGATGAGATCCTCCCCCCCTACCAGTGGAGGTAGGTGGAGGGGCCTTTCTATTTAGCTAATGGACCCAGTATTTGCCATCCCATGATGACAGTGTTGGTTCCACAAATCCTTAATGTGGCACAGGAACCAGAATAAAGTGCTTTCCTTTCCTCAGTCATCTCTGTTTGTCCATTTTATGCATCATTTGAATTCCTGTTTTGCAAAGTTGCAGGCTCTGGGAGATCAGAGACTTAAATCTTGGCAGCATTTTGTCTTGGTTTGCAAAGGATCTTGAGGGCAGAACCCCAAGTACGTGTGTATTTGTGTGTGCTGCAAACCCTTCCTTCTGAGTTGTCAAGAATTAGAGTGTAAATCCTGAGCCTTCAGATTATGGTGAGAGCTGAACTTTTTGCTATTCTACCATTACAAACCATAAGCTCTTATAAAATATATTTTTAGGAGTCCTATTGAATCGCACAGTATGTAGCATAATGTAATCAATACAAGAAGCTGCATATAAATAATCTGTTTGGATTCTCACACATTTTAAGATGAGAGAGGGCACCATTCCCAGCAGTACTCCCCCCCCTCCCTCAGAGTTCACACCTTTTATGGGGGAATATGATTGTAAAGTACTCATTTAAGCCAATAACCAAAGCTTATGTTATTCATTTCTCGGTGATATACATAGTGCTCTTTTTGTATACTATTAACTGTGGACATATGTTTTTCATTTGACTATGTTACTTACACACACAATTCTTTTAAAAAATATGTAAAATATAACAGCTGCTGTAAAAAAAATATTTTTAGATCTCTGAAGTGCCTAACGAGCTGCAGTGCACAACAAAAATGGTTTGGTCTTTGTAACATGCCCATAGTAAAATACCATGGAAGAGTTTAATCTGCTTGGTCATCTCCCTGGAAGGGATCAAACTGACACAGTTCTAATACAACAATGTGCTTCTGTGGGGTATATTCCTTGGCTATAAAAGCAAGGTCTTGATCATTCCCTGCATCAAAGCAATGATACAAACAATGGTTTAGCCAACTTTTAAAACAGCAGTATAAAAGCAATTGTAAAGGCACCAACTGTATCATCTGAGCTCTGCTTTGACATTGCTGTTTTCTGATGGCAAAAATATACCTATTTCCTGCCAGTGTAAGTGAGAGATTAAGGGGTAAATATAGAAAACCTAAAGTTTGCTTTGGATGAGAAGTTTTTTCTTTATGAATTATTGAATAAATCAAATATCCTTGGTTCTCATCCCAACAGAGTGTGATGATTGCTAGCTTGAAAAAATCTAGCAAGAGCAAACGTTGGCAAGAGTGAAGCATTATAATGTGATGTCTACAGAGATTTAGAGATAGGAAGGATTGTCAGTTACAGTCAATGCTATCAATGTTGGTAGAAGATATTTAAACTGTAATTTTACCTAGATTAAGGTACTTAAAAACAGTGTTCATGGCTTGAAAACAACCTGTGCAAGCCTCTTTTAAGGAATGAATTCCACCTCTAGTTAATACATAGATGCAGATTATTCCATTGCAACACTTTTGGCTGCTACCATGTGAGGGAATGGCAAGTATGGAAAACTGCCAAAACTGAATGTCTTCTTCCTTCTCTTCCAGTTGATAAGACAGGAGAACTAAAATGCTTTTTTGAAATCAGTCATGTGGTATCTGGAGAGTAGGATGAGAAAACAAAATCTTTATGAAGATCCCAGTGATAGAGTGGTAGAGAACATACAGGGGAGGATCCTGCTCTCAGAAGAGCTCTGATGTTCCCAGCAGCAGCTGCAGCACCATTCTGTAAATTTTCTGCTGCCATTTGATGTGGAGCCATGGTCTTTACTTGCACAAGGTCCTGCTCTGCCAGATTCTGCTAAGGCACCTTACATCATTCAAGTCAAGTGTCTAGACAGTGTTTCTCATTTCTTTGTTTCTCTTACATTTTCTTTGCTTTAGCCTTGATGTTTCCAGGGTAAGTCCAATGTGTTCAAAGAATTCCAGGGTATTCAAAGCGGTGTAGGCAGTGTCACTGAAATGATTCCATTCTTCTTCAAAGGTGTTCATGGTGTACAAAGTTGCACAGACAACGTCCTTGAATCACTTCCAGTCAGCTTTTACATCACAGGAAGTTGCAGTAGTGGTATCCAGCTGGCTTTCCACTGATTTTCAAAATGCTGGGTTTACAGCAACAATTTTACAGTATTAACTTTAAAATTGTCGAAATGTAGCTTATTCCAAAGCTTTAGCTTAGTTTGATGTGGATGTCAGACTTTCCACAGATCAGTTAATTTGACATTTGAATCCTCCCCCCATAAAGTGATGCTGATGTTACCCTGGCAGTAGTGTAATCAGTCACTGCCAACTTTTAGAATGGGAATATGTCTAGGGAATTTTGGTTTTACTTGAAATCTGAAGGCCTATGATTGTATTAAGTGTATTTATTTAGGAAGAATGGGTCACTGTTTTTGCAATTGTCGTACTGTATTTTTCAACAATACCAGCAGCCTTGACAGTCTTCCTCAAAGCGAGCTTTGATGCCACCAGGATAATAATTATGCTCTTCTTTGGTATCTGCGACTTTATATGCTCCATGTCTTCATGAAAGTCATCTGTTATTTTAGCTGTGTTTAAGTAGCATTTAGTCAGTCATGATGGTGCACAGCATTTCTTGTAAAGTAGCAATTGCTGTATAGTCATTTTTTGCCATTGAGCAGTCTAGTTTATTGATCATTAGAGATGTAACAGTGAAACCACTGTCAGTTTCTCCATTATTTCTTCAGTAATTACAGGTGTACAGTACAGATAGCTAATCTAAGTTTCCTTAAAATTGCTTTCCCTTTAAGAAAAATTTCATTTAGTCTTATTATATGAATTTCGTATCTGGTGACTGCATTGTTGGACAGGGCAGTTCTTCACATTGGATGTTTAAGTGGACGTCTGTAAGTATCTGTATGATCTTGCTGTGTTCAAAGATGTAAATTTAAAGGACTTAAAATAAAGGGAAGGGAGGTTCCTCAGGGAATGTCTGCACTGTGCAATTAAATGCAGCACAGATAGCCCTGAACTGGTGCTGACCTGTCTACAAACTGACCAGCTGTGTTGGTGTCATTTTGCACTTCAGTAAAATCTTTGACTCCCAGTAGTAAGCCCTGGCTCCAGCTCATGTCTGCCATGATGATGCAGACATACTGCTTTTGCTTCCAGAGTAGGAGTTTGATCTGCTGTGCTCTGTTGTGTGGGAGTCACTGATCTCTGGTATGGCTTCTAGCCAACGGAAAGTCATCTGTGATCCTGAATTTCATGTGAGCAGGTTTTGCAGTTGTAACTGCTATTGAATCCATACCTACAGCTTTGCTGTACTTTTGCCATCTCAGAAGTCTGAAAGAATGGTAGATCAACTTGATTTTGATGCCAAACACACATGCCATAGCAGTATTACTCATCCAGATGCAGTCACAAGACAGAGACCTAGAAGATGAGGTAAAGGTGGCTACAATGTTTGGCTACAACTAATTCCTGTGGAATTTGATAAACATTTCTCTGTGGTCTGGTGTACTTAAACTGCATGACAAACTTCCTGCGCTAAGTTAGAACTGGATCTAATTTGACCTCAAGCTTACACACTTGTCTTCAGGTGCCTATTCGCAATAGCAGCTTTTTGGAAGAGGGTTTAAGCTTAACAGTGGGGATCAGGGATCAGATTTCCTTTTGCAGACAGCAGCTGGCTCCTGAACTAAGGAACCCACATGACTGCGGTATGCTCAGAAGGATAATACAGAATGGTTTGATTTTTTAAAAATGATATGGCAATTGGTTTTGGGGAAAAACAAATTGGCTTTAAATTTTAAGTGGCTTTTGGATTTATGAAGGGAAGCAGAAAGGTAGGAGAAATACCTGTGTTAATGGGAGATTTCTCAGCTCTTCCATTTCATACATACAATATGCATTGAAGTTTTTTGCTAGAATTAAGCAAGACAGAGGGAATCTGGGATAAATTGCTCCCAGCAAGCAAACGTGCTTTATTCTCAGTTTAGTTTAGAGGATACGCAGTAGGTGTGAAAGATGAATTAGTGTTTGAAGATTGGGAGTGTAGAGTAAAAATCTGCACTAGGGGGCAGCCGATAACTGATGTGTTGGATTAGTAACGAGGGATCCCTTGTCACTCACAAATTGGCCCTGAAGTTTCATGTGCTGCGCAGCTTCTCTGGCAAGGTTTATGCTTGCAGAAACTGTTTAGTCAGTGCTGCCTCTCCTGTGTAAATACAAGCATGAAAAGGTCTTGCTTGGTATTAGAAACGCTGCACATGAAAGTGGTGGTGAACTACAGAGTTACAGAAAGCTGGAACAAAGAGATCTCCTCTTAACTTTAGTGTTTGTTCTGAATCCAGGCTTTTTTTAAATCAAGGTTGTTGATTTTATTTTATTTCATTCATCTTAAAGTAATTTACGTTTGTTTAGATAGAGTACATTTTTCTAGGGAAGGGGAAGGAAAATTTAGCTCATCAAAATAAGCGGTAAAACTACAGGCATCAAGCAAACAAGGTAATTTTTGAAACCTTCTCCTTTTTTAAGTCACTTTAATATAGTATTATACTAAAGATTGTTGCTTATGGCTCAACTTTTCTGTCAGTAGCACATACTCATGAAACGACTCTTCAGATTTTGAAGTGAATTTACCCAATTCAACAGAACACTTAGATATAAGCCTGGAATGCAGGTAGGAGTAGGAAGCTGTAACTGCACTTCAGATTCAGAGGTTCAGAATTCTCACGGAAAGAACATTTATCTCAAGGAGGGAGGTTAGGTTCCACAACCATTTGGCAGACCTACCTGTGCTATGATTGCCAATCTGAGTATTGGTTGTTGCAAGCAAGGTATGAGTTTCAGATCATAGTAAAAATTCAGAAAAAGCCCTGGTCGGAGAGGAGTTGAGAACTACTGCATAAACATACTTGAAATCTGCATTGTATTTCCTTTGCAGAACACAAATTCAGCTCTCAGAAATGAAACTTTATTTCCTGTTTTGCCAAATGAAGGAAGCTGAGGCAGTGGGACAAAGTTATGCTTCCAAAGTGTCACAACAAGGAAAACCGGAATTTTTTTTTGACAAAGAAGGATAGAAATGTGCTAGAAGAAACAAACATTCCAATGGTAAAGTGTGGACCAAAGTGTGGAGCCCTTGCTAGTCTAATCCTGTTGGCTTTGCTATATAGACAGTGAAGAGAGATGTGCTCCTCCAGAATCAGAGAAAGACCTTCACCTCTAAGGGAAGTTTTTAATTTTCCAATGATTAAAAAGAAAGCCCAGGAAGATCTTGCTAGCAAGGGTGAAGTTTGATTCTTTATAGTGCCAGTGAATGATTTTATAATTTCCCATTTCTATAACTTTCCTTCTTTCTTTTCTTCCAATACCTGGCACATATCTTACAAAAAAAGCATATGAAGTGCCTGCTGGATTTCCTTAGTAGGTAAGTATGTGGAAGTTTATGAATCTCAGCTTTCCCCCACTTTTTAAAACCTCAGAAAGTTATGGTAGCGCCCAAACACACAAGATCATGATATTTTCACTTTGGAACTGATATACTCTAGGAAGAATAGATTTTGTGTCAGTTTAGATGATTCATTTTAAAGTAGGGTCCTGATACATAAATGAGGTTTGGAGACTACCTTAATGTGAAAAGTAATGAATTTTGGCCCTGTGAACCAGAGTATTACACCTGTACCAAGTTATCAGCATTTCATATTTTAACATGTAAAGCTGCAAATTATTTGCTGCAAATTATTTGCTACCCATCTCCTTACTTGAGCTATTGCAGTTGTAATCCCCTGAAAACATCCTAACTGGAAATTTTCTTAATGGAGTTGATGGCTGGTAGGGAATTTTGCATCTCTGACTGATTTCTTCACATGCTTCTTGAGCTATAAATAACCATGGGCATTTGCTTGCCTATGTATTGAAAAAGTTTGGGGTTTTATTCCCTCATCTTTGCACATCACTGATGTGCAATGTTGAGCCGTAAAGGTAAACTATTGTGTGGGGTTTCACATTTGATCGGTCAGTTATTTAAGTGTATTCTTAAGACTACCAAGGGCACTCAGAGATTTAGGCAAGCACTTTTGTATCACACAGCAGTAAAAATCCCATTCTACCAAGTAAAAATGTAGCAGTGGAAACCCCCCAAAATATTAGCTGTATAAAGTATGAGAAACTTTAGTACCACTTCACAATGACTGTCTTCTGCCTCTTCTGATTAGAATCCAGATAATGCTTTTCATCTCTAGCTCCCCCGTATATTGTTTTTAGACTTACTACATGATACCACCATCTGTGCTACCCACATTTTGGGTACAATTCTAGATCTGCATATTTTAAGACATGAATTTATAGAAGTGCCTGAGAGTCTCAGAGTTGCACAAACATTCTCTCTGGTTTTATGCCATATCAGCATGCATCAAGAAGTAGTCCGGGCCCCCAAAGCTAAAAGTTCAAATCAGCAGAGAGAAAGGAAAAAATGGGAAAACCACAGAAATAATAAGATGATATTACTAAGTGAGGTAGTTGTCAATTCAGTAGTGTTGATCTATTTATAGGCATCAAGACAAAGGACAGCTTGAAAGATGTGAAGCTAGTGAGGTATTTTTGTCAGTAAATAATAATCTATTATTAAGTTAGAACTTTGCTCTGGGGGTTATGACTCTCATCTTACACACACTCAGAAACATCATTCCCGTCACTACTGCGTTTTCTGCATAAAACACATTGCTGTTTTACAGCTCATTTGTGAAAATAAAACCAATGATAATTCAACCCAATGCACTGATCTGTATTTTTTTATCTCTTGGTCTTCTCTGAAAAACTTTCAGTTATGATTGAATAACAACAAATATTTCTTCAAACTTTTTGTTTCTGAAACAGATCTTCTGGCTGATGCAAATGTTAAGAAAAGACCATGAGAGACAGCAAGGAAATCTTAAATGAATTAACTAATTTTTCAGCAGAGAGCATGTTGAAATAAGCTATGTATTGCCAGAATTAGGCAATATTACCAGACACTGGTCTTCCAAATGTTTTTGATAATGAGATTCCTTCTCACATGCCAGCTACATTAGAATCAAGCAAATATATTTTTAGTAACTACTTCAGAATTGTTTGTTCTTTTTCTGCTAACAGAATAATTCTTTATGGGCCCTAATTTTGACACATTTATATAAATTGAACTGACTGGCAGTAACTTAGTATATTAATTATACTGACATTCCCTTTTTCTATCTGGGTGACTAAATAATACAACCAAGAGGTGTCTTGATGAACCAATAAGACATCAGAAGAATGTGACCAACTTCCTTTCTGAGCCATGGATGACCCAATCTTCATTCTTGAAGGAAAGATTTGTTGCTCTAAGATGAATTTTATGGAGAGTATTTAAATTTTCTCCTCAAATATTTTGTACGTGGTTTTATGTTGAACATGTTTATGGTAGATTGGGGCTAAATGCAAGCACCAGTAACAAGTTCTTCAGGCTCTATAGAAACCAGAGTGATGGCACAGCTCTAGTTTGAGCTACTGGGCAGTGGATAGCTTGGACTTGGCAACACATTGACAAGGTCACGTGGCCTTTGGATCTGACCTGACTCCTGGTTTGCTGTGGAATACAATAACTAAGCATATGATGCATTTTCTAGATGGTAATGAAAACTGTTCTGTTTCTATTCTCCTGTTCAGTGCTACTATGCTGCTAGTATCATTCTTTTTTTTTTTTTTTCCCTTCTTATTCTGTTTCAAAATCTCTTTCCTGAAAACTGATCCAAGGACAAAGCTCATATATACCAACCGTCCAAGACACTTCTAACACAGTGCAGAAGGGCTCTTTCAGTCCTGTCCATTTGAGTGAGCAAAAGGCTTGTTCTCATTTATACTGACTGTCATGAGTACTTGAGAATTGTTGAAGGACAGCATAAGCCAACACCTTTTTTTGGTTCTGCCTCCTGCTGGTGGTGAAAAAAAAACTTTGGCATTTTCTGTGCCTGTGTAACCTTGCTCTCCAGGCTGTCTTTAAGGCTTTTACCCTGTTAGAATGAAGCGACATATTCCTTACACGAAAATCAGGACTATTTTGAACAACTTCTCATACAATACTTACTGATTTGTACCAGACCACTCATTAAGGCCTGAATGATTAATATTCCTCCACTTTTTTTCCCCAGATATTGATGCATTGTAACCAGTGTGAAAGTTCAGCTGGTCAGATGAAAACCCGAACTTGCAAGATTCCAAGGCTGCGTTTAAGAGCAAAACT
The DNA here is from genome assembly GCA_026212715.1 of Elanus axillaris. NCBI lineage: Eukaryota > Metazoa > Chordata > Aves > Accipitriformes > Accipitridae > Elanus > Elanus axillaris. Next base: position 34,589,547 of record JANZLQ010000001.1, read on the forward strand.
TCATCATTTTAACTGCCAGCTATGTCTGATTACTATATTCCAAGCATACATAGCTCTATCATAAATATAAAGATTTTCACATTTTCCTAATAAATGAATGGAAATACCTTTTGGGGAATAAAGTGATATGTTTTAAAGGCATTTGTTTACTTTTTCTGTAAGCTCCTGAGATGGCTAACATACTAGTTGTTAATCACACCATCTGTTCAAGCAGTGTTTGACTAAATGAATCAATTCATACTTTTTCTTCTTAAAGCAGTTTTTTACAGAACAATATGTTTGTGTCTATTACCCCATCATTTGGCAATGTAATATGAGATATTTTAATTTTCCTATTTATTGTGCATGGATTTTCAATCTCCAAATATTTTTTTAAAATATGCATACAGTACAGAAAAGCTGTGTCTATTGATTTCTGTAGCATTGCAAACAGTGGAAAAATCTGTTCCATTCTGCTGTCAAATTTCAACCATCTGATTATATTTAAATGAGTTATTGCAACGTTTCATTGAATGACCGTCTTGTAAGCGATTCCCCCTTTGTACCGAAGATGGCAGTGGTGCACAACCTACCTGGCCGCTGGTACTCAGCCTGTTGGTCGGATTTTGGTTACTGGTTCCAGAAAACAGCAAACTAGGAGGGGATGAGTCTGCAAATGGGAATGTAGTCTTCCTTGTCTCGGTTGCCTCTGGTGAGCTTACGTTTACATAATTCCAATCAAAATTCCGGCTAAATATGGAAACTGCAGCTTGAAATAAATATAAATCCAAGCTTAGGAAGATTGTAACCAATCCGTGCTAAAATTTGTGTTCGTGTGCACTTCCTAGCTTCAGCTGAAACAAAAAGTCATCAATGTCTGTGCATTAAATCTTGGTCATTCCCGAAGCCTCGTGTGAAAGGCTGTGACTCTGGGTCACTCTTCAAGTGACTCTGGGTTGTTTCTAACTCCACAGAAGCTTTGCACAAATATGCTTTGATAAGTTCTTGACTTAGTTTACCTTAAGCCAACATTTTGAGGTTCACCCTAATGTAGATTCAGAGGAGTAATGCTGGGCTGAGCACCAGGGATAATCTGACAATTAGTAAATAGTTTCTGAATAAAAACAGTGATTGAAGTCACACGGGTAGTACAAACAAATAAAATGAAAATAAGTAACAAAATTCCTTCAGTATGCTGTAAAGAATAATTCTGAAAGAAAATTGACTGAATGACTTCCTAATAATTTTTCTGTTATTGTGGACTGAACATACCTTGGATACTACAGTGGAATCAGAGTTAATTTGTTCCTAAATTATTCCTAAAGGCTATATCCTATTTACATGGTTGCTTAAGAAACAGTAAGTACTTTTCCTCACTGCTGTGATGCCACTGTCCAGAGAGACTGCTTTATAAGACAAGTAGCTGTGGCCTCAGAGGATAATATCTGTATGTTAAAGACAAAAATGGTTCTAAAACTGTGGTTCATTCATATTCTGTTTTTCAACCTGAGTCTTATTTGTGTAAATTCATATGTAGTCAGGTTACTTGGCCAGACTTGTTTCTGAAAGGATTGCATGCTATAATAGAAAAGTGTTTACTAAGTAACGAAGAATGTTGCTGAGATGATCTTAGCAGACTCTTCATCACCTGTTGGCTTGTCTGGTTTTATTTATTGATGGTTTGGGGTTTTTTTGCTAATAATAGAGAAAGAAAGTAAAAGAGCAAATGTGTTTCTGAACTATGTCTCAAAATTTTCGGGCTGTAAATTGTAATCAGTATTGTGTTGTGCCAGTGGAACATGGTTGTCTTGCTGGATCATAAATAAGGCATGAGACTGTCAGTACTGCAGGCATCAAACAGGTGAATATACTAAGGAGTAGGTTCATGGCCTTGAACTAGCACTAAATGTGAACTGGAAGCCAGTGAAAGGTATGAAATAATACATGTATTGTTTTCTCAAGTGTCCTGGTAAGGTCATAAGCTGCTGACTTATTTTATAGAAGGTGGAGATTTTGTATTTCTTTTAATTACCAGCTATCATTAGTCTGCTGAACCTATTGCATGAGTCATTGTGAGGTGACTCCTCTGAGAAAAAGGATTATTTCCTGGCAACCCAAAGACAAGAGAAGACATCCTTTCACCTTTCAACCCCCTTTTCAAATCTAAATATTTAGCATTTAGCAAACCTGATCCACTGTGTTGCTCTGAACCACAAAGCTTATTTGACAATGGAGTCAATTTGATGACGGAGTTCCTTCAGGAAAAGGAAAGGACAGCCTCTTGTTTAATCTCACAGCTTCACTTAGGTCTTGCTTAAGTTTCAGTCTGAACCAGCCACTGTTCATCCCAGTCCTGGTAGTATTAATATATAATGGCATTTATTTCATGATTTCTTCTACTGGAGACATGTCATTCTCATATTGTTGATAATGAAGGTGCTTCATGTCTTCACCATGCCTAATGGCTCATCTATAAAAGGAAGGCAGGGAGGAGAAAGGGTGGCCATACTCTTTGTAGGCCTCTGGAGGATGACGGCAGTTACAATGCTACATGGTTCACTTATGTTCTTGGGCTCAAGAATACCTTATCAAGTATATTAAAGTCAGCACAGAGGGCAGTATTGAGACTGAGGTTTAGTTTCCAGTTTTAAAGCCTTGAAGTCCTACTGGGAATTTCTTTCCCAACTCCTGATCCATCTCCTTCAGAAGTATATGTAAACTACATCCAAGTATTTTAATTTACTGTGTTATATTTTATTTATTTGATTATAAAAACCTTGATTTTTTATTTTTCAACAAAATTTTCAAAACTTTGTGTTGTCTCCATTTAAGGGGTTGTGGAAGCTGACTTTTTACAGTATACTTTTAAATGTGGATGTGTGGTAAAATTAGTCAGTCAGTTGTCACATCAGATCACTGAGAAGCTCAGGTAGAGCTATGGCATCAGTATGAAATTGCTCCTATACCGCTTTATCTGGTTAATTAAAAAGGATATCTGGGGGGTTCATGTCAACTTGAATAATGATGCGTTCTTTCTGTACATATTAGAATTCTCCTTGAAAAATCTGTTAAATAGCATTGCCATGTTGAGATTGTAGATTTTATTCAGCAGATAGATCAGGTCTGCCATTTTAAAAGGGAAAGGTATATGCTTTTCTTCAAAATAAAAGCAATTCTACTGAGACAACAAAATCTACCTTCTTTGCATTAATAATCTGACAAATTTGACTTCCTTACATTTGTATCTGATTTGCAATTTTCTTTTTCACTCAGTGGAGTTGTTCCTTAAGAGTTCAAAATGTTCTTGATCTTTTTGATTTGGCAGCACTCTTACAATTATCTAATCCTGAAAGCAAAAAACCTTTCATAATGTAACCTGATCTCCTTATTGCTTTTATACACTATGAGGTGAATTTGTATAGTCCTTATTAATATGGTTGATAACTTATTCATATATAAGTCCTGGTGACTTCTGTGGGATCATTTTTGTAAGTGCATGTCAGTGGAAAGCAGATAGTACATAATTTTTTTGTATGTAAAAAGAAATAACTGAGTGGTTACTCTTTTATTGCAGAAGATCTCCTATGGGTTTGTTATAGATCTTTTCTAAAGATTTTACAATAATGATATAATTTTCTTCACTAAAATGTAAATTTTCTTGAAGATAGCTATTCTGAGTCCATTAAAATATTTTAAAAGCTTTTAAAGATTTTTAATCAATTAAACCCCATGATTTTACTGAAAATTGGATTGTACTAGATGACAATTTTAATTCTTTTGCTTTTTGTATTTGAAGGCAAAATTAAAATGAACAAATTTAAGAAAAAAAGAAATAAGGACCAAGCTGAGATCTTAAAAAGTTTTGAGAACTTTAGGTTATGTAATATAGTTACAAGATTATTTGTTTTAGATATGTTTTACTGTCAAATTAGAAACTAAACTACATCTGATTATATATAGCAATAATATTCCATTTGTATCGAGGAAATTTGTCATCAGTCTATATAAGTAATAACTAGTTTTCAGTATGTTTGTTTTGAATTTTATACTGTAGCTGACTGGGAAGTGGAGACAAAAGAGAAAATGCCATCAAAGTGCTCTGAAAGACAGCCAAACAGAAAAGGAATCTTTAAGTTTTTGAGGTTGTATCTGCATGGAAAGTTAGAGGGTTGAAGTCTATTTCTATTACTCTACCTCCAAATCTCTAAAACTAAAGTTCAGAAGTCTGTAATTTTTTTCTGTACTGGTGCAATAGCATCAGGTGTTAGGAAATATGTTTGCTATGAAGTGTGCCGTAGGACTGATGGAGTGCCTGCTGTTGGAAGAGGAATAGCATATAGTCAAATTGAAACTTCTAATGTTCTCAATGATATTTTGATATTTCAAGCTCTGGAATGCCAACAAATGTGAGTTGTTATTATTTCTGTGTTTAGCCGTGGCTTTCTATCCCATCTGAAAGATGCAGTACTTTTGGTCAGTAATAGGGTCATTGTTCTTTTTTACTCTGGGTTTTTGGTAAATAAGAACATTTTGAATCCCCAGTTAAAGAAATAAATTTGTATAATGCACCCTAAATCCATTTTGGCAAAAAAGTTGCACCCTTGCTATCCACCAATAGTAGGGACAGATCTTTATGAGTTTTAATATAATAGCTCCTAAGAATCATATAGCATCAAATACTCTTTACCAGACATTGAGCTCGGTAAAGAACTCGCAAGTCCAGTGAGCTTTAAATTACTGTGCTTATGCTATTTACTAGCATCATGCTGCTAATTCATTACAGGTCTTCCACCTACCTTTAACTGGTGTTTACATGGTGATTATGGCAGAGAGAGGAATAAGATAAGAAATGAAAGAAAGGAGAAGATGAGTGAGACAGGGTAGAACACTGCTTCTTTGATTATGAAAATGCTTTATCAGTTAGGACCATATAATGTCTGATTCTCTACCATCCTCAGGTCATACATACTCTGCTCTTCATTGAATCACATATTTGTTCATTATATACCATTCTTTGTGATATTGCTCCCCCAGTTATTTTCCTCTGTGGTGGTGGCAGCAATGCTCTAGCAGCTTGACAGTATCTCTAACTTCCAGTTTTCTCCTATTTTAGGGAAATTCTTGAAGTATTGTCGAAGAGAGAGGATTCAATAAAAAGCAAGCACTAACTGCTAGATACAGCCCCTACAGACACTGTTAATACTGTAGACTTATTTTCATAACAAAAGGAACTACAGTACAGTAATTCCACCTAGAATGGAAGAATCACAATCAATGAATGGGCTATGCAGAGAATTTTTTCAGTTCGTTTCTTATTCCTGTATTAGTTTGCATGTAAACTTTTTCTTTTTTCCTTCTGTTACAGGACCTTGAAGAATCAAATCTTTTATACATTTTATTTAAACATTGTAAAAATATTCTATTTGCAATTTAAATTGATTACATCTCAAAGCAGAGAATAAAAGGAGATAATGAGGACAGGAAGACTTGTTAAAAATTGCTGCAAATGTGGTGATGTATTATTCAAGGACAAACATATCCTTTACACCGTGCAAGAATCTGGTAAGTTCCAGAATACTGTCAAATTACTGCAGCAATGGTGTTGCAGTTGCAGTAGAATCTCACCTCTTTTTGCTGCACTTGCTTTTCCCTCCATAATCTCTTCCTTTATTCAGTAATGTAGAAACGGAGTCTCTTATGGACTTAGCATAACACACACCCACACACACACACACACCCCCACCCTTATTTTCAGGCCACTCACAAACACTTTCTCAGAACTTAAGTGAATCTTGTGCAGGAAATGCAACAAGGAGACTCGTCCAGGGTAGGCCAGACGATAAGACCTTTGTTCCTTCTAGATTCCTCCGCTCTAGACAAGAGGGAACACAAACATAATGTTTCAGAAGCATAACAAACAAGGACATTTGAAAGCAGGTGTTGCAGTAAAGAGCTGTTATTTTCTCGGCCTGCTAACAAGGACATTTGTTAGAAAGGTAAGAGGTGTGACGATGGAGTCGTCATTTTTACTGTCGTCATTTTTACCGGGATGGAACCAAACACAGCTCCAGAGACTTAAAGGCACAGTAACATGGCTGTCACGATCACCTCTGGCTGTTGGCTTTTCTGTTATCAAATTGACTGTTATTGTGAAATACAATGCCTCATGCCATTTCAGGCAATGCTTCAGCATTCACTCCTTTCCTATAAAACTGAGTAATATGCTTTTATGTAGAGAGTTGAGTGGAGAGGGACTAACGCTTTCCCACATACTTACTGAAAGCTTTTCCTGTGGGGTTTATATGGTCCATAGAAAATGAACACAAAATTCCACTTAGTTATCATTATGCATCATATGAGCAATGTCTTCTAGGTCTTGATTTAGCCAGATGTTATGATAATCCCTTCCTCAAAGTATAACCCAGAAATGGGGGTGTAGCTACACTCAGGGTGTGTGAATATAAATTACAGATGGCAAAGCACTGTATTTTGTAGAGTACGATGCATGTGTTATTTAGTTGTTATTTGGTGCTTACATCAATTGTTTTAATAATAAGTATTTCTAACTACCTTCAGAATATACAATCTGCATGAGTTTTAAGAGCATATATTTTTTGCTTCTGTTTGTTTCAAAGCACAAAGTTATGGTAAGCCAGTTTTGTATTATTATATCCTCTCAAGGGACTTATGTAAAAAAAAGCATGCGAAACATTGCACTAAATCACCAGTCAATGAGGCCACTCACAGTACATAAACCTAATTGTGTTCATAAGTCTTTTCTGGGTCAGAGCTGAAGAATGTATTCACTTACAAGTACTGCCTTAAAGACAACTTAACAAACAGAAGAATCAAGCACAACAAGAAAAGCATCATTCTTATGAAGACACTTGACATTCCCTGAAGCACCCACACCCAAAAAATCAGTCCACACCTGAAAAGCATACTAAACTAAAAGCAGTTTAAATATGTTCTAGTAGGAGAAGTTCAAATATTGGCAAATATTAAGCAATCATTCTATGTACTTCTAATTCATCTGGTTGCATTAAACTTGAATATGCAAAGGTCTCTTAGTATCACTGAGAAAACTGAAAACTTTATAAGCTCTGAAACCCACTGTGTTCACTGAAAATATGTAATTGTACATTCAATAGGTCTGTAGTAATTTTAAATATGTTGTTGCCTTTTCATACTTTAGGTTCCTCAGGCATCATACACAGCGTAATTAACCCCCAGTTGAGAAACACCCCTGTTGTTCATTCAATACATGAATTCTTTCAGTACAGCTGACATACTAAGTGGATTGTGTTAAGAGTATTTGTATATTGTTACAAAATGCTTTTGTTTTGTACAGGGTTTTGTACTACAGAGCATACTAATTGGAAAAAAGGTCTATGCACCAACGTTGCCAAGTTACATGTTGAAGTATTAAAGATGTATAAAAAATTGATTTGTAATGGAAATACTGAATCTAAAGAAGGAAGCTTAAATGTCTGCTTCTCTCTGTCATTTAAAAAGTAACTATATCTATAAAACTTCATCTGTTTTGATAGAACATTCCATACATTCAGCTTAACCACTGAAACTTGTTACAGTCTATAGCTGTTTTCACCATTGAGCTTAAGACTTAAGTTCTTGTAATGCTTAGAATACTTTTTTTCTGATTGCCTTTAATATTTCTTATTGTGATGCTGGGAGACAGACAAAAGAACTGGAGATCAGGTTCTCTTCAGTTCTCTTTTCTATTCTTCAGCTTACTTAAGTGGCTTCTCTGCAAATTGCTATTTAGCCACCCACAATTTAAGAGAACAGTTTTGCAGATACCTAATTGATGACATGAGGTTTGGAAAGGGTCTGTAAAGTGCTTTGCAAGGCGTGCATGTTAGCTGCAGCGTTTTAAATGCAAAATACCTATACTAAGTATTGGGAAGCATTTTATTGTGTTATATATACTTTGTGGCATTTAAAGAGCTGCTTCTGTTTCTGTTGTGGAAATGCCATGTAAAATCCATTGAATTGAATATAGGTCAGATTTTTATATTTCACCTGTGTAGGAATTTGTTTGATGGTTTCTTCTGTATTCAGATTATTTTTCCACTTGATTCTTTCCCTGCAGTGGCCTGCCAGTTATCTGTGACACAGGAATCCATGTTTATAGAAAATTGGTGAGGAAAAGCTTATCTAGTGTAACAGAATCAGGATATAGTTGTGTTCTAGGTTCATCTTTAAAATTCTGTTCTCATGGCTATCTATGGCCAGCAGCTGTGCCTATAGAACTGAATCCTCATTCCCATGTCTGCCTCTCTGGGGTATGTTGGCAAGTGTATACGAACAGAATACATTTGAATAACATTTGAAAAATATCCTTGTGACATTTATACATCTATTGTTGGAGAGATGCTAGTGGCTCCAGACCTATTCTGACATAGTTTTGTACATAAAACTACATCTCTCCCTACAGCATTTCAACATCTACTGTCTTGGACCAAGATGAAAGGAGATAAATATTTCTAAATTTTTTCTCTTGGAGGTTAGAATATTCTATTTATCTTCCTTCAAGTGGGAGAGAAAAAGAAATGTAAGATCTCTTAGTCAACATCTAGAATTAATGAAAAGGTGAATGAATGCTGTTTAAAATTGTATATGAATAGTCACTTATTAGTAAGTTTTCTGCTATTTGCTGATAGGATACTACTTTCTGCTAATGCTGATATGAACAATTCATTTCACTGATGGGCAATGACTGCATAATTTAATAAGAATACATAAGTACTTAAATTAATTTTAAAGCTGTAAATGTGTGCATAAGTAGTTAATCTGGGCAACATGAGAGATAGCCCTGTGAGTGCCTCTCTGACAAAATACAAATAGTTGTTAATCTATATGCAAAACTGAATTTACCAGAAGAAACAGATAACTTTGGCTATAATCATGGCTTGTTCAGGGAAAAGTAAACTAACTGATCATTATTCTTGGGAAATGCTTTAGTGGGAACAAGAGAGTATTAATTTGATCCTTCAGGATCCATTCAGTTATTAGTTAACACAAGGGCTATCCAGTAATGTAGTATTTATCATTAGGTTATACACCACAGCTTCCAATGCCTGGGGTGGAATGTAATTCAGATCATTTCACTTCAAAAGCAAAGGCCGTTTACCCGCTTGAACAAAAGGAGGATGTTTATTAGTGGGTAGCAGAACAGATCCAAGGAGACTTGGCTAGCCATTAGAACAGCTGAGAACATGACAAATTTTGCTCAAAACCACCTACAATTTCATGCTGTGAGCTCTAAGGAGGAACTACTTTGTTCACAATTTTTCACTTAAAATTATTTTGCAGGCGTTCCTAACTGAGAACCAGGAAAGGGTACAATCATCTCTTAAATTTTGCCATTGAAATTGTGTCCTTATTTGAGATATCAAGTGTAGTCAACAGCCTAAATGATTTGAAAGTATTATTTCAAAATGTGAGCTAACACTTTTAAGCAGTTGGTTTACAACTTTGAACAATGCACATTCAAGTGTGTTTTACTGTATTTTTCTCCTTTCAAATGGACAGATAATGAGCAGCTCACTCAATTCAATGTCTCTAATTAATAGGTAAATGGTTTTAAATGATTCATGAATGAAAACACTCAGTAAGTTTTATTCTATAAGCAATGGCTGATATAATGATCAAGATTTCTTCTCTTTCTATGAATCAATATTTTAATAACACCAAATGAAGAGGAAAACATGGAAGCCTCCAACTACTTTTCTACTAACTTCCATTTGAGCTTTCTTGAGGACTACCAAACTCTCCTAGGAAATCTGTGGCCAAAAAAAATTTTCTCTGTGACACACTGGAGGTTTGAATTCCAAATATCAAAAATGGGTGAGTTATTGATTGAGTTCTGATGTAACTCACCTCTTGAAAATATGTTTATGAATATTTTCCAAAACTCTGAAAATAATCTTCTAACATGAGGTGCTTCTAGCACCTGTAAAGGACACAGGAAACTAGGCTACATTCCTTATGGGCTTTTTGGTTGGTTGGTTCTTTTCCACAGCTATTCTGCAGGGTGAGATAAAGGAGGCCACACAAAATTAACACAGATTAGAGATTTTAGACCATTGTGATGATTGTGCGTAACTTCTGTGACATTCTGCACATCATTTTATCTTCCTCATACCTTCTGTTTAAAATCTCTTACAGAATTCTTGTGATTTACATTAATGAAATCATGTATGTGCTTCAGGGACAACAACATTGCATCTCCACAACTCATTAGGAAGTAAAAAAACATACATTCAAAATAATGTGCAAGTAAAACTTGCATTTAAAACTGTATTGCTACATAATTATCCTGTTTACAGTCTTTCCTACAGCTTTTCTCACAGAAAAATGCAGATTTGGATTCTAACTGGAATAAAAATGCCAGAAAGCTTTGGCAAGAGGATGGTTGCTGCATACTTAGGGATATTGCATGGAGAAAGAAATGTGTTTGCAATTAGGGAAGCACAGAACAGTTCTGATTACATCTAAGAAAAGCCAAATAGAGTAACTTTCTGAAGGACAGACCATGTAAGCTTAAGTGGATGAAAACTCAGCTTACACTAAAGTAGTTAAAGGAAGTACACAGGTTCTCACAAAGCTGCTTTAACAGACCACCTATTTCACAGACTTCTATAATCCATTTCTAGATTTGTTCTTCAATTAAAAAACACACATAATTTGTCCTACAAAGTTCAAAAAGCTTGACCGGTTTTCTTTCAAAATCTGTGAGTAATGGTTACAAAAAGCCAGAAAAACATTCTGCTGAATATAGTGGTAATCTATCTACTGAACTCAGTGGACACTAAATAGACATAATTGACTATATTGTGCTTTTAAAAGTATCCAAACAGTGTTTCCTTTTGAGAAATATTTAAATGGAGAGTATAGTGCTGCTGCTTCTTCTCAACAGAAGGTTTTCATATCTACCTGACCCTTGGAATCCAGGCACTTCTAAAAAAGCATTACTTTAAAAATATTTTAAAATACTCAGTCTGACCACTCAGTGTTGGACTGTTTAGCTTCATGCACTTCTACTTCGAGCGCCCCAAAATTATACAAGCTAAACTGGTGAACTTGGAGAACTAAAGCAACTTAGATCTGCTGAACTAATGATGCCACAGAAATGTCTACATAAGGATTATCTCTGCAAAATACAACTTCTGATTGAGTGGTGTTGACCAATTGCCTTTTATATCTGACCAGCAGGCAGGTTGTACAGAACTTGAGACTGCACAGAAACCTGCATTTTTGAGATGGTTTGAGAAAGCTAGAGCTTTGGAGTGCGTTCCTTGTAGCATTCCCTGCCTTGACATGAGACCATATTTTCATGGCACAGAGCACTAACAGATGTGGTACTACAGTTTAATTTACTATGACTAGCCAAGTTTCATCAAAGCACTATTATTGTCAGAAAATGCCTGGAGAATGTTAAGACCTTGTCTTTTCAAAATGTAGTACTCAGGCCTGATGTCTTCCAATTACTGATTTTTCTAATGGTTATCTTACCATTAAGAATTTCAGGTCCCTATTCACAAGGATAGTGACCAAAAAGCTTCTGAGCCCTATATCTGTGGCACCTCCGAGTCTCACTCATTGTTGAATGTACAAATAAACAAAATCATTCTTTTTAGAAACAATAAGTGAGCCAAAAGAAAATGAAGATATTTCAGTTAAAAAAAAGAAAGTTAATAGAGCCAGTGTTCTTAAAACAGGTCCACGTCAGCACATGTAACAGCTCTAGAATTTAAACTCATGTTTGTAAGAAAAACAAATCCCATTATCTTTATATAAATGCAGAAGAAACTTTTCACAGCAAATGGCAGTGGAAGTGGAAAGGGAACAATACTGAAATTCTCATTCAACATAGATGTTTGCTTTGTATATTTGTTGAAGTCAAGCAGGTAATATTTCTGTCCCTGGAACAAACTGTGTCTAAAAAGAGGTCTTGAAACACCTTCTTTTCCTATCTCCTTCAGAACTACAGTGTATTCAGAGCATTCCTGAAGGGATACACCAACCCTAGATATTAAATCGCCAAATCCCACATGCATTCTTGTGTGAACTTCAGCTGCGTAAGCCATTCTTGCTAGAAATTAAGCATTTATACACTGACATTAGGTACCAAACCTGCAATTATGTTTGCCAAGTGCAGGAAACTTTTTCTTCAGCTGATAAATTTGTCACGACTCCCTTGAAGAATGTCATGGTATGTAAGCATGTAACTTCAAGAAAAAGCTATTATACCTTAGGAATACTGCTTTAAAACATTCTCCTAGGGTTTTCCCCTTGCACGACATACACTTATTTCTCATTGCAGGTCTACCCAGCATTGCTGGGCATAGAGTGCTCCCCACTCTCCACCTAGAAAGAAGAATCATGGATGTAATCACAGCCCTTATACTGCTGTTCCAAGTGCTATAAACCAGACAATGTACCAACAGTGTGGTATGTTGGGACTATTGTAGTTTAACCTCTGTGTTGACAGAATCTTCTTCTACTCCATGTGATAATAAGTTCTCTTTGGAAAAACATCTTATTTTTAGGGTTTTTTTGAGGGTTAACTGTACAATATATGGTATGCTTTATTGATATTTTTCTCATTCTGTAGCAACCCTAATGTTAGTTGGTGGAATTCTCACTATGTGATATAAAGATCAATTGGTATAAAGATGTTTTCCAAAAGTTGTGATTACTTTAAAGGATATACTGTAAGGCATTTGTCTGGAAGCAATTAAAAGCTAATTTAAACTCACCATTTATTTTAATCAGTCAATCATACTCATTCCTTTCCCTCAATGTTTTTCTTCTGTTTTAATTTTTTTAATCTTAACAGTCAATAACAGCCTTTGACATTTCCTCTTTCTTTTCCCTTCACAGATCAAATCTTTTGGATCTTTCAGGGTTTTCAAGCAACGCTCTGACATACATTCAAAATTTCTTTGCACTGCAGTCTCTCTATTTTCCTTTTGTTCTTGATTCAAGTATAAATGGTTAGGATCTCTTTAGTAATTTACAATATACTTAAAAATAACTTCATGTGAGTGTAGTTAGTAGGTCTTTTCATTTTTTTCCTTCTCCCCCAGACCTTCACAAACTAAAAGAGTGCTCACAGTTTACTGACATCTGAGTTGACACAGGTCCAGATTTAAATCTCAGATGTACAAAGAGTATCATTTAAGTTAAAATCAGTCGACCGTTCTATGACAAGGATGTTCTGATTTTCAAATGCATATATTGAGAACTGTTGACATAATGACTAAAATGCGTGATCCTTTTTCAAAACCATTTAATTTCTTCATTATATGCTATTCCATTTTGCATGAGTTCTTTCTAATATTGTAAATGGATACATGCATAAAAGCAGACACAGTTGAAAAAGCTATTGCTATCATTATTCAGAAAAAAGTATACTCACCACTGCCTTTAATAGACCTTTGCCTGAATAAAAGACAGAAAAATAAAATCCTTTTTATTACAACTTGTAAAATCTGTGAGTCTAGTCCTTAAATCTTTCCTCACTTGCAAGAATAAGTACTGAGAATTTAAATTGCATCAAACCGAAGGATGCTGCAGAAACGTTTCTCCTCCGTTTCTTTAGTGCTATGAAACAAAATGAAAACACTGCCTCTAAATATTTCTTTCTAACAGCTTTTAGTGGCTGATAAAATATTTGCGTGGTTCAATAGCAGTTCTGTAGAAGCAGGCTCCATGCTCAGAAATTCACTGAGGTGCAAGACAGACTCATATCATGGTGAACTGTTGTTAAATTCTTCTTATGTATGAAAAGGCATGGAACCGTATGTACTGAAGCACCACCTCTTAGATAAAGATATGATTTATTTTCACTAAGAACTTCTTAATTTGGAAATACTCTGTAAACAAAACCAAATCTGGTGTGTGAGCTTTTCGTATTATTTTCTTCCCCCTGGATATGATTATTTGCATTATTTTTAACAGCTTCATAGAAAAGTTCTATGCAGTCTGTTCTTGCAATGGGCAGTATGCTTACCAGGAATGACTTATTGCTTACAAGATTACAGTCTACAATATAGACCAAGGAAGACAAATGCATTCTAACTTGGAAATTTCAAGAAAAGCTGTACTGTTTTACTTTTTTTATGACCTTCATTATGGCCTTAGAATTGAAAAATCTTTCTAAACTCCTACGCATCTGCTCTGAGTAAAGCAAATGTTTGTGCTGCTGCTCTCCATAATCCCTTTTTCCTTTCTCCCACATCTGCTACTGACCAGACCTTTTTTTGATTGTTATGGAGCGCTTAGTTTGAAAAGACACAACAACTTTAAAATGAGAAGATGTCATTGTTATTAAAACATTTTACTCGGGCTCAAAATCAGGGTTCAGGAATCTTCAGATTTCCTCAGTGATTTTATGCAGCTGACTGAATCACCCCATGCTTTGGTCTCCTATCTGTAAAAAGCAATAATAATATTTGGTTTTAGGAAAAGAGTATTGTTGCTTATTTTGATTGAAAGAATTTGTTCATTGCATAATATGAGGAAATAATATTATAACTTGAGGCTTCTATACACTGTGTATAATGAAAATACTTTAAAAAGTAAGAATACCGTCTCAAAATGCTTTAAAATTAAATTATACATGAATTGCTACCTTTGGTTTTTGAGTGTATTTGGCCTTTTGCTGTTTCAGTGTTTGTAGACAGTGAAATAGTAAACTAGTTGAATAAAAATACTAAAGCTTTTCTGCAGTGGCGTTGAACACTAGTAAGCTCTATGTACTATATTCTGTAAGTGCTAAACATAGGAGCTTGCCTTACTGTAACGTTCATTTGGAAGGCCAAATGTCTGGAGAGAAAACTTATTAAGGCTTGCCCATGTACGGAAGCTTCTATTGGTTTAATTATATAAATCAGATTTATATGACATGTATAAACACTACACTGTACTGCATCTTGGCAGGCACATGTTATTCAATTTGCTTCCAAGATTTCAGGTTGCTGAGCATCACATATTGCATGCCCCAAATACAATGAAAAAAACAAAGGCAAAAAATTTGCAACCCTCCTCCTCTCCCCCCCGCCCTGTCCCGGTAGGTCCAGGGGTACTGAACCCAGGCATAGCTGGCTTTAGGATTTCTGTGATTTTTTTTCTTGGCACCTTGCCAAGTGGAGCAGCCTTAAAAATTGATTCAGAGGAGAGCTTGTCGACCTAAATGAGCATGTGCAGAAGTGGCTTAGCTTGTCAACACCCTTTTTTGAAGCAGATCTTACACTGCATCTTCTTGCTTCCCTCTAACGAAGGGGAAAGCCACAGATACTTTGAATTAATTGCTCCTGCTTTTGAAGGAGTTGTTTATACAGCAGAGTAGACATTCAGTGAGTTGTTTAGAGATACTTATGCTATGGAGATATTACTTGTTGCAGAAGATGGGGGGACGTAGAGGTCACTTGCCTTCCGGAGGTCTGAACAGTTGTGTTGATAGCAAACATGCCATTCTAGGATTGCATACAAATACAGGATGACCAGAACTGGCTGCAGAGTTTCTACATGAAACTATGTGAAAAACTTATTCTATCTTCCATTTCAGAGCAATCTTTCACAGGAACTAATGCCAGTATCAAAGAGGCGAAATTGCACTCACATCTCTGGCTGCTTCAGACATTGTTGGTGCTTTGCAAACCAGTCTGGTTTCAGCAAGCCAGCTGGCAGGGTATGGCAGTGGTAGTAAATGTTTGTGAACTGACAGTTGGCCAGTGCACACTGTACCTCTGAAAATGTACTAGAAACAACACCTAGTTTCTGGAAAGATTTACAAATACAGTAGGATCAAACTGAACTGTGCTCGTACTTCCCTCCTTCAGTTGGGTGGCCTGTATGACACCCAGGAAGGGAACATTTGGAGGTCACCTGGGACTGCAGGTGTGTGAATATAGGTTTGAGACATAGTGGTAAGTTGGACAGCAACTGCAGCAGGCTGAGGAAATTCTGTGGTACCAACAAGGGCAAGCAAGCACTTTGTTTTCTGCTGGACGGACAGTATGCAGAGTGTCTTACTGCCTCTGCTTGGACGGATGGCCAGTGAGAGGAGTGTATCTGGGGTTTCCTCTTACTGTCAAAAACGCATAGTTCCTGAACAGGCTGCAGAATATGGAGAATAGGAAGCTGTAAGGGTCAAATACTTGTGTGCAGGGGAAAAAAAAAAAAAAAAGTAGCTCCTAAGATAAATGGAAGTGTTGATACAGGCAGTGCCTTAATATCATAGTGTCATATTTCCACATGGTAAATATTCCCTAGTTGCAGCTTGTTGCCTCTCTTTACACACATTGCAATTAATTGTAGTTGAAAATAGAAATATCATCAGAGTGTACATACAGTAATGTGAAATGTGATGGCTTTTATTTATTGTAGATAGTTTACTTGAGTTGTGAAATGTCTTCTGTGTCCTATTTCATAGTTGTTTTGATTTTAAGATTTATTTGTCCCAACTGAAGGGACGTACTGAAATACAGAAGGCTGAAAGAGCTGGTTTTAATTTTGTTTGGTGACAGATTTTGCATTGTTTTAATTAATTGTTAAGACTAAATTCTGTGCGTTTGAAATTAGACCTATATTTTCTAGGAGGAGCTTTAACCTGCTCCAATTTAATATCATATAGCAAACTCCAGCCTTCAGTCAAGGCTGAGGCACACACAAGAGCAGCTAATTCCTTTTTCAAAAGACCACAGGATTGTCCTTTGACACCATGTACAGAGTACATTTACAAATGAAATCCTTTATTATTCTAGACCTTTTCTTAAATATTTTTAGCTTATGCAACAGCATCTGGTTTAAAACAGGAAACAGGCTTACAGCTAAATGACTTTTGCACATAAATATTTAAGACACTATATACTGAAATGTGACACCACAAGTTATCACTTCCCGGTATGCAGCCTCTTATGCTCAGTTTTATTTTGGCAGATATAAAATATCACAGAGACATGATAAATGTAAAGTCCTTCTCAGAAAACAAATTAAGTTCTAATACCACTTTGGAATGCTATAATCTTAAAGCAGTACTTCTGATTTTATTGAATTGCCATGTTTTGGGGGTGGTTGGTTTTTCCCCAAAGGTAATCTGCCTTCACATTTACTTAAAAGTTTGACCTAGTCTGCTCCCTCTTCAGCCGATGGGAGCTCTGCTGTAGATTTCAGCTGATAATTTGTATTGCAGGAATGTGTAATATAAATAGTGTAAACTCTCTTCTTTCATGGGATATCTACAAGCATAGGAGATACATTAAGCAAAAAGCATAGTTATTCTGGAATTCAGTGCTGGGGAGGAAGAGTTATAGCATGTAAGTAAATAATCAGATTGGTGATTGATATGTTTACTACATGAATGCCTTTTTTAAAAACATGTCCTTTCTCAGTTGTGCTTCCTTTTCCCATGCTTCTGTTTGTCTTTTTCTTCAGAATATGAGCTACACATGCCTGCTGTTCTATCTACTCTGCCTCTGGCTGGCCCATTTCAGCTAAACAACCTGAGATGTTCTACTCCCTCTTCACTGGTCTCAAACAGACTTCTGTCTGATTCAGAACTTTGCAGTGGGTAGCAGCAGGCATGGCAGAAGCCAGTTTGAAATCATGCAAAACCTTCTAGATGTCAGGGGCCCCAGACTGGTTCCTCCAGACTTTGGCATGTCTTAAGAGATCATCGGGTAATCACTTATGGTTAATCTTAATGAAGGTTTTAGTAATAATGAATAACTTAATGGCTAATAAGAACTTCATTTTGTACTTGTTCAGCTCTGGAGGGATTTTAAGTATTACATCATTCTGTTATGTGGACACTATAAGATGCATAAAGAGATGTAGGCCTGCCATTGACAGATTCCTAAGCCATACATACACTGCAGATAAGAAAATGGTTGAGAACAATTGTCCACCACCTGAGTGGGCTGCTTGAAAGGGAGCAAAGGAAAAATGAGAGGAGAGGAACGGGCAGTTTGGAGGAGGTTGTGTGCATAGTGTGTCTGAGAACAGGGGAGGGGGCAACATGCAACAGAGCAGAGTAAGCTCTGACGTAGTAGGGCTCTCAGCTATGAGTAGCTAGGTATTCTAATATTCTGATAAAACATTCTATTAGATTTATTCAAAACTACATCAAGAATTTACTGTACATTTTGATTAAAAAATGATAGCCTTACTCTGAACAATGGTAACATTTTATCAGTACTGGTTTAAGCTGTAAGGAGTTCTGAAAAGTTTATGAACTCTTACATTTTTTCGTATCAAAAGCCAATGTTAACTGTGATCGGATTGATTTGATTCTTAGCATGGCACGGCTTTGACCCAAATTTTGAAAATAAGTAATAATTTCTATGAAAATTAGCACTGAAAAAAAGAAAATATTTTCAATTGCCCTGTGTTTCTTATTCAGATCAAAGTTGCACTGAAGTAAAAAATGACTAACTGAGCTTAACTGTGATGAAAAACCACTTTCTGGATATAATAATCATTAAGTAGAATATTTTAGAGTTATATTTATTTTTATCCACAAGGGGAGTTTGTATTTGCAGCAACTGAAGAGAAGAAAGCAGTCAGTGTCGTGACTAATTGTTTTATACCTTTCCACTAAATTTTAGCAGATTTGAGCTTGAACACTGCCCTTTTCTTGCTCCACACTGGTCAGATGATAAGGATTAATTTGCTGTGACCTATTTGTTTTGACCTTACTATGACCTTTAAGCTTTTTTATCCCTTTTCCTGACACTGTCTGTCATCTACCTTGGGCAGCCAAGTATAACTTCAAAGCAGTGTTCTGTAGGATACTTAGTTTTATAGCATAGTCATTCATTCCAGCACATAAAAGATCATTTGCCTATAAACATTGTTCCTGAAAATAGGAGTAAAATGGGTCTGTTTTAAGCTTCCCAGGTAATGCCTCTGGGTGAATGTTCCAAAACGAATAAAAAAGGTGGCACACACTCTTTCAACTGTTTAAGTCCATTATTTAATGTAATTCCTGCAGGATTATTAGCAGAAGGACCTCTGTATATATGATATAAAAAATGTCCATTGTGTTGTATTTCAAGAGACTGGGCTTCATGCAGCTTCCATTGTGTTTAAAGCCATTTTACTGCTAAGTTTTCACCCTTGTGTTGGAATGTTTTAATAGTCTCTGATTATTACGTATGAACCAGAGGTATCAAACCCATAGAGTTCACATCTGGCTTGGGCACTTACATGTATTCTGGATTGGTTTTGACCCGTAATTTTTTCCCCTCTCATCTCTAATGATCCCACATGCACTTTATAGGGCTGCTCTGACCACTTTGCTTGCACATTAATTATAGCTAGAACTGAGCATTTTCCAGTGGGTACCATTTGACACAGTGATCTTTCTTTCCTTTCACTATGGCAGGTGACAGATAGTTCTAACTTTGGCAAGCTCCGTATCTTGCTATTCAAGACAAGCAAAAATGAGAACTGCATGTTTCTAGTGAGGGAGACTCTTAAATTTTGATTGAGATGCTGTACTCTAACATCCCAAACTGTTGATCTTAAAAGTGCAATGTTGTATGCAGAGAAACGTTATGTTGTAAGAATAGTGAGACAACGGCAGTGCCCTAGCAGCTAAATGTCTTACTTTGCTCCAGGTTTCTGTAGCAAAATCATGATGATATAATACAACAACTCTTGGTAACAGCATCTTGGGACCATGATCAATGCAGCTGTCCCAGATGCATACAGATAAGATGTTTGTACACACACATATGAAGTATGCCCACCTGCTCTCCCATGCTCCCTCACACAATCCCTCACCACAAACCCTTATGAACTTGTTTTACTCATCTCTCTATTGAGCTATAGATTAGAGGCCTTTTTATTCTAAAATTCCTATTTGTTTCACAAGGAGTCCTGCCTGTACCAGGAATATAGGAACATCCTCTTACGTCCCAGTGCAGCAGAACATTTAAGCATATGCTTAGCTGTAAGCACATGTTTTAAGTTCCAGGAAAGTAAGAATCTAATCATGTGTTGAATCTGAGCCAGAAAATACAGCACAAGGCATGTGTAAGTAAGTGCAAACAGTTTGCTCAGGTTTTAGGGGTATGTTGAATTTTTTTTTTTTATCGGGAAATGCCGTATAAACAGAGCCAGACTAAGTTTTGGGCATGGATAATCAGAACAATCTGCAACGGCTTCCCGTCTGTGGCTAATGGGATGTTTCTCCAAGCTTTGTCACCATGGCAAATACTTTTTAATACACAAACATTTGCTGCATTGAAAATCCACCCACTCTTGTTGAAAGATAGCCAGGTTTTGTAAAATTGCATTCCAGCTACCCTGCTGATTTTTAAGATAAGCCCTTTCAGTTAACATTCCATGTGTCTAACAAAAGATGTGTGAAAAGCACAGTTTATAAGAACACACATGGAATCTTTGCAGTTTCACTGTTCTCTAATGAGAAAATGAAGTTAAAAAGTCTTCTCGTATGTACATGCATGCAAGCATGCAAACACAGTTTTATTCACTGTTTTTTCTTTTCCTTTCGTTCCCAACCCTCAAAGGGACAAGCCAGTAACTCCATGCCAAGTTTCCATCTAAACTTGACTTCCCAGTTCTGGCAGGCATTCTGTGAACATCTCGTGTATTAATGAGAGATTAGTCTTTGAGGTTTCTTAGTCTTCACTGAGTGAGGTACATATGTTAGGTAGTGAGGTATCTATTTAGTTTTTTAAAATAATTGCTTTTAACTTTTCTTCTTAAATATGAATATATAGTAGAGTAATAAAAATCTGTGATGTGCTTAAGTGCAACACAAATTAAGTAAAATCTAGACATGTTCCCTCCCACTACAGCTCTAGGAGAAATGATCTGTCCAGCTTTCATTTGCAGTGCCATATGGGTGTTTGATACCAGTAGGAATGGTTCAAATACTTACATGATATAGTTACATTTGTCAGGGGACATTTGAGAGCAGATATGAGCTACAGCAGTCCCAAGGAAAAGACAACTTGCATTTTGGCAACTTGTGTGAAGTTTTGCAAGTCTTTAAGGTGGTCAAAAAAGGGGGAGGGGGGAGGAAAAAGAGGGAAGGAAGAGGGAAGAGGGAAGAGGGAAGAGGGAAGAGGGAAGAGGGAAGAGGGAAGGGAATCAAATGACATTCCACTAACTCAGAGCCATAAATACACATACCATTTTGTTCTTCAGGTCTACGCAGGGAATATTTTTCCAAAGTTTTCTTCTTTTTTTTAGCTAACTGTAATCCTTTCATGCTTTTTAGCAAAATCCCTTGCCAGTTTCTTCCTGTATATCTTATTCTTCTGCCCTTTTATAAAGTATTTACTTCAGATCTGACTAAAGGGTAAGCCTCCCTTAATTTTATCTTGCAAAACACAGGAGATGATAATCTGGTGCAGGCCTATTCACATTCAAATGCTTTATACTTCCTTCACAATGAAAAAATATTAACTAAGGCATCACTGGTACAAAAAAGGTACTGAACCTTACATGGTAAGCTTTTCCAAATTTCCACAAAAATACTTTCCTAAAATTCCTGGAAAATCTCCAAGACAAGATGCCATGTGAATGTAAACTTAAATCCACACAGTCCTTGGATATGGTTCTTCTAGTTATCTTCACCCTTTTGAAGTATTATCAGAAATTTCTCAAACAGAAAAGATAATAAATTACTCTGCTCACCCTATGAGGTCACTCCATGAGCTCATACTACACAGGAAATAGACTTTGGAAGGCTGACACCCAGTTTTTAGGACTAATGTAATTTAAACTTTTATAGCAAGCATGATATTATGTTTTCAAAGCTGTTGTATGGTTTCAGATCCATTGCTTTGAGATTTATATTCACTGAAAGGAAAAGAAATCAAAATTTCACTTGAAAATGGGGTTGTATTTATAACTAACATCATGTTCTCAAATTTTGCCTGAGTAAAAGCAGACATGGTCCAGAAGTAATTTTAAAAGACTAGCGCTTTCTATATTGGGTGGTTGTACTGCAAAGTAGTCTTAGTAAACTTATAATTCCAACCGCCGAGGCTGCTTTGGCAGCATCCTATATTTTACAAGCATGGCAGAGCGAGATTTTGTTCTTTAAACAAATATTCTCCCCTGGGTGTGCTACTTCTCAGATGCCAGCTATAGCGTGTCTCTCATGCCCTAGGAACCCTACCTATTCTTCTGGGCTTCTTGGCGGCCCATTCACTGCCATTTTTGTTGCTACCAGTAAATTGCCTTCATACTTCATATGGTTTCAGCATCTATTAATTACTTGCTGTGCTGGGGTGGAAAGAGAAAAGTGGAGTGATAAAAATAGTGGGTATTTTGAATTAAATATATTCTGGAGCAGAAAAACATTTGCTGTCCAGCCAGGTCAGAACACAAAGATCCTGATTCAAAGCCCATTTAAGTCAAGGCAAAGATTCTTGCTAAAACTAGTGGGCTTTGGATGAAAACCTAAATATAGTGGGAAAAAGTTCTTGCTCTCTGATGTTGCACACAAATGAACCAGGAACAGGAATAATGCATATTCCCCCCC
>JANZLQ010000001.1:34612103-34631422 GCA_026212715.1 Elanus axillaris
CAGTAAAGATTTCAAATGAAAAACTGTTCCTTTCTGGAAAAAAGTTGTTGATGTAAATAAAGTAATTTAAAATATACTGAACTGATGACTTTACAGGTCATGTATGAATTTATGCATATAGCCTAGGTCTCTTAAGGTAGACTGCAAAGTGTCTGTGTATTAGCTAGGTGCTGGCAGGCTGGCTGCTGTGGCTAAATTCTGTATTAAGTCTTGTGAGAGGTTTACTTTCCCAATTCAGAATGGAGATTTCTTCCAAGAGAAGGACTATAAAAGTGTAACAGGAAGCAAGTCAGTTTAAAATATTGAAGTCTTTTAAAATATTTAAATAACATTAGCACTGTGCTGAAATACTCATTTCCTAATTGCGTAGCACACAAAATCTTGGTCTTGCTGAGGTCTCCAATAAATTGAAAGCAGACTAAAACAAGCTTTCATACAAGAAACATCTGGTTATTTAAGTTTCCTTCTTTTAATACTAATTTTAACAACTCCCAAACGTGGATAGAAATACTACCTTATACTTTTGTTTAAAGTTCATTTCCTGTCCCTGGGATATTCGCTGACCTTTTAATGCTGGCCATTTTGCTTTCCACTTTCTTATTCCTATTCTCATTGACTTCATTCCATTCTTGACCTCTCTTCCCCTCAAGAAAATTAAATGCAGTCCAAAACATGTTGGACACCAATTAGTTTTACAGCTCGTCTTACCTCCCCTCCTACTGCATTCTTCAGTTCATTGAGTCCACTCCACTTTTATACTTTCAGTCTTCACAAAACTTATAGCCCCACTGCAAAATAAACACTGCTGGCATGAAATTAAAGCCTTTTTCTCTGCTGTTTTCCTCCTGCTAACCAATATCAACAAAAAGTGATCACTAGACACACAAGGAAAAGTATGATCAGCTTCCACCTTTGGCTTTTGAAAAACAGCTTTCTTGACTTGTGGTTATAATATGACAAAAGTTTATGGCACTTTATAACAATAAATCTTGACTAAACAAAAAGTAAGAATAAAACTTTTTGTATACTGTAATTTACTTGTTCATCTTTTAATAATTGAGGTGTTGGAACAAAAGAGAACATATTTTTATTTGTTATGAGAAAGCATATTGTCTCGTAATTTAAAAGCATACCATAAATATAAACATACAAAATGTAAACATAAATTATGATCCTACTTATATTTAAAGTTGTTATTTAAAAATTATACATTTTTTGCACTCGTACACTGGTACAAATCTACTGTTTCAGTGTGATTATCGGTAGGATCTTGCTTAATAAATCCTTTGTTACTGGCCTACCCCCTGATTCAGCGAAGCACTTGCTGAGTACATACATGGCAAGGTTCAGAACATTGCTGACTGGATGGAAACCACTTCTCAGCTCCTGACATATGTTCCAAAGTAGAAGTTAGGCATTTATTTATTTTTCTGAAGCACACTTAGTGACAGTATGACTGTCAGGCAAAATATTGTAGACAAAATACCTGTAATTTTGTTTTTCTATGTGCAGCCACAGAACTTACACACTAACCATCAAAAATTTCCCTTTGACTTCAGTATTGCAAGACTGGACATGAAGCATGTGTACATGTGAACTGCCCCATATTTTTAGAGGTATATTTTATATGTTATGTTATGGATATATTTAGAAATATATATCATACATATCTCTATATATGCAATAATATTTCTGCCCAGAAATAGCAATGGCTTTTTAAAATCCCTTTTCTTAATGATACTTGAGAATAGTCCTGCATCAGAGCTTGTATCTAGCCTAAAGCACCCTGCTTTTTAGTAAGAAAAACACTATAAAACCGCCAATGGTTGTTGTTGTTAAAACTCCTTGTTAAACTGAAAAAGTTAATGATATGCACTTTAAAGTTTTTATTAATTCATGGCTATGTGGTATTCAGTTGCTTGGACTGATCTGAAGAGTGTGAGGAGAAACAAGAGTCCCCTCTTTTCTCTTAAAGAATCATCCTTCCTTTGGCGGTAAATAAATCTTATCACCATGAGCCAGAGAACACAGCTTTTATTGATTTATTTTCTTTTTTAGCCATCTTGTAATGTCTAAACACTCATATCTAAGCCATAGATTATTCAGAACTTTCAGTATTGTGTGCAGTATAAACTTTGCTTTGTCCACACTTGCAAGAACATTTTATGGCTCTTCAAACTGGATATTAGATCAGTATGTTTCTGTCTGATATAATCTTTACACCATAAAACCCCCCCTATTCATTCAGATGTGATCTCTATGTAGTAATATTTCCAGTTTTAGGGATATTTTATTTTGCTTTCAACATTAATGCTATTAGTGTCAAACTAAGAACTGTATCTCACATGATTTTGTAAATCTGCCTTTTAACTTTATATGCAAAGTATCAGTTTCATGGGTGAACCCTATGACGATATTTTAGAAAAAAACTTAAAATGTATCATTCATTCCTTTAACTGTTTTTTGCCCTGAAAAAGTGATAAGTATTAGGTACTGGTCATATATATTTCTGACAGAGACTACTCCCATTTTTGTTTCTTATTGTTCTAACTACGTGTAAGGCACTGTTTTGACTTCATGATTTCCACTTTTTACCTATCCTGGTAGATTAAGGAGAAATCTGACTGAAATTCATATTAACAGCTAGATATCTGAAATTCAGAATATACATTTTGTAATTATATGCTTAAGGCAAAAAGAATAAGAAGTATTAAGAAAAATCTCACTTTCAAGGTAACATGAAGTAATCTTCTCCTTTCTTGGAAAAAAACCCCCAAAAACCCAGACCTCAGTTTTTGGCTGTATATTGGAAGAGTTCCTCCACTGTCAATATGCTGATTTGTGATACCTATGGTTCTGCTCACACATTGTTAGGCAAAATGCAATCTTTTAATCAGATGCAAGCTAAGAAGAAAAATTGAAGTGGTGAGAATTATGCACAGAGAAGGAAGAACATGCCTCAAGAAAGTGTCAGTGCACCACATGCAAATGTTATTTACCTTTGGGACATACAGATGGTTATAACCGTGTTAACACTCTCTGTGATCCTAACTTCTATACTTTTGAATATAGAATTAATTTGACATAGATAACTGCTCATGTCCCACTAGAGGGTTATAACTACCTTTCTTTATGGAAGCTTGCAAAGTCCTCCTAATATTGTGTAGAAGGCTTATGGTGACTCACAATTCTGCTTAGGCACATTTTCTTGTCAGGATGTTATTCAGATTGCTCCAAAATTTGTACTATAGCCACTCAGTTTATGATTGCCCAGCGCACTGGAGGGTGGAATAACTCAGTAATACAGAAGTGCAACTAACAGAAGAAAATATGAAAATTAATTTGGGGGAAAATGTTCTGTGCTGAACTTACTGCTGGGTCAGAAGCATAAGACCACATGATAGGGAAGAAGGCTCAGCTCCATGCTAGACTTAGTGAATGTATCATATAGCAAGTTCCCTTTCAGGGTGGCACAGTTAATCCACAACCCTGATAATCCCCTACTGGTAATTGAGAGCTGATTATATTTGGTGACCTTCTGTTCTAGCAATGCTATTTATTTCCTGCATCCTGAAATTCAGCTTTCCCTCTCTGCCAAAAGTCAGGGGCACATAAATATCTCAAATCTGTCACATGAATGGTAAAGATAAGATCCGCAAAAAATGTGAATACACTGTCCTAGGATAGCAAATATTTGAACGAACAGTAAACTCTGGATTCCCTGTATTTGCAGAGAAAGGAAAAAAAAAAGATATTTTCAAAAATTGTGCTCCTGAAAACTAGTCAGTTGTGGCATCAAATTACAAAGTTTAATGGGTAGAACAGCATTTCTATACCCTACTGGTGAGATTATGCCATAAATTATATCAGACTGTATTTGTTGGATTAGTAAATTCCTTTTGCTATGAATAGAAAAAGTGTGAATGTGAAAAATGTATAAAAGAATATATGTACAGGTTGAACTCCTCCATTGTATTTTTTAAAGAACATGTTAACATAAAAAAATTCAAAGCAACAATGCTGTTAGATAGAGCTCAGTGAAAGCACCGTAATTCTTCTTTAAATATTTTCTGTTGACTCAGAAAGTGGAGAATTAAGTTCTTGTGCATTCTCTTTTTTATGGTTGGCTTTTTGCACGGATAGAGCAGTTAGAATGAAACTCTCCCCATTTGACTTTGAGAAATTAGGATACATTCCAAAAATGTAAAATGTAGCCTAAGCTTCAGCATGGGGGTTGCAGTCCAAGATTAGCTGCTTATTCATATTAACTCTTTATTTTCACAGCAAATTTTTTTCTCATTTGAATGGCTCACTTCTGTTACTTTATTTTCCAGATGTTTTACTCTTTCCTTCCACAATGCTTTAATTTTTTCTTCTGTCTAGAGACTATCTATGTTACCTGAATGATTCATGAATCTAGGGTGTGGAGCTATATCTGAACTAATTTAGTCTAATTTAGAAGTATTGATAGAAAGTGGAGAGTTCAATGGAGGATGTACTTGCATTGCTAAGCTACTCACACGTCTTTGCTGCTGCATCTTCCCTGTCAACAGTCTGTCCAAGTTAAATCTCGTACAGGTCTGACCACCTGAACTGTGACCAGGCTTGGTTCATTCGCTGTAGTCTTAAGGTTAGGGAATTAAAATTCTCCCCCTGATGGCAGCCTCCCTACATTTGTTCCCACAAGGGAGAAACTATGCCATTACAACTTCCGCAAGCAATGCTTGTCTTGTGGTTGCAGTGTAATATCCTCATATCCCATAATACCCTCACTTTATAGAGAGTTATCACTTTTTGTTTTTCATGCCTCACAGTCATACAGACAATCTTCTTAGCTTACAGAGCCAAGTTCTGAGGGAAAAGACAGTAGAATTTAGTCTTTATGTGGTAATGGAGTTGGAGAAGGAAAGAGAACAGGAAAAAAGTATTTTTGCATGTGGTTTTTGAGAACCAGAAGTTTCACATAGAAGTGTTATCCATCTCACCTTGCTTCCCCCTCAGCAGAGCTAAGAATGTTCTGGCAATATTTTAATTGTTGGAAAAATACAGTTCTGTTGAAATCAAATCGTTTCACAGGAATGTCTCATTTTTTAAAAAACCTACCCAAGAAAAATACAAATTATATTTGAAGCCTAACTCTGTATGTGTGTGAGATTTTAATGTCAAACCCAAACTGACAGCATGAAAACAAATGTGTGACCATGCCAGAAACAAATGTTTTCATAATTCGTTTCAAAATAAGTCTTTATTATCTTGGCTTGAAATTATTTTTACATGTGCCTGACTAACTTGGTGGATAGGAATTTCGCCTGAGAATGTACAAGAACATGCTCCCAAATCAGGCGAATTATGTAAAATAAAAAATACTTAATTTACTATCCATACATAAGCACATTTTTACAAGAAGCCTATGCATGTTTTGGCACATTTTTCAAAATATCTGTAAAAACGGTGAAGGGGACATGCAAGTGACAAATGTTAGTGTGATGCTGCACAGTGCTGCAGAACTTATGGCTCACACCATTTGGCATTAAAGGTGCTCTGTGGCTCTCTACAGTCTTCATCACAAACTCCTTAAAAAGCATCACCACACAATGTTTCTCTTTTATGTTTGGTGGTGGTTTTTTTTATTTATTTAACTGCCATTTTAAAAGAGTGCTTGGTCTGACGAGCTATATCTGATGTTTTCTTTCAGCTGAGGAGAGGTTGCGTACCACAAGTATGAAACAATACAGATCAGGAAAGCCAGAGATGGTTAAATTCTAGAAGATAGACTCTTAGCTGATTGCTAAAACCCATATTTCTAAAAGATGTTGGAGAAATTCCTTATTCATTGTTTAGGAAAAGGTATCTGAGAGCCATTAGCAAAGCAACAGTCGTTTCTGTGATTGCAAAGGGAAGACAATTGAGTTTCTAATGAGAAGTTCACAGGGTTTAGCAAAATGAATTCTAACTCAGTGTTAAACGTGAGTTTAATACATAATGCATTTGTAAACTTTGATACATTTGTAAACTTTGTGTGAATTATGGGCCATATGAAGCATGATATAGCCCAGACATTTTATATGTATGCTCTTCTTTAATTTAACCACATGAAGCAGGGGAGATATTCTGGTCCAGGGAACAGAGATTTAGAAGATATGGGTTTGGCGCTGACTTGCCTTGTGACTATTCAGGTCATTTACCCTTCACAATGCTCCCACTTTAACCCTTAAAAACTGGGGATAACATTGGTTAATGCTTTGCAATCCTGAGCTGAAGAACACAATAGGAATATAAAAAAGCTGATCTTCCTTAGGTTCACATATAAATAATGTATTTGATAAACGTAATTTGAAAAATGTCATAGATATTTGATAAATTAAATTGTGAAATAATCTTAGACCTGCACACAATCATTAACTTACAATACTAATTAAGAACACCTAATGAAAAATTTTGATATTCTAACCAGTGATTGGTTTTATTTGATATGAACTCCTACCAAACAATACGGGTTGTGCCCTGCAAGACATCATCTTTGAGGGAGAAGAATTCATATTTCAGGCTGACAAGAAGGAACCAAAATGAAGCCTCTTATTGAGATATGTAAGTAAGAGTTTATCGCCTTTGCCATGCATTTTGTGGTTCAGTTGCAACAATCGCTGAACACTGAGGCAGATTGTCCTGGCATGTTCAACTCTACTGTGTAACTAGAGCATAGATGTTTTACAGTGTTTCACCATCACTAACCAATCCCATTTAACAGAGATAAAGTTCCATAATCAGATTTTCCAAAACCAGCAGTCTCTGCTGATTCCAAGATGCACTTTATACTGGCACTGTGGCTAAGAAGAAAATTAATAACTAAAACTATCTTACAGGCTAACATGCCATATAAAAGAATACCACTTTTCTAGAATAATACTTTTCTACACTTCAGTAGTGTTGTATAATTATCTTAGGTGGTTGAACGTGACATTAAAAAAGGTGGGTGAGATTACTGTCTGAAAGCTTGGATGAGAGGATGGAAATGTGCTTCATAATAATGAGCATGTCTGCACTGCAGAGTTACCTCAGGTCACTGGTGGCACATATGAGCGCATCAAATAGTTTTCTTAAGGTGTGAACCCTCTATTTGTATCAAAGTTACTTCACATGTACTGTGTTCACCTGTGCATGTCACTGGGATTTCTGCAAGCATATGCCACGTACCTGACAAGGATAGTGACCTATCTAGTGAACAATTTTAAAAAGCTCTCTCCGTTTCTTTTGCCAATAAAATTCTTGAATAGGTTCTCTGTTCCTCTGGGCATGCAGGGTTGAACTAAGGGAAGGTACTTCATTGCTGTTCAGCCAGACCAGCCCACATTCTGACTGCACCATACTAGATCATATGAAACCTTCTCCATGGAATTGGCTAACTTGAGGTTAAGTAACCCAAATGCAAATTATAGTTTATAGCTAGGTAGAAGCCACACCAAAGTAATGATATGGATTTACTTTGAAATGAAGATATATTCTAAATTCTTGCATGAAATGAATTTTGTCTTGTGAAAAATTAACCATGCTAATTCCAAATGATGCAGTTGTGAACAGTGTATCTGCAACACAAAGTTGTGTGTGCATGACTTCTGTATTGCTATCTATTTCATAGACAAACTCAATAATCAGCACAAGATTAGGCTTGTGAAATCACTTCATTTATATTTATAATATGTTACTTGAAAAATCAGAAACTCCAAAAAGACAAAAAAGCAGAATTTTTCCTCTTAATAGTCTGTAGGGCTTGTTGGTTCTCTACTGGTTAAAAAGTTTCAAAATTAAAATATTTACATGTCTATATTAATAAAGATTTTAATGTCTTATTAAAATATTTTATATTAATATAACATTTTACTAAATATGATCTGAGAAATATAATGTAATATCTTGACTTTTCAGCCTATGATGTTTTGTCACTGACACACAGCTTTTGCATAAAGCTAAGGTACCTTTTAATATGAAATACATCAATGCTTATATTTTCAATATTAAAGACTAAAAAAATTGTGATACCTGTTTTTTCATACTATTATTCATTTTGTGCAAGTTTACAAACTTAAATTATATGCAAATAAAATGTATGTAAATCAGAGTAAAACATGAACTCTATCCCAGCCAAAACCAGCACATAGGTTCAAGCATACATATAACATACTAACTTCCCTATATATTTCAAACATCGCATCAAAAGCAAAAATTATCAGTTTCTTCTTGCCAGCCTGTGGTCTGCCTCTGGCTACTGTCTAGGTATTCCTTTGCCAAAGCTAAAGCAAATATAAGTCCACATGGCAGATGCTTCTCTCTTCTTCATGTATCCTAACCACCATGACCATGTTATTCAATACATAACTATTAACTTTAGGGTATTAGCCAAACCTGGCTACCTACATTAAACCAGATTTACTTTAATTCTGGAGTTATTTATAATCTAAGTTAAAATTCTGATTAGAATAAGCAGGAATGTGCACATGCATTTTTTTAAGATTTTCAGCACACAGATCTGAGATTTTTTTTACAACTGTGCACAGCATCTATAAACCATCTTCAAAAATGTGAAAGTGATTTCCTCCTTGCTGTATTTTCCTTTTGACCCCGTGGCACAAATTTGTATGTTTAGCTGTAACTGCTTGAATGCATTCCACAGATGTTCACTGATAGGGAGTGTCTCCTATGGCAAGCATCTGATGTTGTAAATGTGCACAGGCTGAAACACAAGAATCCCTGAAAGATAATGGCTTTTATGTCACGTAAATTTGGGGGTTAGTTTGCAGACTATTCTAGGAGCTCCAGTACTGCACATTTTTCCATACCCAGCCCCTTTTAGAAAAAAGGGCCCCAAAATATTTTGTCTGAATTCCTTGCTCAATGAACCTACAAGGAAACTTATGGAGCAATGGAATTAAAAGATTAAACCACAAGCCCCTTGTACTAAGTCTTTAAATGACTTACGAAGCATAGAGTTTACATAGTAACTGAGTCTCCAGACTCAGTTGCTTTTGGAGAATTCTGAGGACTTTTGTTTTTTTTCTGCCTGACTTGACTGCTTTGTTGCTGTGTGGCTGTTCCCATCTGGATGTTACAAAAGAACAAGACAAATGATAAGATTACAATTAAGTAACATTTATTTGTTTGGTTTTTTTTTTTAACCACTTCTTAATTAGAGAGAAAATCCCCTTTATTGTTAACCCCCAGGGTAAGAATTGGAAACAGCAATATCACATGGTCACAGTACTCTCACTCACATAACTACCTTAAGTCTTTTATGTATTTCAGGCATGCAGTACTACACAGGGCCATCTTAAGAGACACAATGATTTGATACACACATACATTTAAATGTCTCCAACAAGGTTTTTAACTGTAAATATTAAATATTTACAAGACTGAAAGCAATTTTTACCAGTAACCTCTGTCTGTGGCTTTAAATCCATTAATTTCTGTGACATGGGGTACAGAAAAATAAGCATGTTGCAAACTCTGCAGGAGACAAGTATTCTACCCTGGATAACTAGGAATATAATCTAGATGCAGATGAGTCACTTGGTACAGGTGTGAGGACACAGGTCGTATTAATCTGTGGATGTCTTTCTGTTTGTCTTCAGATTGTAAAGTACTTAATTTTAAAATTTTGATTCCATAGCTGCGAGGCATAAGCTGTGCCCTAGAGGCTGGGTCTCCTGTTTCTATTCAGTTAACATAAGGGTGAGACAGAAGGGAAGCTAATACTTCTAGCAAGGACTGTGGGATTTCCCTTCTCCTGTCAGGAATAGAAAGCTGTATGTTAAAGAGCTAGGATATCCCATTTTGCCAGTGAAACAAATGGAAAGGAGAAAAAGTTGACAGTGTTAGGAGCTTGTAGTTCTACTGATCAGCTATAGGCAAGTTTAGCACTTCTAGAAGATCTAAGTAAACAATAAAGATGCAGTCATCTAAACTGTTCCTATGTCTGGTGTTTGTGGACAGTGATGATCGGGTGTCATTGTGGAGTGGGTAGAAATAGTCCCAGACTTGATATGGGATCCAGGCATGGTCTTGGAGTTGTAAAATTTGTACCATTTCATCTTTAGTGTCTTCCAACAATGTACCTTTCAGAAGATGATCAGGTGCCAGAGTGGACACTATAGATTTTAAACCCATATATTTTTTCCATTTACACTGAGATGATGATACGTTTTCGCACCTGGTCACCTTGCTGAAAAGTGAAGCTGGTCAGAACCTACTACAGAATGAGAACAGATTGAGGGCACACTTGAGAGATGTAACTGGTCCTCAGAGAAACTCAAGAAGAAGTGGCAGGTGTCTAACCTTTAGGGTATTTTTTTGTTTTGTAAACAAGCTCATTACAGCATATAATCAACCCTCCCAATATTTGGTTATCTTTTGTTTCCACATGCTACAAGAAGGATTGTAGGATTTTTTTTCTTATCTCACGTGATGACTTCATCATTGACAGCCTATCCAGATTGTGATAGATGTATAAAATTTTGTCTGCTTGCTGGTCAGTAAAATTTGAGGTGATTTGAAGATTTTATAAATATCTTATCTTTCAATGTGAGACACTCTTGCAAGTTAACATATAACTTTTGAGTGAAACTTCATAAATACAGAGAGCTATGAGTCTAGATACTGAGGGATTTCCAAGACAGAACTTCCCTTTTTCATCTGTTTACAAAACCTAATTTCTGCCTTATTTGGTTCTGTTTTGTTCTTGCATACAGACAATTTTCACTTAGGGATTTCTGAGGTGCCATTAGGAAACTTCTAGCTGTAGAAAAACCTGCTACTTGACTAGCAGCATGGGTAACTAGCTCATGGAATAGCATTTTGTATTAACACTTGTCCTCAGCAGGAATAAAGTCACATTTCACCAGAATGCATTCAGCAACAGGAACAGAGACTGCAGTGACCAACACTGTCTGTAGAGGACTAAGCAATAAATAGAAACACTTCTTTTCAAAATATGCCAAAAAGATATTGGAGTTTTTACAGATTTTTATTATTTTAAATTCCTTTCTGAAGCAGAATGTTTAGCATTTCCCATTCCTGCAACATTATTTGCCTGACTTCTTTATATTAATGGATTGGTCTTACAGAGAAGGTACAATTGGTTTTCAGTAATAATTCAGGTACAGCAAATGAATGAAGAGCATGACAAGTCACTAAAAATGACAGGAACAGAATTCAAACCTACCACTTGAGCATTTTCCACTTCAGGACAAAAAAAAACCCAAACATGTGAAGTGTTCTGCACCTTATGCCTTAAAGTAACCAGAAACCCAAAGTTTCTCTGTATAGCTATGACAGAACATTTTTTGTTATGTAGGAGATCAACAGAAAGTAGCTGCAAAACCTGTTCAATCCAAAGTTACTATTCAATATTGTCAGTAGGGTTCTGATGTGAAAAATAGGCCATATAAAGCATTGTAGTTCCAAGTACTTATTATAGCCATCTGAAAAGCAAAGTGGTCTTCACAGTTTTTGAGATGTGATAGAATGAATTGCATGTGATTCTGTGGGGACAAATGTAAGGTAATGCGAAAGAATATTCAACTACAAAAATACAGATTCAGAAAAGGGTATTTAGGTAGCAGTTGTATAGAAAAAGACTAAGGAGTTATTTTGGATCACTACCAATATTAGTCAATGTGGCCATTCAGGTTTGAAAAAGGCAGACATCATGCTGGGATATGAAAACAGAATCCTGTCCTGCAAGATGTGGAGTAGTTCTTCCACTCTGCTCAGCAGAAGCTGAAGGAACTTGAAAGCAGAAAGCAATAGCAGAAAAGCCACAGCTGAAATAATGTGTTCAGCTGTAGAAAAGACACTTGTAGAAAGATAGTGACCAGTCAGCATCTAGAGGAGAGCAATGAGGTGCTCAGGTCCGAGAAACACAACCTAAAGGGAAACCCAGAAAAATCTGAAGTTACTTGTCCAGAGAAAAGGAAGCAAAGAGACCTGGTAGCAGTGAAACACATAAAGAGCTGCTGTGAAGGAGAGGAAGAATCTATTCCCACGTTTGTGAGGGGCAGTACAAGAAGTAATGGTCTTCAGAATATATGTTAGGATTAGATTATTTATTTTAATAATAAAGATAATTAAAGACAGGAATAGACAGCTTGGAGATATAGTGGATACCCATTATTAGAAGTTAGACAAGCATCTGTCAGAAATGATGTTAAGGATAGTTTATTCAGTCTTTGGGCAGCGCAGTAACTTTGATGATCTCAACATCTTACTCAACCCTTGAATTCTTTTAGGTTCCAAGGTTCTGATTATCTGTTATGTATTTGGTGAATATTAACAAGCACTGAGATATGGCTGATGTAAGCTGGCAGGCAAGCAAAAAGAGATACAATGAGGGTGGTATGCAATCTGTCTAAAGTCTCCTGGTTTTAGTAAGAAGTCATGGAAGTGCTGGTGGGAGAAATGAATTTCCATGTGTAACACTAAAATCAATAATCAGAACAGAACTAGCATAGCCCATCTTTCTTACTGCACCTGAATTTTTTCAAACAGAATAAAAATTCTGGTCTTAAACATTATATGCAATTCAGAATGAAGCTGATAGGTAGAATGGATTTTAATAGCATGCCTTAACTATACTAAGGCTGCAGACTCCTGAGTTGCAAATATAAAATGCTCATGTCTACAAAACCTTTGCAACATGGACGCTGTATATATGATAATTCCTTTGTAGTTCTTCTGAGGAGCCAACCTGTTAGCATTAGTTCTGCAGCAGAATTACTTTAAAAGCAAAAAATGTCATCATGGTATCACCTTGAATATTAATTTTTATTAATTTATATACATAGCTATTCAGAGAAACCATAGACAATACATAATCTATCATGAAATTCAGCAGTTGTGCTTTGTACAAAAGTTGATATCCTTCATCAAATAACAATGATGTACTTTGTATGCTTAGAAAAGCCTTCTGATCTGTGTTTGCCATTCTCAAACATTAAGATTGCATCTTTGATTTTGCTAGCATTAGTATTTGGAAGAATAATCAACACAGAAATGCTCAAGTTTGACAAATGGTATAAGATTTCAGTAAACATGTCTTATCTCAGAGAGATATTGGAACCAGATAATATTAAGGGAAATTATACTGCTTGGAACTCTGATCTTCAAAGAGAATATGAGTATAGATTGAAATCAGAATGGACATTTAGGGATATTAAATGCAAATAAGGCTTCAACAAAGGCTCAAAGATACAATTAAATTATGGAAATATGCACAAGTTCAATAAGTGAGAACATAAAATACTTTGGGATGGAAGGCTGTATAAACATAAGCTTATTATTGCTAAATTAATATTTGGAGTTAGCTGGAATAGTTGGTAATATTTAAATTGAAAATTTTCATTTATCAAAAGTAGGATGCTTTGTGAAACCTTTCAAAGACTTTTAAGTTTCTTTAGAGAGAAAAATCTTTTAAGAATTCAAATGAATTCTATTCCAACTATTTCAAAACAGAACATTCTGAAAGTATCTTGCATTGGTTTGCCTACTGGATGCAATTTTAAGATGGTCACATCAAAATGGAATATTTAGATTAATCCAAAGTATTTTCCTGCATTTTCTTGTGATATTTGTATTTGTTTCCTTTCAATTGCAACACTAAAAGAGGTTAGAAATTACAATATTCCCCCCAAAGAAAAACTTCAAATCCCAGTTGATAGTTTTAGAGCACTTTTCTTCAAAGCTATTAAAAATGGGTCCTCTAAGAAAAGTAAAGGGTGGTTAAATTTCAATACTTAGTCTAATATAAAAAAAATAAATAATTCACATGAATTATGAAAAAGCTTTCTTTTTTCCCCAATCGTACAATTTGTAAGTATATAATATAAATGGGAAACAACAAGGACAGATATGTTTGTAAGAAAATGTGAAAGTAATTTTAAATACGTACTTTTCACATGCTTACAAAATCATTAGGATTCTGCCAGATGGCATTTATATACCTTACTGTAAAGTGTATCTGATGACATATGTTTCACAGGCAGTTAAAGGATTACAGAATTTTACATTCAATGACCATCTACAAATCTTTTTTAAAGATACAGGTTAGACTGAGTGCATTGGCAGCCTAACCACATATTTAGAAAATGAAAGATTAGGCTAACCCTTATCATGTGAGCTCAGAAAGTATGGCTGTAGTTTTGGACTGTAGGCTAAAGACGTTAGGGTCCTTTTGCAGAGATAGAGAGATGCAGAGAGTAGGATAAAGGTGAGAAAAACAGAGAAAATCTTAAGTACTTTCATATATTTCAGGTATTGTAAATACCATGAAATAAAAATGTCAGTTCATGAGCCCCAACTTTTCTCTGCTTTCCCCTCCTGTTCAGTGACTCTGTCCTCAAAACACTTTGAAATCCATTTAAATTCTGCTTTCCACTACTCCAGATGTACAGTTTGGACAAGGAGCACATAGGAAATTTAAAGCATCCTCTACCACTTGCTAGCTGCTGTAGAGATTCACTGCACAGCTGTATGGCAACAAAAGTGTGGAACTGGATGCTAATACCACCAAGAACATTTCTGGTTTTAACAATGGAAATGAAATAACAGCTTGACAAGACATAAGGTTGCCTGGAAGGTTCCTGCACCTCTCAAAACTACAGAGTTCAGCAAAACTCACTTTTTTTTTAACAATGTGTTTTGAGTAGCTCAGTCCTGATTCTTAGTTCCTTAAGTTTTGTTCTGATAGTTCATAAGATACATTCTGTCTACTTCTTTTTAGAGCAGGATACTTAAACCAGTCTAGGGCAAACTCTCACCAAATTTGTTGTTAGGTGATACACCTCACCTAAACACATAGCTGGTCTCCCAGAAGCAGCACTACGTGTATGCTACATAGACAATGTGCATTACACGTATAAAATTTTACATTCCCTTTGCCTTCACAAAGAGGATACCATATTTGTGACTTTAACACATACTACTTTTTCTGATATACAAATGCAGCAGTAACGAACAATTTAGTTGTTTTTCGTTTTTACCTTAACTCCATAACTCCTGTCTTTTAGAGTGCTGAGCTTTGCTAAATATGATGTTCCCAAAGGATAATAGTGGGCAATCGTGTTATCTCAACATGCTATTTGTCAGGCCATTTACTGGAGCAAAAGGGGATCTTTTCCCTGACTTGATAAATAAAGCAAGCGTGTGTAGCAAGAGGAAGTTGATTTTTATCCCTGTAACATTTTAGTTAAGGAATGCAGTGAATGTCTCAATTTTCCCTACTCACTGTCCTTTGATTTGCATCATGTTACAGATGAGTCTCAGAGTGCAAATTAATTCCTTTTGAGTGAAACTAAACTGCAAGATGCATAATAGCGACACAGCTAATACACTCCAACTGCAAATGGACATTCAGTTAATGGGTCTAAAATATAGCTAGTACAAAGTAAAAAAAAAAAAAAGGAAAATATATAATGTAAGCTTCAGATTTCCTCAGCCCCAATGATGTGACCCTTCACTGCTTGACCACAGTATTTGCGCATCTGAAAGTAGTCAGAGAGCAATCTATTCCCTGTGTAAATGGTGGTCTCCCCACCTGAGGTTTGAGGTATGTTTTAAAACTGCAGCCTGTATGAAGGCAAATAGAAGGCAAATAGAGTTTTAAAGGATTGATCCAAATCTCATTAAAGTTGCTGGATTATTCCAATCAATTTTAGTGTGTTTTGCACCAGACCTAGAAGCACCAGGTCTTGCTGCCAACTGTTGTCTGATAACATTTAATAATCTTAAAAAAAGAAAGAATCCAGTAGGGCAAATTCTCTGTATGAGACAAAGAAGTAATTTGAGTAGAGAACGTGGTCATAACTCTTACTGACATAGATTGTTTCATTGAATGGGATGTGAGTGAAGATTAGCATATATTCCTCATCTAGAGGAACATATAGCTTGGAAACATCTGAAAAAGTAAAATAATTCTTAAGAATTCCCAGAAGACTCATTAGACATAACTGACTTTGACTTAAACAAATTACTTCTAAGATAAAACCAAATATTTTGGTATAAATATATCTGATATACCAAATATTTACTTATTAGGATTTTTCCTTTTTACAAATTATCAGCACCCTACAATAATAATTCATAAAGAAAACAAATGAAAATGTGAATATCTTTTGTGAAAGGTAAGATACTTTGAGTAAAATATTTTTCTTTTGCAGTCACTTCTGTACAAGAAATGTATTAAAATATTGTGTATATTATCTATATAGCTCAAACTGTGAGACAGAATTAGAATAATCTGTTTTTTATAGTGTAGTTGAAAATAAATCAGATGCTTTGATAGTTAAGTGTCTTGATAGTAGGTCTCCGTTGCCATGCTTTAGATAAATATCTGTGAAGGATGTGAAAAAAAAGAGTAAAAAAACCTACTTATAGCTGTATAACTTGTTTCATCTTATTTAGGAAGAGAGGACTATTGGTCCAGACCTTCACCAAGTTAATGCAGACATTAGCCTAAAACCTGACTTTGCACTCTCATTGCTGCGGTGGCATACAACTTTCTCTGTTTTCGTCTCCAGTGAACTATAAAATTCCAATATTCCCTGAATTAAAAAGGCAAGTAAGCAGCAGACATAACTAAAGGACTCTGCCTGTTGTCTGCTCCCCAAAAGTCTCACCGGAGACTCATTCTTCCATCTTTGGAAACTGTCATCCTCAAGCCAAATGAATCCTCGTCTTTTTCCCCACCTTCAGCTCTACTGAAGTCCCTCATTTTGCTCTTGTAGTATGTCTTTATCTTGCTCCTTAGCAAAAGAACACCCCTTTAAACAGCTCTTTTTCTTGAGCTCTCTCACATATAGGCCTGCTGTCTGAAGGGATTTAGCTTGGGTTTTGCTTACCTCCTTGCCTAGTCTCCCAGTCCCAACTCAGAAGCAGAGTGAAAGTTCTACTCATTTTAGAGCAATTTTTGCATTGTATGGTCCCATCTTGAGACTCTTCGGCTTATACCACCTACAGGGAACTGCCTCCCTTCCCTGAGAACCACAGCCACATTTTCTGTTATGGTAACAGTTTTAGCGCTTCTTTCCACTCTGGAGTGCCAGCCTCTGAAACGGCTTTACCAACAGCTGAACTGTACGTTGTTAGATGGGTAACCCCGTGTCACCTGATGCTGTGCTTAAAAGTCTTCGATGGGAGAGCACTAGTGAAGTCTCTCCAGAGCGCTAAGTACTACAGTCTATTAGGATGAAGCCAGCAATTCATTCTTCCCAGTTCTACAGTTTCAAGCTTTTTATAGACTCCTGGAAGTATTGCTACATTGATTAACCTTAACCTATGCTTTAAATATTTTCATTATAAACTTTGGCTGGGAACTTTTAAAAAACTCAAGGTGAATATAATCAATTAATGTAGCAAGTGTGAGCTGAAGACCTCAAGTGCCTTAATCTAACCATAGCCGCCCATGAGTATTTCTTCTCAGGGACAAAAACTGGTTTTATCCTTTGTCTTGACTTTCCCAGCACTCCTAACTTTCCAGTCAGGTTTCTAAGCAGTGCTCTAAGCTAAAAGTCTCAGGTATGTTGTTGTAAGAACCAGGTAGTATCAGAAAACAGGCACACCATAAAGGCCTAGCATGCTATGTTAAATATGTACTATTTATTTGCTGAGTATAGCCCTTCCTTTTATTTGCATTCTTTACCAAAAGATGTTTTTCTGAACCCTCTGGTTCACCCTGTTTTGATCAAGGTGGAAGTGTGAGCCATTTATATTTGTTTAAATGTTCTGATTGAATAGATAACACTGAGACTGGTTTCTGTGGTGTCACTGGCAGTACAAGGTAGGTAGCTGTTGCCAAAGTTTATGTATGAAGTGTCTGTATACAAGATAGCTCTCTTGGTGATGATGAAGTCATGTTCAGTTGGTCATTTAGTATAAGCATAATCTTTCTGGTTCAGTGCCAAGCTCTCAAGTATCCCAGTCATTTCTATAGTGTTTCCTCATTTTCAAATTACACAGGCCTGCTCTTTTTAAGAGACTTCTTTTACACTTCTGTAACTGGTGGAAGCACCATGCAGCAGAGCCTTGTTTATCATGAATTTGAAACTGTCCCTGCATCTTCTCTTCCTTTTTCCCATACACGGCTGGATTCCAGAATTCTCACTCCCACCAGTTGTGCCTCTGCAGTCAATAGATGTAATATATAGCTCAGAAAAAGTCCAAATATTAGAGCTTAGCTATTTTCCCCTCAAATTTCCAGTGTATTTTACAGTTATTTGTGTTATGATGAAGTAGGAAATAATTCCATTTAGAGATGATTTATCATTTAGGACTGAAACCTGGTTTTAATTTAAATCAGTGGTAGACGTTTGACTGCTTTCAGTGAGATGAGATTGAGAACTTAGGTGGCACAAGGGCTTGAATTTGTGGTTTCTTCTAAATTTTGTGTGCATTTTTGTTCTTTCCAGTAGGGCAATATATTGCTCCTTCTTCTGTTGCTGTTGGCACACCTTGGAAGTAAAAAAGTAGAATTCAGTAACTTCTTTTCATCCAAATAATCTATTGTGCCTCTTTGGCAAGATTCTTTTACTATTTCTATGTGGTGGGTTGACCCTGGCTGGACACCAGGTGCCCCCCAAGGCCACTCTATCACTCCCACCCTCATCTGGACAGGGGAGAGAAAATAAAATGAAAGTCTCATGAGTTGAGATAAGGACAGGGAGTGATCACTCACTAATTACCATCATGGGTGAAACAGACTCGACTTGGGGAAAATTAACTTATTACCAATCCACCGGAGTGGGCTAATGAGAAATAAAACCAAATCTTAAAACACCTTCCCCCCATCTCTCCCTTCTTCCCAGGCACAGCGTCACTCCTGAACTCTCTAACTCCTCCCCCACAGAGGCGCAGGGGGACGGGGAATGGGGCTTATGGTCAGTTCATCACACATTGTCGCTGCCGCTTCATCCTTCTCAGGGGCAGGACTCATCACACTCTTCCCCTGCTCCAGCGTGGGTCCCTTCCACGGCGTGCAGTCCTTCAGGCAGTGACTGCTCCAGCGTGGGTTCCCCATGGGTTCACAAGTCCTGCCAGCAAACCAGCTCCAGCGTGGGCTCCTCTCTCCACAGATCCACGGGTCCTGCCAGGAGCCTGCTCCAGTGTGGGCTTCCCATGGGGTTGCAGCCTCCTTCAGGCACCCACCTGCTCCAGTGTGGGGTCCCCCATGGGCTGCAGGTGGAGATCTGCTCCACCGCAGACCTCCATGGGCTGCAGGGGGACAGCCTGCCTCACCATGGTCTTCCCCACGGGCTGCAGGGGAATCTCTGCTCCGG
>JANZLQ010000001.1:34631522-34659748 GCA_026212715.1 Elanus axillaris
CGCCTGGAGCATGTCCTCCCCCTCCTTCTGCACTGACCTGGGGGTCTGCAGGGCTGTTTCTCTCACATATTCTCACTCCTCTCTCCGGCTGCAGTTGCTGTTGCACAGGGGTTTCTTCCCTTCTTAAATCTGTTATCACAGAAGCACTACCACCGTCGCTGACGGGCTCGGCCTTAGCCAGCGGTGGATCTGTCTTGGAGTCGGCTGGCATTGGCTCTATCAGACATGAGGGAAGCTTCTAGAAGCTTCTCATGGAAGCCGACCCCCTACAGCCCACCCCATACCAATACCTTGCCACACAAACCCAATACATTCTAAGAAAATATTCACAGTATGCTAAAGC
Source organism: Elanus axillaris (assembly GCA_026212715.1). Lineage (NCBI taxonomy): Eukaryota > Metazoa > Chordata > Aves > Accipitriformes > Accipitridae > Elanus > Elanus axillaris. The sequence continues at coordinate 34,631,866 of JANZLQ010000001.1, forward strand.
ATGCATCAGACTGTGAAGATATGAAGGCTGAAAATATTTCGCTTTGGAGGAATACTAACATATTCCAATGTCTTATTGATCTGTACAAATTACATTTAGATATCTATGGCTGTAAAGAAGAGCTCTCATGCAAAATTCACATATAAAATTCAGAAGGAGTTAGTTGTTCCTAAAATATTTCCAGCAAAAACTTTGCCATCTAAAGATGTTTCATGTATAGAAAATGTCACTTTCAAAAAAGTGGTTAAGGCATATATTGAAAGCATAAGTACCAGTAGCTTACAGAAAACACAGTAGAATGTTCAGCCTACTGAATTAAGGCTTCTAACTTCACCCAGCTTGATTAGCTGGCTAATCTCCTCAGGCTTCCTGTATAATTAATGGAGAGAAATAGCATTCTTCTAGTGCTGATCCATGGCGAGAACCTAATTTAAGTGCTTGAATTGCCCAGTGGAAGAGCCTTTTTCTCTTCATGGACTATAAAGAAGCTGGGCTGGCTAAGCTAGGTGCATCAGATTTGGATAAAAACACTATCTTATGTTTCCTAAGGGCTCAGGTTCCTGGAAGTGGAACTTCAGTCTCATAAGCACTTAAAGCGTTTTTGCAAGTTTGTCCTTAGGGCTGGTCAAACAATTTAGATAGAATTCCCCTATCTAAAGATTCCTTTGCTGGAATCTTTAATTCTTTCCAATTTACTTGCAAACAACTACTTTTACAAATATACTGGTTTATCTAGAATTATTTAAATGTTGAATATAACAAATGTCACCCAATTAGGAATTGCTTTCTGAGGTTCACCATGTTTTCTTTAGTAAGTAGTATTGTAGCTGTCTCATCACTTAAGTCAAATATATTTTCCCATTCCCTGGTGAATTGGGTAGTATCTATAAACTATTTCTCCTGTGACCCTATATTGATTTTTTCTTGACAAAAATATGCATGCTTTTTTATGCAAACCTGTGTTAAGACCCCCAAATTTAGTCCCCTAAAATGGATTTCAATAAAATGTTTATGAAAAACAAACACAGTGACATGGAGACGACTAGACCAAAAATGATATTTGTGAAAAATATTCCTACTGTTGTCCCCCTATGTAAGAAATAGTAATTCTTACCAACTTGCCTGTTCATTACCTATTAATTTTCCTGCAAATGAAGAATTAGAGTCTGAAAGCACCAGCAAGATAATGTAAACACTAGTTTAGAGGAATTTTGTTAATGCAGTAGCCCAAAGCACATTCTAGTGATTGAGTATGTATTTCTGAGTTCTGATATGAAAGTACAAATTCATTGAAGAAACATGATTGTTAGGATTTTGACTTCAGCATTCAAATGATGTACTTGGAGGCGATACGTCCTGTTATAGCTTCTGACTGAACAAACTCACTCTTTCTCTTCCAAAACCCATTTGTACTGATCATGTCTAGTTTTTGTCATACTTCAAATGATTCCTTTGAGGGAAAAAATGGTCATAGATCTCCTTTCAAAACATCTACATAAACTGCTTTCTACCTTGACCTCTTGACATCTTGAGAACAGATGTTTTTTAAACAGGACTGCAGCTTTATCAAAGGATTTTGAGAACTATTCCAGAACGATTGAGCTATTTTAACAGATAGCTATACCTATTTTATGAACCTTCCATTTAAGTCCCCATATGTTACTACCAAAGTCATTCGTAAGGTAACTACTGGTGTTAGCAGCTAGTAGGATTCTTGAAAGGATTTTAAAGAAATTTGAATACATATGCTGAAAATGGTTTCTTTTTCTGCTTTATTATTATTATTGTTGTTGTTGTTGTTGTTATTAATTCCCACTTTTCCCATGAAGCAAGTGAAACAGAATGATCCTGCCTTCTCTTCATATATTTATGATTTTTTGCTATAATATCCTTCTTAGTGCTTCTTTAATTTTATAGTGTGGTTGTTAGTGTAAGGAAGAGTTTGTTTATCTTTTGATTATGTGGTTAGAAGACTTCCTTTTGGAGAAGGGAGAGGGAAGGTATGATGAGGAGGGAAGGAAAGGAGACAGCAAAAATAAAGGATGAAAATTCTCTAAGAACTCATTTTGGAATCTCTAGTGGTGCGAGGGTGGCTGTGAAGCAGAACACAGCACACTGGCACTTCAGATGTCATGCCAAAAGTTACATTAAGTTACAGCATTGCTGACTGAAAACACATCTGCTTTATTTCAGAGGTATAGTGCACTTTGCTGAATGCTTTTTTCTCCTCTTTAGCTCCACCTGATGGAAATACTTCAGTGTGTGAATCTCCAGATGTGACAGCATCACAATTTATGTTTATCCGTAATTTTTGTTTTCTGAAAGTCATAAGCCATATCACACATAATATTAAAAATATGTGTATATTCATGCACTGAAGTATAAATATTAGGGTAACCTTGTAACAGCATAAATAACAAAATGGGCAAATGACCAAAGCTTTATTAGATCTCTTTTTGAAGGAATAATTTTAAATAATAAGTAGTAAATACTGTAGAAACCTGCACTGCAATGGAAAACACAGCTATAGTCAGCAATCTGATTTCATTCCCATAAAGTTGTTAAACATTGCAGAAGAATATCTGTTCTCTTCTTATCTAGCTTTTTTTTGTCAAATTTTTTGATTTGTCACTTAAGAGAAAGGGAACCTCTTGGACAGATGCTAAATAAAAGAAAATAAGGAAAAGAAAATAGCCAAGAAGCGTGCCAGCTATTAGGTTCTCCTTCTCTGATCTGAGTATAGGATTTGGAGACTTTTTCTTTGCTACGTAAGTTGTTTTCTTCTTTGCTACAGACTTTCATTCTTCTGTTTTTCCTTCCTGCACGGAACTGTCCCCTCCTTGCATCAGTCAAAAAACCTATCAAAATTCCATGCCTGTAGTTATCCTATAAATTATCTGGCAATATTGGGGGAAAATGAATCAAACCCTGTGCAAAATCTGCTCTTTCTTTTGTTGCAGATTATCCCATTCCCTCTGGCTTCAAAAAAAAATTGTACTCAAGGCATCACCATGCCATGTCTCATGACTGACAGCAAAAAGTGTTAGTTTTTTGGTTTGTTAGATTCAGAAAAGGACAGTGAAATTTCTTGAAGACAGCTTCTTTTTACACAGAGCCTAGGTCTTTCATATTTAACGTTTCCTAAATGAATATCAGCAGATATTTAACTGGTGTTTATGAAAGGAATGACCAGCTGGCTTATTGTTGGTGGACATATCCAGGTTGGCTATGCAAGTGAAGGCCCAAATGGGCCAGATGTTTTCAATCATAGCACACTCTCAAAGTGCTGCTCTTACGCCTGAATGAACCCCACACGTCAAGCAGTAATTGTGCCCTGATTTCTGTTCTAATGCACATTGCAGCATGAAATAAGTTACATTCCATCTTGTTGACACAGCGTGCTTCAGCTGCTGGTGTGGCAAGTTGTTTCTTCACTGAAGCTGAACTAAGAAATGTCTGGCTTTATTAGACAGATTATATGATTACTGTTTTCTTTGCAGTTTGTCACAATGGCACTTGTATGGCACCATGAGAAAGTGAATATCCAGACCACTGAAAGTGCATTAACCAAACAAGTCACAAACATGCATACACTTCCAAAAAGTTATTTTGGGACAGAATTCAGGGTCAATATAATCTGTTCAGTAGCAAGCACAAGGTTAACTTCACATGACTACATTTACCTTCCCCAGTAGTGGAAGAAACAGAGAAAACTGCTGTAGGTCAGTTAAGCTCCCTGGACCATGATAAAAGGAGAGTCTACAGACACCCTCATCAGACATAACCCCTTATCCATCGTCTTTCTCGTTTGTACTTTCTATTCTACCTTGGGTTAGTTGAACTTGCTTTCTCAGTACCCTGCAGCTTAAACGTGTGGGAGCAATCAACTCACTTGGCTAGTTTGGCTGCCTCTCTTTTTCTGTCTTTGGCCCCAAAATCTAGTATTCCTTTTTATATGTCATCTCAGCTTCAAGAGGAGGGCCACAGAATACTGTATATCAGCTTAACATATGTAGCCTAAGAATTTAGTCACTCTTAGAAGACAGAAACTATAATTTGAGCCTCCTCAGGATAAAGAAGCACTGAGATTTCTACTTTATGGGCAAATTCTCTAGCTGTTCTCTACACTGCTTTGTAAAAAATATCTCCTTTCTCCTTCTGCTTTTTGAATAAGTGCATGGTTTTTGTGTAAAGTGAAATACATCCTGTGTTTTATGTGTCTAAAGTACTGTTAGATTGGTTCATTGAGGAACTTGGATAGAGAACTTAGGCACAGGCATGCTTTATGAGTCCCAAATAGATTAGACAAGAGATGGATAGCAAAAAAACATTCAGTTTAGCCGAATTATAGCCAAGTGTTGGTGATATATAATAGCAGAACTTTTAAAATATTGATGGAAAAGGGTGTTCTTTTGTCCAGTCATATTCTTGTAGTTATGCTGGGTTTTTTATGAACTGGTCATTTGGTGTTATTTGCTTTAATCTGTGTTTTCATGTTTGTAATTTATTGGAGAGGAGAAGCATTTGAGGGAACCATTGGCCATTTTTTGGATTCATTTATTCCTGCTGTACTATTGCAGTTTTATCAAAGATACCAATGAGGTGGAGGTAAAGAATCTTTACACTTGTATGTCAGTTGTCTTGTATGAGTTCATATAGTTGTCTTCTGCAGAGTACATCTGAACGGAGACTCAAAATGTTGGAGTCCTGTAAACAACATGCACTACAAGGCACTGGTTCCTAGAGCATGCGAGACAGCTGCAGAATCACTCAAATATTAAGGGGAAATTTATCAACTTTGGCTTTCCTCTCTTGGTGACAGGTAGAACTGAATCTTTAAAATGGTAGCGTCCTAAGAAACTGTGCATACCTGTTCAGGGCTGGATTTTTTTGACGGTAAGGACAAAATGTATTGCTAAAAGGGCTAGAAAGTAGCTGATACTTTTATTGAGGTAATTAGAAACAGATTGTGGCACCTGAGACTGCTAGCTTTACCAGTACCTGGAGAAATTGTCTCCATTTTCTGTTTGCATAGCCCTTCTTCCACTGCTACTCGTAAGAGGGTAAGAAAGATGTAAATGGAGATGGTCGTCCCTTCTGCAGTTATTGCTGCCATCCTGGTAACTGCAGGACCAGAAAGTTCACCTCTCTCTTTTCGGTCTTCTTTTTTTTCAGTAAGGATAGCAATAGGCCCAGGTCTAGTACAGCCCCTTCCCAGGAAGATAGAAAATATTAAAAAAAAAAGGAAAGCAGAAGTTGTTTGGGAGTGGACAATGGGGACTACATGGCTTAAGCAGTCTGCGGTGCAATTTCATATCCCAGAGAACTGGGGAACCTGGAGGGATCCCAGTTCAGGGTATAGTGAGAAAGGGAAAGAATCCCCTACAGAGCCCTTAACCTCTATTGAAACATTTCAACCCATCTGCTATGCAACCTCCTCAACTCTTATCACTCCCAGAAAGTACCTTTCTTCTCTCATTCCGCCCCCCCCCGCCTCAATTCCACCCCCTGATTCCATATCTTCTCTAAAAGGGTGCAGAAGTCTGATGCAATTGAATCCGAGTGGTGCAGAAGTTCCAGCCTGAGCAGTCTACACACACGGATCAAATTTCTGGATCAAGGCCTAAGGCTGAAACTGTAGCCAAATATCTCCTGCTTTACATGAGACCCCACAGTGTGTGGCTGTGTCCTGGAACAGCGCATTAAGTTTGCAATGTTGCAAATCATGTTTCTTTTTAAAAAATAATTTTCTCCTATGAAATATCCATTGAAAAAGGTACTAGCTTTTGATTGATTGTTTGTGGTAGAGAATGGCTGGTGGTAATCCTGTTTGGCTTTGTGTTCTTCATTTTACTTTGGGAAAAAGGTGAGAGACTACAGTTTCCATTACTACTATTTTTCAGCTGGTATTTCTGTGTTGGTGAACTTCGAACAATCACTGCAATCCAGAAACAGGCTAGTTCACTTTACTATTTACCGCAAGTGCACTACTCACACTGTGATTCAGACAATTTTCCTGAATTTGTATAGAACAGCTCAGGAAATTTTGAGTGCTAAGGACACCAAAGGAATCCTTATGGCATTCAAGAACTGACTATATATGAGCTTTTCATGATGTACAGTGGTTTCAAACTACCCTTTAATCTTGGAGAGTCTTTATCGCAGTCCCCACATTTTATTTTGTTCTATAAAATTATTGTATGCCAAAGCAACATCTCTTTTCTGCTTGATCTACTGCAACCATTAAAGAAATAACTTTGCATATCAAGTTATTTGGGCCATTAGAGCCCAGAATTTCTTTTTCGCTCTGAGGCTGGGGAAGAATAAGTATGGGCTTTCTAGACAGGGGAAAACCGGGGTGTAAAACAATGTGAGGGAGGCTCAGGCATTGCAGCACTCCTGTTATAATTATGTATGTTTGTATTTTGTAGGTAGGCCTTCTGAGAGAGGAGTTAGGACTTTGGAGATAGTGGCCAATGAAGCCAACCACTCGGAAAGATTTTTCTAATCTAGTACAGCCAAATTTATTCAGTGACCTAGTGAAGTCCTTTTAAATATCAAGAGAAAAACTGATTAGAGAAACTAAGGAAATGGAAATGAAAGATAAGCAAGCCACAGCCATTTGCAATTCTGGAACCTTTTTCCTTAAATAACCTTACAGGAAATTTTTCATGTAAGTATCGTTACTTCATGGGAATGCCCTCATAAGAGAAAGAAATCAGTAGTCAGTTGGCTCATCAAAACCCCTGATGTTGTAAAGCTCAAGAAGCTTTTTCAAGATATCCTGCACTGGAAATATATTTGGACTTGTAAAAATCACCATAATTACTTAAAATTTCAGAAAAAAATTGGTGTTTGTCAGTTGCAAAGGATCAGCTTTACATTCTTTCTCTATTTAAAAATCTGTGCTAATGCTACTGCCAGTCATTACTGTTTTACTGCTATTTGTTTTGTTACATTATGCAGCGTGTTTGAACACCACCAGCCTAGGCATTTAATCAAAGAGCCTGTCTCTCTGTAATGATCTGAGAACTGATGAAATACTGTCTGGAAAGACCATGTTACTTAATCTTTGAGAATAGAGTGCAGATTTATTATTTTTTTGAAAGTGAAGCACTAAAATGAAGCAATCCACACTGTAAGTTATTCTGGTAGTGGTTCTGACATAGGGGTGACATTTCATTTATTTATAAACTAAAGTAAATTTTCTGATTTAATATTTGCTTTTATTGAAATGAAAATGATTTGAGGAAAACAAAGGCATTTTAGGAATGATTAAAAAACAAAAATATAAGTTACTTTAACATGATAATTACTTTCTTTAAATCTAGAAATACTATATGAAGAAAAATCAGGTTTTTACATAGTTAAAATTGTTAAGTAATATAAAACAGGGCTAATAAACATAGCAAAATCTAAATATTATATTTTTCAGGGTTAGTTAAATTGGGTCTCATTACAGTTATAATTCTAGTGGCTAAGAGATTTGGCCTACCATTTTATTCAAATGATTTACCTGCAGAAAACTTTAAAAAGTAAATTTTGGGGGGTTTAGATATTCTTTTATATAATCATGTAATAAAAATTAGTTCTCAAAGTAGCTCAGAACACTTTACAACTGTTTTCTCGAATTAAAACGGAGGGCCACTTGAGGACTTTAAGTACAAGTTTGGTGTTTTATGGTTATCAGCCCAAGCTTATGAGTGAGGTTGTTCCACTAATAAAAAGCTAACTTTCCTGATCTTTTCCCACTTGAAAAAGGTGAAAAGGAAATACCCCAGAGACTAGAGAGGAAGGCTGTAGCTGTGAGGATTTCTTCCTACAGTTCCCAGTCTGGCCTCTAAACAAACCCAAAGCAAGTCTAGTTCCAGGAACAGCAAATAACTGCAAACTCTTTATGAGTCAAAAGCTGCAGGATTAGTACAGTTATACTCTCAAACAAAGCCCTTTGGTCACTCTGTCATAGCAGGTAGCAATGCTTGGTTTGTTTATGGCATCTAAACCTCTGTGGTTTTAGGACCTGGTAAAGTCAAACTTAAAATTGTGCTTGAGTTAAGATCAAATTAGGATCACTATCCTTTCATGAATGTACATCTTTAAATAGATTTCAGATTCCTGTGGCTAGATTCCCCAGACTAAATGAGCTGCCCTTGGCAAAGGACTGGAAAATGGAAGAGGAAGTGAAGGCTTTAAAACGTTTGTGGTTCCCTCCTCCTCAAGCTGGCTGACAGTCAATCCGGTTCCAATTCAGTGTGCTCAGTGTGCTCAGATGCCCCTGGCCTCCAGGAGCTCATCCGGCAGCCAGCAACTGATGCAGGCGAAAAGGCAAGAGCTACTCACTTTTCCGTGTGAGAAGAGGACGCGAGTGGCAGACCTGGGCCAAGATCCTAGCCTTTTGCCTAACAGGTATCTATTCCTCTAAAGGAACAGGGCATTAAGAATCTTTTTGTCTGCAGAGAGTGGATTAATACTGCCATTTGGAAAAAGATCTTACTGTAAACTGAACACAATTTTACCTCAAGTTTATGAAGAAATTTGGAGGGACAGAAGATCAACAGGAGGATTTGGGAAGGAACAGATCCAATGTGAGGATGCTGGACACATTAAAACTGATGTTAATGGTACAAGAGGGTCATGTAGTTGACAGTAACTCGTGTTGCTTATAACTTAATTTGTGGAGAGCTACACCTCATATTTGACAAATGAGTGCTGACTATAATGTACTTAATTTTGAATGCCTTGGTTTTTAGGACCATCTAAGAGGACGGATGTTTAAAGGTACTAAACATGATGACTCCATATGTTAATGACACCTTTCATCTTGTGAACCTATGAACAGCAAGGCCCCAGGGTCTAAAGTTTGAAATGAAGTGGCATCACATCTAAAAGTCTCACTCTCGCCCTACCTGCCTCAGTGTCTCTGTTCATACAGTAAATATTTTTATATAGTTATATACTTCTATATGGTTTGTATATATTTTCAATTGTATTTGAAGATACTTCAGGTGTGTGCAGAAAACAACAAAAAATGTGTTAAGTATGTGATAACAACTGCATACAGTTGTTTTTAACCTCCGTCTGCTAAGCTGACAAAAATTGTGTAGTCTGTTGCGTACAAACTGTAACCAACACACCAATGCAGTGTTTATTGTCCAAGTCTGGGTGCAGAATCTTACAAAGAATCCTAAAACACCTTCATCTGAAGAGAGAAAAGGGAATTAGACACAGTGTAATAGACTACCCATTGATTTAAGGAAACTGAAACAAACCATGTAAATGCTTTTCAATGGAAATCAGTATACACATTGACAAAGAAGTTTAGTTTCTCAGTATTTTCAAACATATATCTCCATAGCAGTAAAAAAAAAAAGCTCACTTAGAAATAATATTTGAATTTATTAACAAAATGAAAGAGCTTGTCAAAGTCACAACCATTCCTCTATCCTTCACAGGTAGAATATAGACACAGAAAAACAATTTTAAAGCAAACAAAGTAGCTTTAATCAGATTCAGTCTCCCTCACACTTTTATTTTCCTTTAAACTTGATTTATTCTTGGGTTTATCTTTCCAAGGGCTTTTAAAAGGCTTGAATCATGATTTGAAAACACAGAAGAGTCAATAACTAAGTAAATGTCTTCTTGTGGTAGATACACTTTTTCTTGAAGGCTAAAGCCAAAAGCACTATGATTTGTAAGTTAAATTCTTTGCTATTTTTACTATACTTCTTATTTATTAGCTGGATTTTCAACAGCAATGACTGAGAGATTGTCAAAAATAGAGGTATGAGCACATAAAACTAGATAAAAAAGGCACCTTATCTTTAAAGAAGTCCTTCAAAATAATTTTTTTAATTTAGGGTATGAAGTTCTGACTTTTAATTCTTCAGAGCAGAAAGGTTAACCAAATGTTACAGATATGCCATTACAAAATGTTTTCCTCCCTCCACAAGGATGATTTTTTTGCACCATGTAGTGCATTGTGCAATGATCTATTGTCATGCAAACTGTGGATTTCTGTGGCTATGTGGCCTCTACTGAGTGGGAGATCAAGAAAATTCTTCCTTGCTCTCTGATGATTTTGTCAAGCAGGATCTCTTTCTGCCAAAACAGAAATGGCCCCTGCTCTAACTCTGTCCCACTAATCAAAAAGCATATGGACTTTTTTACATATTTCTGTTGAGTAGAAAGTTATTTTTCTGCTGAATTCTGCCATTCTTTCCTCTCTGGTGTTTATGTATCTCAGCTCACGTCCTTCTACCCAGTGATCTCAGTTTATTCCAATTCAACTACCATGCACAAGTTGCTTAGCATTTGCATGCATCTTTTTCCATCCTGGTAGTAGGCACGCATGGTCATAGAGAGGAAACTACAGGCTTTGGGCCTCTGCCCAGAGCAATTTAACTGGCAGAGTCATCACATACTGTAGATAGAGAGCTGAGTGCACAGAGTGGCTATGACTTCATAATCTGCAGTGCTAGCTGATACCCCTTCAAACTGCACACAGAGCAGTGAAATGCCTTTGTGAATAACCGCTTACTGTTGTTTCCAAAACATGTTTAGGTCCCATTAACACACTCTAAACTCTTAATTTTTAAAACAAATTAAGCTGATTTTGTCAGGGAAAAAAACACAAAGCCTCTCAAACCACAACTTTTTCTGTGCTTCTTTAGTACAGAGTTTACTAAAGCCATTTTATAAAATGAAAATTTTAAAATAACTTGTCAGCTGTTTATGCCAACATTGACTCTAAAATTAATTTTTGTAGTTGAATCACACATCTTAAAAGAAATTGGAAGTGATGGAAACAGTGCTACAAAACCAACAGGCTTTGCAAGTCTCATTTGACTATGCAATATATAAATTCATTCTCTCTGTGTTCAAGCCCCCCAATAGAGTTTAAGTTCCATCAGCATAAATCAGCATTGCTCTGTTTCATCAGAGCTATACTGGCTTACTCCCATTCAACTCAAATCTGAGAAAGTTTAGATAATTGGCTAACATAAGTCACTTAGCTCCTTCAAGAGTTTTGTTGTAAACTGATGGACACCTTTCATTCCTGCTTCAGCCTTTGGTTATTGTTGAAATTCACAAAATATCAGCATAGTTGGAGAAAACGTTCAAGTCACATCCCTAATTGTTAGTTCCATTTTATAGAGATGCACATTGCCTAGTCTACAGTATCCCCACCTTTATCTAGGTACCTGCTTTACTTCCTAGATCATAAAAGATCATGAAAATCCTTCACTAAGAAAGGAAAGACATTGCATTTATTTTATGACTTGCAGCTTTGATGCAGACCTGGGAGACTCATTAGTAGAAATTAATTCACAAAGTTGTGGAAAGTTTTCTTGTCATTTCAGCCAGATTAGACAAGAGTCTAACATCAAAGTAGGGCTATGAATATGTATTTTTCCCAGAGTTCCGTAACTGTTTAGACTGAAGGGTCTTGCATACAAACTCCAGTCCATAATTCAACTTGGTAGTGGTTTCTAGTATTATGCAATACTTTTAGCATAAACACAAACGTCTTACCCCATTCGGTTTATTTTAAACTTTTTTTTAATGTGAAAGACTTCCTTAAATTTGTTTTATGTTTCAGATTAGTAAAATCCGATGTTTATTGGCTTGAATGACTTAATGAATACTTTATTTACTGAATTAAGTGCAATCAAAGAACAATCCAGGCTCCTCATGCATTAGATCTAAAAGTCTTGAAAGTATCACCATCACTGCAGTTTGCAAAATCATGTGAGGAATGTACTGAGTTTATGGGATGAAAGTAATCAAAATTTTAGTAGAAAGTAGTGAATTTTCTGTTTTGGATGGGTTTGGGTAACACATCTTAGACAATTGTCAATGGAGGCACTGTGCTATACTGTTATGTTCCTACAAATAGCAAGTAAAACCATCAGATGTCAAGTGTTGTACTTTTTCATGGTTTTATCCTTAAAAAAGGTAATAGGATCTGTAAATTTCCTAGGTGCTAATCCTAAGAATGCGAAGCAAACATTCATTCCCCTCCTGGCTTTGTGATGAGTTGTCAAAATCACGTATTTGAAGTCCCTAGACAGAGAGGGCATGCAGAAGTGTACACATGCTTTGAAAACCTGGCCCAAGCCATTTTATTTTTGTCTCTTTGCCAAAGAATGCTAGCTATTTTCAAAGGCTATTTACAAGTCAGAGGAAGTTCCCACCAGATTAGAACTGTTTTAAGGAAAGTTAAAACCTGAGCCAAACTATTCCACAGCATAGAATCTTTTTAATCTGCACATACAGTTCTTGCATCTATAAAAAGGGTTATTTTTTGATAAGCAAAGCAAATGCATTGATCCTGCATAGTAACATGTCTTTGTCAAAGGCTGTTGTTACAGTCCCTGTGGTTGGTAATGTAAACAAAGTGCTGTAGGTCTGTTTTGATGAAAGATTGGTCAAATAACTATCCTTTTGCTGGATAGCGGGAAATGCTTTGGAGAGCAGTTGTAAAGATTCTGGTATCATTTTACTGTGACCTGAGAAATGAAATGAACTGGCTAAGCAAACAGTGAGTAAATTTGACCTACCCTTAGTTGTAGGCAAAATGTTATAGTGTAACTTTATTAATCTGTCTGTAACTTTAATTCTGTGTTCTCTGCTAATCTTCCCCTATGGTAAAGAAACAAAGTCTCTGTGATTCATAAAACAAGTTGAAAAAAACAAACTGGAGACATGTTTTTGTAACCTACTGAATGCTTGAAGCTGTACTAATTTACAGGAAGATATAGCCCTTGTCCCCATAGGACAATTTATAGTAAAGATGTTGAACATATCTTGAATGTATGACATATGAGAAAAAAGACTTATTCCAAAGATAAATATAATTTCTTAAATAAATTGTATACTCTAGCCACCAAAAGAGCAATTATTTCTTCTTATATCTGATAAATAAAATTTTAACTGTGGTAGGATGCGCAAGAAAAACAAACAAAAGCACACTGAAATGTGTGTGTGTGTGTGTGTGTGTGTGTGTGTATAAATACTGTATTGGGAAAGTGCAAACCACAATTTTTGACCAAAGTCAATTAAATGAAAAAAACATAAATTCTTAGCAGATCTATGGAGCCCAAGAGCATGGGCTACTCAGAGTTTGAAGTTGTCTTCTCAAGCATCTTAATTTGAACACCTTGAAACCAAAGCATTTCCATTTGCTATCCATTCTTGAGTATTCTGCTCACTCTAGGAAGTCCTGTTGTTCTTGATTATCACAGAAATTTAGTGCACAAAACCTATTTAAACTCCAGATATTGAATCCTCTTTTACTTTGGAGCTATTTCTGTTCTGCATCTCAACAGCATAGTGAAAGCTCATCTCTTGTTTCATCCTTTGGTTAAATATTAATGAATGACAAAAAATGTTGAAACTTTATGATAAGGATGAGAAGAACTGCATATAAGTGTTCAAAAAAGCTTTTTGCAAAAGTCTTCATTAAATGAATTCTGAATGTTGCAAAATTGTTGTGTTACAAGACTTTCTGAAAATTAAAAACTTGAAAATGTTTGGTAAGAAAATTGTGTTCTTTCTCTCACCACTCTCATTAACATACCATCTCACAGCTAGAAAGATGCACTGAATATTTATCCATCACTTTGTTTTTTTCATCTTCTTGCTTTTATCTAATAGTTCAATTGCCATCATTTGATGTAAATGGCAAAGGGCTTCCCCTGCTTTTTAAAGTTTTTTGAATAGTAATTTTATGCCATTGGGATTCTGTGTTCAGCATTGATCTTAACTGAGGGAACTGAATTCTGTACCATGCAAATTCAAGCTTGCAAATTAGTGATTAAGCAGTGGAAGTCTATCTATAGTATATACAAGATCACTGGAAAAAGTTCCATTTCAGGAAAGTACAGTTTTCTGAAAAATATTACCTAACACACTAATTTTTACTTTTGCACATTGTGTAATTAGCATGCATAAATATTTTTTAAATAAAAAGGTCATCACTTTTTTATTAAATTGAGCAGAGAGAATTATAACCTAGCACTCATTACTGTTTCATTAATTTCTTGAGCTGTGCAAATTACAAACAGCAGAAGACTTTCAATATAATCCTTCAAGTCTAAAACATAAACCACATTATCTTTAAAACAGGCACATTGATGAGGGTCACACGGTTCATATTTTTTTATGATATTTTAGGCCAAATTCTGATTTGCAATTCTATTGATGTCAGTGTAGTTACACTGTTGTAAGTTGGGGCACAAGGCCTTCAGGCCGTGCTCTCTCTACTGGGCTTAGAACAAACCTTAGCAGCTCAGACAGAGCAATCCCGGCGGCCTGGTCTCCTCTACAAACATCTTCTAGGTGTTTAATATCTCTTCAACTCTCTCACAATCCAAAGAGGGCCTGCTCTTTACCTGTTCCAACTACAGTAGTCCAATAGGCTCATTCTCCATCACAAATCAAGATCTGTAGTGGATACTTTTGAATCTGGAAGAAAAAGCCGACTCTCGCAATGAGTGCATGGCAATGCTCTAAAAAGATCTTATCAGCACATTGCCTGTATTTATCTGGGCAGTTTTTCCAGAATGAATCATTTGCGTATAGGAGTACCTGTGAATCTCTATGTACATATCTGTAAGGATATCATTCTATTGCTGACATTTACATTAGTGGAATCTTTGTATTTTTCATTTCCTATCTTATTTTACCTAATTCTGTGGTAAAGCTAAACTGAAGTCATGCATCTGTCAATTTGCCACACAAGTTCTGATTCTCACACTTGCAATTCTCACCTTGAAGTGAAATAATGTTCTCAGACTGTCAGTATTCACGCATAACCACCTCTGGGCTGTTTTTCCTCCCTATTATAATATATAGTGGAGATTGCCTACTGCAAGATGCACCGTTTCAGAAATCACCATTCTTCCTCTACACTACAGAAAACATTTGTTTAAAAGACGCTTTCCCCACTCAAAACATCTTCCACTGAAATGGAGAGTAATAAGCATAGAAAATCACTTGAACCACAGCAAATGGTGAAAGTAGCAATCTAGAACACCAGGAATCAGAAGTGCTGTCTTACTTATACTGCTGACTTATTCTTTACTAGTCACAAATAAAGTTGCCTGAAAATATGACTGGAAGCCTTCCGTGGCCATTTGCAAAATGAACAATACCTGCTTCTGCCTAATTCTAGGAATTACGGAGTGTATTCCCTAAAAAACTGTGTATGTTATGCAAATATTGACCTATCAGTGGTGGGAGAGGGATTGGAGGATCCTTTTAAAAAAACCCACTCTACTATAGTAGGAATTCTTTTTAGACTGAGAAAATCCATTTTCTGAAAAGGATCAGAAAGGAGAATGACTCCACAGATTCATGGCTCTTCATAATTAAACACAATTGGCCAGTGCAATGTCACATGGAATAGCTGCAGCATACATCAGATTCCAATTTTAAATGTGTTTTCTATCTCCAAGTCAATACATTTTGCTCAGATGCTCAGTAGATTATGTTTTTATGTCTTCCTCAAGAGACAGACTTTAAGGCCAGGTCAAAGTCCAATATTTTGACTAGATAAGATACTAGGTAACATTCATTTTTTTGTCTATCCTTCAGCAAGGAAAGAGAGGTTTAGCTGAATAGCATTGTCTGTTTCTATCCCATCAGAATTTGAATGCCTGTAAAAGGTAAATTCCACATATAGGGACTATTTGGAACCACACTCAAGAAGCAAGAAAAATAGACTATAATAAGCAACATACACACTGTATTGAGAGCCATTTTTAAAATATGAGAGCTCAAATAAATATCAGAACTGTCCCAGTTAATAGGAAGGTCACTATTAACTTTTAACTAGAAGTTCCATCTTCTTCCAGAATCATTAGACATATCAATGTCAACCATAACAACATAACCATAAAGCTGTCCTACCATCTTGTTGGATTAATTCTTGGAACTCCCCCAAACAGCAGGAGAAAACAGGCGTAGTGACGCCTGTTTAACAAGTGTTTAACACTTGTAATGATTTCTCTTGCACTATCCTCTAAAAGATTCATTTCCAAATTCAAAGATATACATTCTGTACTCTTAATGTCTTTATGACAGTTATCATAAGCAGAAAAAATGAGGAATAATCATCTTTTATTTACCCAAAGCTGGCATGCAGCAGTTATTGCCACTTGATGAGCAATTGTTAGGGTGGCATCAATATGTATTTTAAAATGCAATTCTGGATTCTTACACCAGGATCCTATCTTAGTTATCTGTAGTTGATCTATTTTCTCTGCTTGTTACCGAGATGATGAATACCTTGAGCTGGGATTTTCTTTCTACTTTTTTTTTCAAAATAATAATAACACTATAGAAACTAGTATGTTAGAGTTCCCATTATAAACCAGAGCTGGTGAAGCAAGAGGGGATTTTATTTGTAAAGTTCAATCATATATTTTTATCAAACTGTAATAATGAAATGTTCCTATAAATGTCAGCACTTTATCATCCTTACACTCAAAATCCTTTAAAGAAAACTTAAAATGAAGAACACAAAGACAAATGTTGAGCTTAGCCAGATGTGAATCTGCAGTCAGCATTTTATGGCCCAAATACCATTTGAACAGTAGAAAAAATATTTTAAGATTTTTTTTTTTATTTAAATGAAATAAAATATTTCTGCAGGAGAATTTCTGTGGAACACAAAGACAAGCATTCATCAAGTCTTGCTGCCTGTTTTCCTCAGCTCAGTATTATGGTAAGTAAAACGGTATGAGTCATAGACCAAGAGCTTTATACGTGTTTAGTTATGTGGGAGGATCCTCACATTGATGTTGACTTGCCACAGCCAGCTGTCTGTGTAACCTGTGGAGTAATAACTGATAAACTCAAAACACAATATCCTTTACCTGCATTTCTGGGTAGAATCTGTATATTGTCTACTACAGTACAGAGATCCCTTCTTAATGCAATAGAAAGGTTTCTAGAAATAATCTAGCAGTACTGAAGAACTGCAGTTCAAGGTAAAGAAAACTGATTACAGACATGTTTTTCCCTGTAGGCCAAGGTCATGTATCCAACCTGCCTTTTCTAGCCCACTCCCCTCTCAGACTTTTGACAAGTGTTTGTCTGTATTTGGTACTTTTAAAAACATGAATGAAAAACAGCTTTTGTGGTGGTCTGAATGCGAGTTGGGGTATTACTGAGTCAAGACTGTTCAGATACTGTTTTCACTGTAGAAGAATATTAACTGTCCAGGTGAGCCTTTACTAGCTGAAAAGATGTATTTTTCTAGACTTGAGTCAGCCTGGTCAGGCAATACTTAGTATTGCTTCTATTAAGTTACATAGTTTTTCCTCACATTATTTACTGATGTACTGCTACAATGTATTCTCAGATCCTTCCTGTTTGTTTTCTTCTATTGTTTGCCTTCAGTTCATCATTCTCTGCATTATCTCCACCATTAAAAATAAATTTCCTGTATTTTCTCTCATCTGCTACTCATGCAAATCTCTTTTTCTCTTCCCAACTCTGTATTTCCTTTTCTATTTTTGTGGTTCTTAGATTTCACCTTTCTTTCTTTTGCTTATTCTTTTAAGTCTTCTCCTTTTTTCAAAGCCTCCTTGTCCACCTTCCCATATCTGTGCTATGAACCCCTTCAGCAATTCAGAAGGAAAAATGGGGTTATTACAATTGGTGAGCTGCCTTTTCTTCCCACCCTAGCCCACTTTACCCTTTATTTAGTGTGAGCGGGTGGCACTTACTCAGTAAATCATAGGAGAAGAGAAACTGGAGAATGGCTGTCAGGGTGCAGACAGAAAACTGTTGTCAGTTCTTGGCAGCGTGCTGAATATATATGCATTTAAGTGTAACCCATACAAAGGCACGTTTCAAAAAAACCCCACCCCCAAATGCCAAAGGTAACTAAAGCAGTGTTCTTGGGTTCCGGTCCTGTTGCTAACTGGCATAATCTCACTTTCAGTAATGAACCCCAGGTTAACACCAGCTTGGGATCTAGCCTGAGGTTTCTTCTACTGAGATTTTGCCAACTGCATCCTTTCCTCCATGCACAGAGTATGGTGAGCATGGCTCCCTTGATAAACCTCAACAGTTGCTCCACAGATGGGTTTTGACTGTGTAGGAGGTCCAACCAAAAGAAAGTGCTTCTCGGAAGGGCAATAAGCCTGCACAGAGCTCTGTAGTTCTCTGCTTCCAGGTGGCTAACTAGCTAGTTCCCAGTTAGCCAGTTTAGAAAGAGCTTGGGTAATTCTGCTTGAGAGCACAGAGCTCTCTATAAACGAGGGAAGCCAAGGTGCACTTTGACTTTCTCCACTAATACCTGCTTCCTGCCCTGCTTTCCATGGGATGGAAATGCGGGTACTCCAGCCAGAAGGTAGTCAGGACACAGTCACAACTGTTTACAGCCCATGGTCTCCGAGTCCTGAAGGAGGGCTGCAGGTTCCTCAGCATTAACAGCACTAGTCTGTTAACTAGCATTAACATTAGTGCTCAGAGTAAACAGCCTCCTCCTGTTACTCAGACACTGATCTACAAAGTACTATTCCTGCCTTTGAAGGTATGGAGAGGCATCAACTGTTCTAAATAAGCATTGTCAAGATTTTGACCCGCTCAAATATCTGACGTTGGGGACTTTTTGTTGTTACTTACTTTGGCAGTAAGTTTCTTTTAACAACAAATCCATGCAAAGCCCCAAACCTCGTAACTGTGGCTCCTATGGCACTCCTAAGCCAAACTGTATGTGCGTACTCTTTCTAACACAAGCATTCACTCAAGGCACTGTTTACTGTAGGGCACAAGTCATGCTGTTTTTAAATTTTTTTGACAACTGAACTTTGCAGGTTATTTAAACCAGGGAAAGAAAAATATATTTCCCAGTGTCCTTGCTTTTTGTACAGGCAGCAAAAACTATTGTTAAAAGAAGCCATTTTTTGCAGGTGAAAACAGTCCTTTGAAGTGTTTTAATAAAATAAATTTTAAAAAAAGTGGTTGGAGAGCCAGCAGGACCCATGTGTAATACATTCTTGATCTCTGCATTTGTGACCTCCAGGGTTCATTATTGTAATTTATTTTACCTAGCAATGCTGCCAGGTGCTGGGGAAAAACCCCTCCAGCTAGTAAAAAAGTAGCAGCTTGTTTCCTCAGCAAAACAGGTCAAAATGAACCTGTCATCTCAATACTGTTCTGCTTGTGCAGGCTTCTTGGGGATAGATACTAGTTGTATGTCTCTGCCTTCATATTGGAACATATATCTCAGAAATCTCCTCTCCAGCCATAAC
Source organism: Elanus axillaris (assembly GCA_026212715.1). Lineage (NCBI taxonomy): Eukaryota > Metazoa > Chordata > Aves > Accipitriformes > Accipitridae > Elanus > Elanus axillaris. Next base: position 34,651,134 of record JANZLQ010000001.1, read on the forward strand.
CACTAACTCTCACAGCAACTCTGTTTCTTGTAGTAGTTAAATTGTGGATGAATGATGGGGGCGAGAAGGTTTGTGGATGTGAAAGACAGCTGCTGTATCACACGGTGTCTCCTATTTTTTAGCATACTAGGGGAAAAAGTCCTCAGAAATGCTTTGGCACATGCATTCCCCCCCCCCCTTTTCTTTTTACTACCCTGACAACATACACTCTGGAAAAAATATTAAGAAATGTAGAAATGACAGTAATGAGCAAGCTATTGCTAATAATACTGAGCCCCATGTTATAATAAAAAATGTCAATGAGAGAGTTTGTTATTGTTGTCATTTGCCAGTGACTGCAGTCAAATAATGTTTTCTTTCTGTGTACTTGTATCATATAAGAAGGATGTTGCAGCAACATCAGAGTAACACAGTTGATGATATTCAGCATGTGACAGTTTAAGATGAAATTTATTCTTACAGTTTCGTGAGCTTATCGCAATCAACATTATGCATCAGGTTCATGTAAACTAGTGCCATTTTATCAATTTTAATATATTTATATACTGCAGGTACAGTTTGTCAATTTAGTCTAGGCAGAATTATTTCATTTCTCATAAGCTAATAATGTGTTCTGTATTAGCTACTGTATTTTATTAGTGCGAGACATGTCTTTTTAAGGATCAAGGCCAAAACCACAATTATTATTTCTTCTTATCAACATTCAGCTTTCACAGGCAATTACAGCTTATGCATATTTTATAACAAGCGTTTGGAGCACATGCTGATTATGTAGTACTTGCTCAATGCCTTGTAATATCCAAGAATGCTTATGGCAGTATACAGTATTGTGGGATCTTACAGTATGAAACAACCTTTTTCCCTTTAATCACTTACATAAACCAATGTTTTTTGCTTGGCGACCCTGCTATATCTTGTTTGTTTCAATTATTAAAGATTAAAAGAAAAGCAAAATATTCCTGCTTACATTTCTTATCTTGTGTTGGCACTGCATCACTATGTGAAAACAACTGCAGCAGAGCAACTGCCATGTGGAAAGAGACCTGCATTCCCTTCAGTATCCAGACATGTAGCCTGCATCTATTAATGACCAATTAGAGATATTTGAGTGAACCACACAAAAACCATAGAAAAAGGAAGTCTTCATCTTGATCTTCAACAGCTAACTAGTAGACAGCTTTTGCTTTGAAACATGAATGCTTGAATGTCTCAAAACAGTATGGTCCTATCTAACTTATCCCATCTGATCCTCATTTTTGTTGTGCATATAAAAAACTTCTTCACCAATGCTCAGATTGCCCCCAATAAACTGTGAGAAATATGTCTACAAGGTGTGCCATGTGATGCACAGCATCTGAGACAGCTGAGGAACATGTGGTACCAGCATCCTTGCCATCTTTCAATCCTGACTCATCTCTAACAATCAATAATCTCTTACAATGAAAAATTAGGGTTGGGTGGCATTATTCTAATCTTCTCCAACTTTGTCTCAGTCAAGGATTTTTCAGTGTCAGGGAATCCACATCTGCCCCTTTAAGACTTCTTTCCATATTCGTGCTGTCTCAGCAACATTCAACAGAAAGAACGGGAGCCAAGAACTTGGATCAAGATGTGTAATCGTGTTTTGAATTCTACTATGCTTTTGGCTTTGGTAGTAACTGATGGCTGTGGATTCCAAAGCTTAATCACAGAATTCATTGTCAAAGTCATCATGAAGATCAGTAATTTAATAAGACTCTGGCCAAGCCCAGGAAGCATTTAAAAAGTGTCAGTGATTTTGGGGAAGGCTTTATTTAAGAAGCAATAGTTTTTCAAGGAAAGCTTTCCAGAGCTTTCATTTATCTTTATCCAAATTCAGTTTAACATTCTACTTTCTTCTTATGAAATTCCAGCTTGATATTAATATAATGCTTTTCAAAATGGGGAAACTCTGAATACAAAGAAAGATGGTTTTACCATTATCTGGGCACAAAGTGGTGTTTTCCATGTTCTTTCATGCTACTTTCAGAAGCAAGGACAAAACCCTGGTCCCCCGGAGGATGATGGCAAAGCTTTCAGAGACTTTAATGGAAGTTAACCAAGACATAATGTACATGACAGAGCTGTACATGGGTGATGAAAACGTTAGAGACGGGTAACTGAAGCCATTCAACTGAACACCTATGTGTGCACATAAATGCCATAAAACTCCATTTTTTGACATATGGCTTTCAAATTCAGTTACTCTACAGAAGTTTATGGCAATATATTTCTGCTCATCATGTGTTCTGTGGGAGTTTTCCTATGCAGTATTTTAGAACTTTTAATGTTCACAGTCTCCCATGAAAATGTTTCTTTTAAGACTGAAGTTTACTTCCCTATCAAGAAGAGCAAGAACTCTAGCAGACAAAAATCTCCTGAATTCCTTTTTAACTCTAAAGAAATCTCCAAATACATGGGCAACAACATTTAAGCTGAAAATTTATCTTGTCAGTGAAGTAGTAAACGGCTGTCTTTATCTTTTAAGAACACATCTGTAAGGAAATCAGTAAAAAATACCAAATCAGTTTTGGTTTGAAACTAGAAATTTCTACTTCTTTCACACTGCATGATGACTTTATGTTTTTATGTATGAGAGCTGTTGTATTAGAAAACTTTTTTTTTTTTGCAGAGATTCCAAAGGGTAGAATATCTGCATCCCCGTTATGCCGGTGTTCTAAAACATGTGGTTAATTTCACAATGAGATTATAAATTGTGGCTTTTTTTCTAACCTGTATTTTGGCATATGTGATACAATTGAATCAACTTCCCTGTGAAAACCAGCCCTTGGAATGCTGATGCATTTATTGCTTGCAGGGTTGTGCGAATGCTGTCACAGCCATTCAACTTTATCATGACAGCACACAATTCTGGTATGGCACATATTACCAATATGCTTTGGAAACAACTTTTCTCATCTGAAATCCTCACTGTGAAAACTAATGTATGTATTTATTAATTCATTGTCAAAGGAGCAGACCTAGAATCTATCTAAATTAAAGCATAACTTACAGTCTTTTGTGAATAACTGAATAACTTGGTTCAATTTTAGGTCACAGTGGAACATAGACTGTAACAGGAATATATAAAAGCTCTGAAGGGAGCAAAGAGACTTTATTCTGGAATGGTGAGCATCGTTGCCAGAGTAACATAAACCTTGTGTGTTTTCACAAGGAAATGAGTCACTTGTTTCTGTTGGCTGGAACTCTGTTTTCTTTTAATTTCATATTTTAGCTGCCTAATATAGTTTGAAAGAACCCTAGGATTGCAGTCTTTGAGCTGAGATACCTTGTTAATTAAAGCAGAGTAGAAGGGTAGCATAGTAATTACACAGAATCAAGAAAAATTGATAGTAAATAGGATATTATCACGTTGTGTGAAGGAAGCCTTGATCCCTTTGTAGTACAGTTCTGTGAACTATTTACATAGTTGTGAAAAGAAGATTCATTTTCACGTTATGCGTATCCCTGTATGTATACTTACATCTGTGGCTTGTGTTCTTTGTGAACATAATTTGCAAGGTCCCTCCTTGCAACTCTGGGACTTACAGTTAACTTAAGGACATAAGCCCCAGTTGTCATCAATGAACAGACTATGTTAATGTTAAAGATGTTGGATCAGATCCATGCAAACAGTGAGGCAGTATTTCCTTTCTTTGGACCAACAACTCAGAACCAGTAAGATTCTTCTTCATTTTCCTAGTGTTAAGGCAGCACCGAGCATTCTTGCAGAGAATTCTTGCGAAGTGTCACCCCTTCTTGGTGAGGCGTCCTCACGAGACTTCAGATCAGTACAGCTCATTCCTAAACCACTTTCTATTTTCTCTTCTTACAGTTCCTTAGCTATGGAGATTGTGCCAAGCAAAATAAGTAACACAGACTGTTTGAGCAATTCTCAGTTACAGTGCAGTCTCTGAAGGAACATAGCTGGCTGGTACAACACAGACTACTTTATCCTGTATGTAATTTGGGCAGAAACTCCATATAGCTCCTTTCACTACTACAGCCTTAAATGGAAGCAGCAGAAAATGAGGGCCAAATATATTCATCTGAGAATTAAAGTATATATTATGACCTTTTTTTGATGGCATAAACCTATATGCATAAACATTGCACACATGTGCATGTATATGTGATAGTTGAGACATGTAAGCATTATTTTTATTTTAATGTTTGCATATGTGTATAGGTATAGCAGATAATCATGCATTTATTACATCATGAATACAAACAAAGCAAATTCTTATTCTCATTGGTAAAGTTTATTCAAAAAGCAATGCTTTATGCTTAGATGTAAACACTGGGATACACTGAGAAGATGCTTAATCTGTTCTATTCCCAAACCAGTGTTTGCATGCATATTCAGACTCACCTGAGAACCTCAAACCCAATGTTTATTAATTAAATATTGAAGCATGCTTTTGACAACCTGATTAAAACATAAGCAAGTATTTTTAAATAATTTCAGTGGGGAACAAAGGAGAAATGGAGAACCTAACTGAAACTTAAAGGTCATCTACTGTGATTGACTCAGGACAAAAAAAGTCCTGGCCTGAACCAGGACCTTGCATTAACAGTTCAGACATGGGTAGCTAGTTAGGACATTCTGGGCATGTTCAGAATACTATAAATGCCCAAAAGCACAGCAGATGATATTCAGATATGTATAGGTGTAATTGAAGTGAATTGACAACTGTAGCATTAAGACTCTTATTTATTTTGAAATGTATTATGAGGAGTAATTAGGGATTAGGGATGGGTTAGAGCGAAAGTGCAGAGAAAACAACTTAATATATTTGGAATATATAAAAATCCTTGTCTCCCTTACACAGAACACTAATTCTTTTTTTCCTCACCAAAAAGTGGTTTAGCGTATAAAAGTAGGTAAAGAATCAAGCTAAGGAAATAAACACCTTGTGTACAAAGTGTTGGAGATTGGCCTTCTTTAACAAAGGGTTACCACAGATGAATGTGGAACTTTAAGAGCAACATTAGCTTGCAGTCTTTGTGAAACATATAGCTATTAATTTCACTGTGTTTTCCATTCAATGACTCTGACCTACACGATCTATCCAGCTGATACACCTAAGCATTTTGTCAGCTGCAGGCGTTATAGAGTTTTTGAGTACTTAAAAAGAATATGCCTCTGTCATAAATTTTAACCAGGGTTTTTACTCTTTGGTTCTCCCATTCTCTTCTGTTCAGACAGGTGGAGGAGTGTGGAAAGTGCATAGCAAATGTCATTGTATGTTTACTAATCATAATGAGTGTTGTTATTCTGCTAGTGATATATGCCCTACCTTTTCTTGTGTGTGTTCTAGCCACAGCTGTTTCACATTTGTAATGAATCTTTTATTGTTTCTGAGGAACACTACTTTTAGTGGAAATCTACAGAACGGAATCCATTATTACAAAATGGTCAAATAATTCCTTTGACCATTTCAAAATAACAGGTCCAAAGGTCTTTGAAGATCAAGATCAGAATCTTTAATTCAGCATGGATTCAGTGCAAGGAAAATTGGCCAGATGGGTTTTCAGATTTTGTAAACATTTACCAAAAATTAAGTAGAATAGGTACCATTACTGAAACTTATGTTTAGGATCAAATACTGTTTGGAAGCCAATATTCCTAACTGAAACCCGTAAAGAAGAGATCTATAGACTCACCCTTAAAATGTCCAGTGAAGACTTTTTACCTCAGGTCACAGCTGTCCCACCTACTATATTCAGTGTCCCTTATATGCTTACATTGTTTGAATCACCTAAACTAGGACTTTTCACTGATACAATCACCCAGCTGGCAAACAGCAGGAAAAGCCACAACCTCAAGCAAAGTAGTCTTTAGAAAAATCAAAAAGCCCCTTTAGAGAGTTGCTCTTTCTCACAGCATGAAAGTGTTTTCTAGTTTCCAAATCATATTTTTCTAGGACAGATGTAAAAATAAGTAAATGTAGCTTCCAGAAGGAGCCTGGACTAAATAAGTTGTCAAAAAATGATACAAAGAACCACAATATGTTCCATGTAATCAGTCCTCTGTGAATAAAATGTAATGCTTCCTGTATATCCACATGTCACTTTTGCATAGAACTAAGCACTTACTCTAAATCGTCTTACAGGCTAGTACGTGTTTCCAGAATATGTGTTTATGATGATTAGCCTTTTATGAGAATGAATGATAACTTGAAGGAAATCAAGGATGCCTTAGATTAATAAGGATCTCCCTTCTATGCTGTCATAAGAATTTACTTTAGTGTCTACAACTGTGTAGTTGGCATATACAATATGTCTGTTTTCTGAGAAAATGTGCAGTTTGATGGTCAAAAGGCAATGCACAATCTGCCTATCTTTCTTTTTTCTTCAGTGAGAGTTAAATGTCTGTCTTTGTAGTATGGAGTGTAATGTAAGACCAGCTAACAACTAGCACTTGAATATGAAGCCAGTATAAAGTATGTGGGTTTAATTTCCACTCAGGATGAGCTACTGAATAAATTGCATCACCTCTTAAACCCAGCCTGGATTTAGCCTATTTTCTACATACTTAGGTCTGCAGTATTAAGTAAAGGGCTCCAGTGAAAATCAGGACAGAACATTCATTTACCCTTTTTACGCTGCCATGTTTTAACCTAGTAGTTTTGAAAGGGAGGGAAGAAAAGATATTGTTGGAAAAAATTTCAGTAAAATGAACTTAAGTGTGAATGAAATGTTTTCTTTTTAGCCCTTGAGAACAGGCGTGGGGTAAATATGGACAATACTGAGCAAAGCCTGGTCTACACTTACAGAACTAGGAAGCAGTTTGTTTTCTCTATCATATAGTAGGCCTTTCACGTAATTAGAAGTTAGTCTTTCATACAATGTCTAAGGCAAAAGAGTGCTGTGAATGAGTTTCCTAAGTTACGAATTCAGATGCTGCACTCGGTGAAGAAGAGAGCTGTTGAATTACTTTAAAAGAACGGCATTTCAGCAGAATATAATTCCTCATTTATGCACAGCACACTTTGTTTCCATGAAATTATACAAATATCAATTAACTAACCATTACAACACTTTGAGAGAAACGAAAAAAATTACCATTAAAAAGTAATAAATAAAACTGGCAGAAAGATATAAATGTTGGCGTGTCAGAACTTTGATCAACACAATTTAAATTATTTTCTGACTTTATGGAAGAAATGAGGAAATCTTTATATGTATGCATGAAGTAGTCTTATGTACCCACATGTGTGAGAGTACTCTGACTCACTCCCATTACAAGACCCATGCCTATCCCAAGATAGGAAATGTCATCTTTATTATGTTAATGCTTTATTTGTCACTGCATACATGTACAAATCATATGGCAGGGATGTTTTCTTTTTCATCAGCTGTGGTAAGCTGCATTTACCGCAGCATTTACCATTTGGGTATGTCTGGAAAAACTTTGCAGCTTCTGGCTTTGACACTATTCAGTTTCTCAAAAACTAAGTTTGAATGCAGGTCTGAAATTCCTGCTACTGCTAGGTGTATACAACTCCTCCCTGCCTCAGCTGTGCTGGGTGCAGCAGGGGGGTCTGTCCTGCCCTGAGATTCCTAAACAGTCTCTATTAAAATGGAAGGAAGAAAGAAAAGCTCACTCTGGTACAGAGCTAGTTATAAGGATGCCAGGCTCAGTTACCTCCTACCTTTGGGAAACTTTCCTCATGTAGGGTGAAATTTCTGGGAAGAACTCACAGCTCCTATGATATCTTCCCTTAAGCTCAAGTATCTCCAGCAAGACTTCCCAGTCTCCATAAGTCTGAATTCTCTCGGGGTACTTTAGAAGAAGCTTCTCCTTTTCTGAGAAGTCATAAACAGGATAAACTGCGTGTACCTTAATTAACATACCACCTGGAAATAACCTGCATAGCACAGTTTGGATCCCCCCTGCTTTGTGCTAAGGACTTAATGTGCAATCTATTGAATGTCCCAGAAGTCTTCCCACTGATGCTGAAGTGATTTTGGATAGGGACTATCTACTGTATCTTTCTAGAAACTGCAAGATGCCAAAGAACTAAAGAAACCGATTCAAACTATGCTTCACCTCAGGAGGCAGATAAATGCACTGTTCCTTTTCAATATGAGAGGAGAAAATGTAGGAACATGAGACAGAAGAGAGATTCCTAAGATATTGAGCCCAGCCTTGTATTGCCATCAGTCACATCATATATTGCCCTTCAGAAATGCCTCTGTCTCTACCTGCAGAACAGCAGAGTATTAACTCCTAGTGGAGTGCTGCTCCAGAATGTCACTCTCCTGAAGGCTGAAGATATTCTACTATCAAGGCTAATATTATTTATGACACTGTTCACTCCTTTCCTGCTCATGTCCTTTGTCTTACATAGCTTGTTTCCCCACATACCCAATTCTCTTATAGACAAAATTATCTCAAGACATACAGAACACTTAAGTCCTTGGCCAAACTTTGGCATGTGTCCTGGTTTCAGCTGGGATAGAGTTAAGTGTCTTCCTAGTAGCTGGTACAGTCCTGTGTTTTGAGTTCAGTAGGAGAAGAATGTTGATAACACACTGATGTTTTCAGTTGCTGCTAAGTAATGTTTATACTAAGTTAAGGATTTTTCAGC
>JANZLQ010000001.1:34660038-34679967 GCA_026212715.1 Elanus axillaris
TTTCTGTTCTATTAAACTGTTCTTATCTCAACCCATGAGTTTTACTTCTTTTCCTGATCTTCTCCCCCATCCCACTGGGTGGGGGGGAAGTAAGTGAGCAGCTGCGTGGTGCTTAGTTGCTGACTGGGGTTAAACCATGACAGTATGGTAAAAATGCATGTAACTCTTAGAGAAGCTGTAACCATTTACAATGCATATTAATTTCATATAAAAACTTTTACGTTGGTTTGTAAGGGGATTTCAAAATCAACAAAAAACCCAAAAGTACAGGAAATTATTGATGTAACACATTGTAAGACTTTAATGTTACTGTTTCAAGCGCCCTCAGGATTTATGGCTCATCCAGGCCTTGACTTTTAATTTTAATTTGGAAATTCTGTGCCTAAGATGAGGTGACTTGGATGTTTTACACCTCTTTTGCTGTGTATTTCTTCTTTACAAACTCAAGATAATGGAGCCAACTCAGACCCAGGAAGCGGGATGACAGGTGGTGCTGTGCCCACACTGTTTAGCTCTCCTTCTTTATAATTGTACCAATTATGGGATTCTAGCTAATATCACTTCATGGTTATTTTACTGTGCCATGTAGATAAACCAGCTGATACTCAGAATGACCACTAGTCTCTCTGCTTGCCACTTCATTGTATGGTGAGGATGAATCTTTTTGGTCTTTCCGTGTGGCATAAACATCAGGCTTTTTTTCTAATCTCCTCATCCTTTTAATCTTCAATCTCTGTAAAAATTATGTAAAAAATGCCTGAATCTACTGAATCTACTAACTAAGGAAGAGTTATTATGATTTTTTTCTCATGGTCAAGTCCACAATTGTTCATTTCAGGGGTTCTTCATCATTACTTAAGATGACAAAGGACTAACCACTACCTAAGATGGGATAGCTGAACCACTGGACCACCAATCTTACATGGTGTGGCAATCCTCATGTTCCACATCTGTCTATTTTTCAACATAGAAATTAATTGTTTGGTACAGTGTTGCCTCTGTATAATTATGCATATATTTATTGGGTAAAAAGCTGATTTCCACTAACTAGTGGGTATGATACAAAAAATGTTTTTGCTAATTAGTTCAGCTAATGAAACATTCATATCACATTTTGCATATTAGCTCCAGTTCTTGGATTGGATTGGACTGGAGGGTATGTTTCTAGTTATGTGGAACAGGACAGAGATATCAAGCTCCCAAACAGACTTGGAGCTGCTTGCTGTCCTCAGTGGCTTATCAGTGACCTCACTTGTAGGTTGTCAGGAGAAAAAAAGAGAACAAGAACTCCACGTGAAAGAACTCTGTTTGAGAAAGGTACAACTTGCACGTTTGGTGAATTTGCTCAGGAGGGGCTGGGCCCATAAAAAGGCTGGGCTTAAATGGGACTCAGTATTTACTTTATGGAGATGCTGAAGAATAGGTACCAATAGCTCTTACCCTTGCTAAGGCTTTTAGATGGAAATAGTAGCAGCTAGATAGCTTGCATAAAGAGGGAAAGTATTCCCTTTTCAAACAGCCTGCAACATGTAGTCTGGGTTTATATCAGAAATTAAGTTTATTTTTTAACAAAGTGTTTTAGAAATAAGTGTGAGGCAGCTTCTAATTATATGTGTCTGAACGTGCTGCATAGTTGTGTGTTATTAGAATGCTTTCTTTTATTTTTCAAGAAGGAAGCACTGATGAAAATAAGCAGCTATGGTAGTACTTGTATGCTTCATAATTTCAGGAAGAATCAGAGCAATGCTGCACTAATTAATACTGAAGTTTTTCGAGAACCACAAGTCTCGGGATGCCTACAGACGAGCCCTGCACTGGTTTCCTGCAGGGAGGGACGTTTTGAGCATTTCCCAGTCCCAGGAACAGTGTGTCCCTGTGCTGGAGGGAATACTGTCCATTGGAACAAAGAGGATAAAAGCAAATACCTGTTGCATGTCAGCCTGCAAGTTTTCTCCACGTTTGCTATTTGGCGTGTTATTTTAACCCAAGACCAATGGCAGCTGATGCTAGTATTTCTGGCTGTGAACCTTGGGGACAAAGATTCAGCATATGTTTTTTACTGAGGCTAGTTTGGATGCTAACCTTGGGCAGTGGAGGAGGGGAGCAAGGCAGGCAGACTGCTGGGAACACCCCATACTGGTGTCTTATATCATCCCAAAGGATCACCAGAGTTTTATGAAAGGACTCTTTTGTAGTCCTACTAGCAGCAGCACAACCGCTTTCAGAAGCAAGATGTAAGTTATCAGAGCAATTTCTAATCAAGATTTACACAAGTATAACTATTGATCCCAGGGTACCTTATCTGATTCTGCATCAGCTTAACAGAATTAATTTATTACACTTGTTTTTCATGGAACATATTTCAAATCTTATTTGTACAATACACTGCCTTTCAATTGCTTGTAGCTTTTAGGATACGTCTTATTTTTATATTTATATAATGTCTCATTGCTAGTGTTGTGGACTTCCTTAGGAACAACCAAATCACAAAAATCAAAGGAGACATTTAATAACTTTTTTGATATGAGACCTGATGAGAAATGTTATTTGTTCCCCAAATACAGCAAGGTTTCTTTATTGGCCTGTCAACATTCCAAAAACTGCATTTATGTGAGAGAATATGTCATAAAAAATGTATGCAACAGCTCTGTTCTAGAAATGTGAATTCTAAATAGCAAAGTGCAATAGCTACATTACCAGAAAGCATTTTCTTAAGAGAATGTTTTGTTCATTTCATGCAAAAAGCTTTCTGACCGATTCGGAAAACAGGGTGTCTACCAGGTATTTTTCTCTATCTCTTTCAAGTAACTGTTCAAGAGTAAGTGTAAGTGTTGAACATTGCTGAGTTCATGCACTTGAAGAGCCCCTTAGGGTTAGATTCTAAAGCCCTTTCATGGCCTTTATACTCATAAATAAGGGATTTGCTGCATTTTAAAGCATATCAGATCACAGTGAAAGTTTAAATTAGCATTCCCTCCAAGGAGAACACATTCCCCAACCCTTGTTAACGTCCACCTCTTGGGTACATGCAAAGATTGAACTGAGAGGCTTTCCAGACATTCGGCATTTCCCTCCTGTTCTCTGTCCTGTTTTGCTCCTTTGAAACTGCAAAGCAGCAAGATAAATGTGGGAGGAAGTCTGCTGTATTGCTAAAAATTGAGTTTCATGTTACCACAGCTATACCACATGGGTGTATTTTATCAATTTGTGTAATAACTAGATGGCAGCCAATCACAAAGCTATTCAGGTGTTCAAACCCAGCTGCCAATTAGCAGCTGTAACAATAGTCCATCCTAATAACTATTAGCAGAGTCGGTGATGGGATGTACCATTATAACCTGAGACTGAAGAAGTAATCGTTATGTCCAAATCTTCCATTTTGAAAAACAGTGGGCTGTTCTCATTCTTGCTGTTTTCCTTCTGAGGATTTTATTGCTATGCAGTTGGGGAAAAAATGTGGTGGGGTGTATTCGATAAGAGCATTTGCGCCTGGAGTTTTCAATGGCTGCACAGTGAGGCACACAGTTTAAGATGTAGACGTGTAACTGTTTGCATCCAAAGCCAATTTTCAGACATGCAGTTGAAGTGACTAATGCAGCTGAGAAGATTTGCCAGCCTGTGCATTTATGACTGCACAAGTCGGATATTGTTTTGGAAAGATTTATGTTAGTGGATAAAATACAATGAGAGTAAGCAGATAGAAAAGCCTTTGCAGTGCTCTGCAATCTGTGCTCCTCTGAGCACAAGCCCACCCAGACTGCAGCCTGGGGGATGCTGTGTAGGCAACCAACACAAGATTGTGCTGCGGAGTGTTAGCTTAGCTGATGCTTTCTCTTTTTTTTGGTGGAATGTTCTGAGGTTTTGTGTTTGGCTGTCGCTGAAAGGGGGAGAGCAAATCTCTCAGTACCTTCTAACTACTCTTCCAGGTTAATGTTGTTCCGAATTTTTGATCTTGGTTAACCTCAGGCTCTAAACACATTCGCTCCTACTCATAAGCAAGAAAATGGATAAAAGAGGAGTCTATCACAATTCTCTCTTCTGGAGGCAGAGGAGGGGCAGGATAGAAAAAAGTGGTGTTACTCTACTGCTAAATACTTGAAGGATACTCGTTCATTTGGATAAGGAGACACACAAGAACCTTAATAGAATGGGTCTTGCAGATACTGATTTTCTGTTTGGTCTCATGATACTCGTGTATCTAAATATTACCAAAGGCTTACCCACTTTTATAGCACTTTGGCTATGGCTCCCTGTACCTGAAAACTGGCAAAGCCAAATTGTGACATGAAGCAGATACTCATGTATCTATCCAGTGGTTGGGTGTTTTTTGGTATGGATCTCAAAAAAGTTCAGGCTTCTCCTTTTTAAAGCACAGTAAAGTAAACAGCTTTGGGCTTGACATTCCATCTCCGGAAGTGAAAACTGATTCTTTTGCCCCAAGATAGTAAAGTTAGAGAAATTAGCAGAGGAATTAGAAAATAATTATTCAAAACACAGTCACTGAAATAGTAAAGTCCTTCAGCTGCTCTGAGTTTTGTTGCTGCTTTTCTTTCTTCAGTCATAAGTCTCATATAATCCAGCCCAAGAGTTCTCTGCTGTCGTGAAGCAAGTATTACAAGCAGTCCTGATTCACTGCTGTGATAACAGAAAAATCCTATTCCTACTTAAGCTGCTGCAGCGTGACTTCTGATGCAGTGTTAGGAAGAAATCTCAAAGCTCGTTTTTGTCCAGAAAGGAGAGAAATTCTCATACCTTTGTGCTAAGAAAAAGGTGGGAAATGCTTCTATATGATGGCTCCTCCTCTAAGGTGTAACTAAGAAAAATGATCGTTATTATTTAGGAAATCGGGCAATTTATGAAACATTGCTGAGAATAGTAATCTGAATGATGGACTGCATCAAAAGATATATTGTAACAGCAATAAATGGTGAATTAAATAGAAAGTGCTTGAGGGCTACGAGTTGGAATTTAGTCTTGGAGTATTAATTAAACTGATAAAAGTATGTGGCATTCCTATGAAACAGCTAAGTCTGTTGGAACAAACTAATTCCCATTATAACTCTGCTGAAGACACGAGTCACACAGAATAAATTTGGCTCACTGACTTAAATGCTGCATCACTACTATGGGAGACAGAACTGTACCTATTGCGTCAGGTGCAATTAAAGAACTCACAAGATGCCTAGTCTTAATATAATAATTACTTTTCTTTCAACAATTAAAAGGATTGAGACAGGACTGTATATAGGAGGGGGAAAAAAGCTTATTTTTATGTGGTTATCTTTTTCGTTCCATTGCGGTGGGGACAAAAAAGAATTGTGTGAAATGGCTGTTTTCTTTTAAGGCAAATTTACAGATTGTTAGTCCAGGAAATTTGTTGTTTATCCAGTATATTGAGGATAACTTAAAAAAGAATAAAGTGTATTCTTTTCATTTTGATTTTGTCATTATTTTTACAAAAACCACAAAACATCCACAGAAAGAACTTTCTGATCTTGATCAGCTTTGTGTTGATGCTAACGCATCTCCATAGTAATCAGTCTGTTATAATTAACAATCTATTATTTTTGGGGTTTTTCTTACAATTACCTCATGATAAGGAGGACAAAGGAACAAAAGGGTGGAAAGAAGCACAACCGGAATAATTTATTAGTAGGAAATAGTCTCAAGTAAGAATTTGCATACATTTTCACAAGTCCAAAATTATTTGGCACTGTGCGGTGAATGCATAAGGAGGAAAAAAGTTTGTTCTCTGACTAATATAAAGGTAGGGGGCTAGGCTTCAAACTCTTGGAAAACTGGTCCTAGTATCCTTCAGTCCTATTATGGGATATTTGCCACTTCATATGTAAAAGTGTGTATTCAATGGTCCCTCCTCTGGCACACTCCCAAAAACTCTATCCAGAGCCCTATTCATGGTTAGTGTAGTGTAAAATGGGTCAATTTAACAGACTTTAATTGGATCAGTTTTCAAACATGAGTTACAAATATGGGTCTCTTCTTTTTTCACTTAACTTTAATTGCTACTTGCTGTATACTACATGCCTGCATCAACTTGAAAGCTGAAGTACAAAGACATTGCTGTAAACTGAGCACCTCATTCTGAAAAGGGAGGCCTACGCTGGTTTCTCAGTAGAAAGCATAGAAAAGCAGTCAACAATGGGTTACTTCGTCCATAGGAAGATTAATTTTTACTTACACAGATCCTTATAAAACAGAATTCTCCTCTATTTCGCAGCTACATTTTAAAGCTTCTTGTTAATTGAAGCCTATAAAGTCCTTGGTGGTGGGACGGCGAAATAGCTGGAACATTGCTGATTATCTGCTTTACGATGACTCATTCAATATGAGCAATTGTGAATCATGAACAAACTATCTACAGGAAGCACACACAAGACTTAATATCTTCCATGTTATTAGATGCTTCTAATGTTTAGCATTAGCGTTGCTTTCTTCTTCAAATCACAAAGGCCCACAATATGGTATTGAAGAATTACTGATTTAAGCATTGCACAGAAACATTTGTGACACTAATTCTCTGCCAGTTGCCATTGCATGGAGGTTTAGCCAATCTTTTCAGATGCTTGTGTATGTAACTTCAACAGTGTTTAAAATGAAAACGAAAAATGTAAAAGTTTCTCCCTGGGCAACATACCGTTGTTCCTTGTGCACATGGGTCATTACAAGACTGAACTTTGTGATGCACTGTTCAGCTACTTCAGCTGGCGTAGCCAGTAGCAGGGTGCTCTGCCAGACAGTGAAGGGACAGCAGCAGAGTGGGAGAGTAGCTCAGCAGGATTTACAGATGTTGCTAATACGAGAAGAATAGTGAGATTTTAAAACCTTCAGGATCATACTGACTCCAGCATGGAGCATCCAGTAATGGGGAACAGTCAGAACAGTATACACACATACTTGACTTATGTTGCTATTCCAATGTCTTTTTGTCCCAGCATGACGTATTTTGCCATCCAAGCAATCCACTTCATTTCTTATCCTAGCCTTCATCTTTTTGTTCAGCCAGACCTATTTTTCCTGACGTTGCTTTCTGGCACTAATCTCACAGTTTCCTAGCCCTTCTGGTACTACCCGTCTCACTCCAGGCTTTTTTGTCTCACCTCTCTCCTCCCTTTTCAGTTTCTCCATGCAGATTTTTGTTCTGCTTTGCTCTTCTGCCTCTTCCTTCACAATTTTCTTTACTCTGGCTCCCCACCTCCCTCCTTCAGGTCTCATTTTCAACCTTCACCTGACAGTCAGCCTAGCTTACTGTCCCAGTCTACTTGTTCAGTCAGTCTTCCCTCAATAACCTACGTATTCTGGCTGTATATCTAGGCTGAGTAGCCTATGTTCTTGGCCGTTATCAAACTTGTCTGAGCTGTTCTATTGCTTTGCTGCTCTCTTTACTTCCTATTTTTCAGTTTACTTGCTGAAGCAATCCTTTTTTTGGTTGGTTCTACCTTGAGGTCATCCTCCCCTAGTCAGCTGATTCCCAGGCCTCCTCTATTTTCCTTACCAGCTTCTTGTCTCTAGCTCAACCAGTCTTCCTATTTATTAATTCCTACTTCCATTTACCTACCCAGTCTCAGTATCACTAGATTCCTTGCTCCAGATTTTCTTCCTTCCTTACCTCCATACGCTGCCTGGTATTCTGCCTGCATTTGCATCCTGCAACTTCTTGTGCATATTGGGAGTGCCAACAGGACAGTCTTGGAGAAGGTAGCTCATCTTACAAAGTTACTTGCCCCCAAGGATCCCTCTCCTGCTGTGTGCCCAGCTCAATTCAGACAATTCTCAGCCCATTCCCTGAATGCACATGAGCTACCTCAAATGAAGAGGGCAGCCAGGAGCAGGCTCTGTGAATTTCTTGAGTGACCTCTTCTCTCAGACAGCCCTGGAGCACACAGGTGGATGTGCTTGCAATGCATATGCGATAAAGCTGCTATTTGTACCCTGAATATAGTGCACATGGTAAGTATGTCAGACATGCTCAATCGCTTCTATGGGAGTGGCTGCGCTGTGCAGCTCCCTGATACTAAAAGGAGCTAGCAACAAAAAGGTTGCCATAGTGCTTCTGAAATACTCTATACTGTTCTAGCGGAGTAACTTCTTTATCTTAGGGGAACTTTAATTCTGCTAAGAAACAAAAACTGAGGTTTCCTTTATGTAACTGTTTATTTAAATTAGTGAAATGATTAATTTTAAATGCTCTCATCTGTGGTTACATAGTAAACACTTTCATGAGTAGAAGTGTGTACAGGACATGAGAAGCAAGAGAGAACATAGAGAAGACCATTAGGAAAAATAACTTCCTGACATGTCAGAGAAGGTATGCTCTACTTTTGAAGAAAATTTATTTCCCTTCATAAATTGGTTAGGCTTCCTATATTCTGTGTTCTGAACATACACTCTCTGAACATCTTATGTTGCTAGTGGTCCTTTATGCAAGCATCCCTAGATTAATCCTAAATGCTGCTTGTGTATAGCCAAGCACTACATGATAACTAAACATTTTGTTTCTGATAGTGCCCTTTTAATGAGTTGCAGGTGCCACAAACTTCATGTTCCCTATAGTGCTTTATTGCTTACTAGATGCAGTAAAACAGTTGGCACACTGTAAATTATCAAGTGATAATTATATTCATGGCCTCAATACAAGAAGAAAATCCTCTGTTAACAACATATTTCTTCCAAAATGTGGTAATGAGATGTGTTGCACCTCCTAAGAGGAGCTTGCAGGGTGACTCTCTATTTAGAATACTGCAATCACAGTTCTATTTTCAGCCAGCATCTCTATGGTCAGAACGGAGAGTGACTCTGTACTCTCAAACGTGTATTTCTCATTCACTATACTCTTTAATTTTTACTCATCCACTAAAAGAAAGTAGTTCTATGGCTAAAATTGGAAAGGTGTGGTATTTATTTGCCAGGAAGGTATTGATGTGAAATTTTCATATGATCTGATTTTAAAAGGTTGAGCTGTGAGCTACAATAACCTGACGGCTTAACCAAGCTATTCTAGTATTTTTCCACTGTTCCAAATGTCTCCTGTATGTGAACTCTCCATGACAGCCACATCTCAAATGGTAATAGTGCCTCTGAATAGCATAGGATGCTTCCTATCTCTAATAAGCTCCTTTAATATACCAGTCATATAATGATGCTCATCAGTACAAATTACCACTGCAAGGTCAATGAAAGTTAATATGTTTCCTGCAACAGAACCTTGAAGAATAATATAACCCCCTCCTCTCTAAGATAATTCCAGGCTGAGTACTGTCCTACAGCAAAATAAATTAAGGAATACTGGAGTCTGTGGTTATGCTGACCATGGTTTTGTAAAAAAAACATCTAATCTTAGAATTGTCCTCAAGTGCTATAATAATTATTACTCTTTAATGGTTTGTATTAATCTGTCAAAATTCTTTGATAACCATAAACAACTAGAATATTTAGGGAGCAATATTCACAGAAGATTTAATTTATATCACTTCAGTTTTAATGTTTGGAATCTTCCTCCAGGCTGCAAAGCTCTACACAAGAAAACAGGCACACGGGGTATATGTAATACTTACACACCATGAGAGAGCTGCAATAAATTCTGGTTCCATCATTAAAGAATTGGGGTGGGGGTGGGGGTGTGTTATAAATTCTATTCATTTTTTTGTGAAGCAACTGTTTATTTTATCACTTTTTAAACAAATTATCTGATTTTGCTTTATTTCTTGGGTATTTCTTGTTGGTTTTTTTGAAAAATATAGATGTACAATGAAACTGAGGGTTAGTCATTCCATATGCAGGCAGTAATTCAAGGAAAATTTAAAGCTGTATTTTGGTGCATCCCTGCTTAGGACAGTATGTGAAAAACTAAGAAAAAGTTCTGAACAGGAGCCTCAAGCAGATTAATTTTAGTATATGAAGCTTTAGTTCAGTATTGTCACCAAAAGTTGTTTAGCAAAGAAAAAAGGTTTTCTGAATATTCTGTTCTGTTTTCTTTCACAGCTAACTTAGCCACCTGTCATATTTGTAGCAGATAATTAATTTCAGAGCATACAATTAGTCTAGCTAAGAATAGTCTTTGCAGCATACTACCTTCTTATTATTTCTTTATCATGCTTCCCAGCCCATTGACTCATTACTTCTCAGCTACTACATTTACATTTTATTCTTGGGTGAATCCACAAAATAATAAAATGATAAGATAACAGACTGACACTGCTCATTATGTATTGTAATAACCATAATAAGAGGGATAATCATATCACGCTTATATTTCATGCATACTTCATTGCCTTAAACTCTGGCCTGCACTCATTGATGATTTTTTTTCTTGGTGTTTGCTAGAATAATTTAATATTAAACAAAAAAATATATTAAACAGTAATGGACAATTTAATGGAAAATGTAAGGGTAAACCCAGGATAAATAGCTATTTGAAAAATACTTCTAAAAAGAATGTCTTTAATTAGAAAGATATTTCATCATTAAGATGATAGACAAATTAATAAAAATCTGTTTTACTTTATAGCATATATTACAGTTAAAAAGGGGCTCTCATGAGAACAAAAATGCATAAACCATAGTGTACTGCTTTTTGCCCAATACATAATTCATACATGCAAATGTTCTGCAGATATTTCACTATAAATATAATTAATTGCTGCAGATTCACAGATGAGGCTGTGTGACTGTGCCTGCACACATTGCCAGGCACACTCATTTATGTTAATTTCAGGCTGGAGACTCCAGTGACAAGCATAATAGGTAAAGAGGGGGAAAAAAACAGCATTTAGAGATACACAGAGTCATGCAATAGCTATGTAGACAATTCCTTACAGAAATGACAGCATCCACCAAGAAACTGATGAAAGTGGCCTGAGGTAAATAAGGAAAGGTCTCTCATACTAATAAATACATGTACCATGTAATATTGTATAACATTAACATAGCACAATTTAGTTGCATTTAATTCACTGTCACTCAGCAATTATCTCTTTATGCTGTTGCTGATTATAACTATTGGGAAAACACTGAAAATGATGGGGAAAAGTTTTAATGATTATTATTTGTTAACAGTTGTGCAAGGTAGAAGCTCTGCTGCTTTTGTTATGGAGGCTTTTGTTACAAAAAGCTACACAGAAGTTTACAGATAGTCTTGCAAAATGGGAAATTTGGGTTGATCAACATAAACATAGGGGTCATTTGGAAAATTCCAAGCAGGGAGGAGCTATTCGGCTTTGGAGGAGGGAAGCAGACACAGGAGATGATCTAATAGGCCTCTCTTCCGTATTCTATATGATTTCAGCCCTGATAACACAAAGCAGCTGTTGGCACCAAGCAAAATAAATTATGTAGTAAATAGATTTTGCTATTATTTTGTAATCTCAGTATCAACATTGTAAATATTTAATCATATTTTTGCTAAAAAGTCAGTAAGACAATGCACCAAGAAAGAGATCCTTTACTTCTATCTGGCTTCTCAAATTCCTATTTAACATTGTCTACAGAAAAGAAAAGAAAATTAGGAGATTGCATTTAGTGCCTTATTTCCTATGGCATAGTCAGGTGTAAAGCATATGTTCTGAAACTTAATTACAATTTTATCATCAATTTACATATTGGCTCAAACTCCAAACAAGGTATTATTTTGAGTTCATATGCTTTAAAATCAAGAGGAACACCTTGATTTTTTTAGAAGTCTGATCACCTAAAGCTTCCAATGCCTTCAGTAGGCAATCGGTTAATCCCTTTTGAATACTAATGCATTCTCATAAACAATTAAAGATCATGTATTACTACCCAGATTCTAACAAAACTCCAAATCTGTTTCACTGTCTAAAAATTGACAACCTAATAGATTTCTAGGGTAGAATTTTTATGATTGCTGTGCTCTGTCTTGTCCATTTCTGTGACATAAAGTTTACAAGAATTCTCAGATTTATGACTTCATTAGACTTCTACAGTGTTCAGATAATTCCTTCAGTCTTCCTTTCTAGACCTTTTCTAATTAATTTGATGGCTATATTTAAATTCTTAGAATTATCTTGTCTATTATACTTGGAGATGGATTTGGTAGAACAGCATAAGATTAAGTTCCTTCTATTTTGGTATTACCCAGTAAATAACTGTTCAGAACACATGTGATTCTTCATGGTTTATATTTGGTTCATCTTGATTTAAATTTTCAAGTCTTAAAGATGGCACTTAGGCTTCTGAATCTAGGAGTTCCCACACAAAAAAAATCTGTCACTTTTGAAAATACAGTTAATTTCCACATCAAATCAAGTCAAGAGGGAACTGGAGAAGGTAAATTTATGATGTTTACCTACTAGTTTGGAGGAGTCTCCGTGCCTAACGTGCTGTGTAGAAGAATGCGTAAGTATTTGTAGATGAATAGGAATTCTGATACATTAGAAAAGCCAAACAGCAACCAAAGAAGAAAATTAAGAAAGAGTTACTTTAGTAAGGGCTTTCTTCAAATACTTATGAATATGAGTCAACTCTCTTTTTGTTGTGTGATTTAAGGTCATAACTCATAACCATTATTCACTTGAGTTATCTTGTTTGGATAGGAAAGGAGAAAGCTTCTCATTGTTTGTTTGCTTTTTGTCTTTTCTTCTTCCTGTTTTTACTTGGCCATTTTTTAATATTCCAAGATTTTGACAGTGTCAGTGAACCAACAGAGAGAAGAAACACAAATATGAATTAGGTGAAGCAGCTTAGTATGAATAAGAAAAAGTAAATGGCCAAGATAAAAAGGTCACAGCTTGAAATTTCCTTTCAAGTTTGAGTACCTTCTATTGGCAGATAATAGCAATTGGTATGAGCTGATAAATGATGGAACAGGACAAAAAAAAACCCCAAACAACTTAAGTTAGTCACAAATTGTTTTCAGTAAACAATCTGTTTTCTTTCTTCCTACTGTGTGAATAACCACTATTTTCTTGAGTGACTTCTCCGAGTATGGAAGTTAAATCCCACAGTTTTTATTGTTTTCTATACAGTATTTATACTATTTGTGTTGTTTTGCCTGATTGTTTCTGTGGTTATGAGGTTACTGATGTTCTCTGCATCTTTAGCAGCTTAAGCACAATTTCCCAAAAGTAAATGGGACACAGATTGAGTAAATTTGCTCTGCCTATGCTGACTTTCCTGACACAGTACCTTTTAGAAGAAAATCCATATTTTTTGTGAACTGTTGCTTAAAGGCAAAAAATATTCTCATTAATTCCCCCATAGACTATACATCATAAATTGTACAAAAAGCATCCAAAACAAATCTCATTTTTTGCTGGCAAATCAATGTAAATTTTTGTCAGGTTGTCTTTTTCAATCTGATTCCCTGAAAGCAAGGGAAAAAAAATCTTCAAAGTTTCCAGTGAAATCAAAACCTACCTATTGTTCTTCAACACTCAAAAGCTTATTGCAAGTGAAGATGTGTGGGAACATTTTTGTCCAGCAACATCTCTGTTCTTGCTATAAATGTTGCTTACTATCATCTTTTCTTACAAACTGACACCCTGCAGGCTTTTCTTGTGTATCCTCTGAAAAGCTGTAATACTTGCTCTTCTGCCTTTTCCAAGCTCGCAGAATTGGTAGACTGGTATCCTACTCATTATCTCAAAAGGTTTCTTAAGAACTGCTTAATTATTCCTGTCTTGTCATCTATTTTTTTCAGCTCTTTAATTGTCTCTAAAAAATCCATCCTACATGTAAATTAAAATGATTTTTCTCTTGTGAAAATGCTAGTGTCAGAAAATAATCATAACTCCATCCTGCCTTTGGTTATAGTTTGTTCTGTGGTCACTGCAGATCTCATTAAGATTACGCGAGATCACTCGTCCTTAATAAAGAGCATAACTAATATACTGCAGCTAGGAATCTTAGCAAAGAGTTGAGGAGTGAATGGGCAGAAAGACAGATCTGCTTCTCTTTAGAAATAGATATTTTTCTAATTTGGGGTTCATCAATTTTTTTTGTCAAGGAGACTTACTGTAGGGCAACCAATGGAGACACTCCAATGGAGATTTTCCTCAGGAGGCACGAATGCTTGGAGAATCCACAGCAAACACAAGAACAAATGGCAGGTTTAGCAAAGATTCACTGAGCTAAATCCTAAATCCTATCCAGAGAGACACTAAAACTAACTTGCTCAGAAAGTATAAATTTTCTTCAGTTTGACTTCATCAGTTTAGCTTGTTGCTGTGTTATGCTGAAGCTGAGCTATTCCACTGAATTAAAATATGGGTGGTAACTAGCAACAGAGGTACATTGTTCTAAGATTGCTCTATAGAAGAGCTATCTTTGAATATATAAAAAATAATTCATAGTATCACTATTCACATATGAGAATTTATCATGGTCTATACAGTGGGCAGGTTCAGCAAAGTTACACTACTATTGTTTTATAATATGCCTGAGTTATCATGGACACATCACAAACTCAAAGGGCAATTGAGAGGATCACCACTCATCCCATCATTCTTGGTGATTGGTACCAATGCTGGTGAGCAGCATTATCTCTGAAGAGCCTTTACATGCCCTTCTAATAGTTTGGCTGTCATCAGGAAATAAAGTTCTGCAGTTGCACCGTGTGTGCATCCCCTAATAATTCTTGAAGCTGGTGCTGAATTTGTTGAAGATTACTTGAAATTAGGCAGAAAGGCAGAAATCTCGCTGGTCAAATTCCAACAGGTTTTGTGAAAAGCAGATGAATAGAAAGAGAAGAGACACCAAGTAGTGCCGCCAGGAAGGGAGAGGCTGCAGGATGAGCTCAGCAGTGATCAGTCCTGTTTAGCCTGTCACTAGTCAGTCGGCATGCAAATGCTGGCTGGCCAGTAAGCACTTTCTTGACTAGAAACCAGTGACTGGCTATGCTGCCTCTGGCAGAAGCAGCAGTTGGAAGCAGAGGAGTGCTGTGGAGATAATGTCAGGGAACATGAGTGGCTGGGAACACAGCAGGAACTGGTGTTATCACAGCACTTGTGCAGTCATAAGGGATACGGAGCTGGATAGCTGGCGAGGAGAGGTTTCCAGGGCACAAACGCGTGGGAAATCAAGTTTTGGTAGTTGTGCTCTTCATGGAATACTTTGATTTGGACCTTGTTCCAATATACGCAATAATAAATTTGCTTTGAAAAATCTCCCTCTTTTGTCCTCTTTCTTCCTCTCTCATCACTCTCAAATTCTTCCACTTTGCAGAAAGACAGAGATTTTGTTTTTCTTTTATATCTGTGTAGAGGTCTCTGTGTAGAAGCTGATCGACTTCATGGCTTCAGTTCTTCCTACATTCATTAATTTATATTTGGATCTTTACCCATGTATGAAGGCATTATATGTACCTACTTTCAGAGTGCGGTGTATAGCTTGCTCTGCTCCAGGGCCTTTAGGAAGTGCTTTACAAGGGAAATCGCCACTGTAGTTTCTGAGAGCTGTAAGCTGTTAGTAGAAGGAAGTGAACCAAGGACAGCTAAAACTGGAGAACATGTATTTTGCAGCTTGAACAAAGAGGCAGAGGAGCTATAATAGATTTACACTGTCTATGTCATTCATTGTCATTTATCTTACATGTTCTGATGCAGACACACTAGCTTTGAGTTCCTCTGGATTTTGCCTTCAATCAAAGCCAAAGCCAAGTACTTTTCAGCACTGAATGCCCACACGCTGTTGAAAGGGCCATCTACAGCTCTGAAGAAAGGTCCACACCACCTAACTATAAGGTTTTTCATCACTGAAGTGCTGGTGCAAGCTAAAAAGAAAGTAGAGTACCTTAGGTTTTAACAGGAATTTCTCTCTACCCTTGAGAGCGTAGATGCATCGCCCCTGTTCAGAAATATTCCCATTGTGGTGGATGAATCACTCTAATTACTGAATTGTGCTCAAAATTTCTAGTGGGCTGGTGAGGATAACGCTGTGGAGAATGATTGCCATTTCATCCTATTCCCTCTTCATCTCCTGCTATGAAGATGCCTGGGAATATTTTTTTGTTGAAAGAAAGCGCACCACAGTCAGCATTTTTCCCCTCCATCCATGGACTTCCCTCATGATCAGATGGAGCTATTAATTTTTATCTCTAACAAAATGTGATGAAAGCATTCACTTTAATTTTAGAAGGATGATAGGTGGAATATATGTAGATTAGTTTTGTCTATTGTTCCTTGCTTTTACCTTCCCTCTCTAGCCCATCTGTTCTGTGTCTGTGTTAGTTTAGATTGTAAGCCTTCTGGAGGCAGAAATAAAACACCTTATACAAAGCATTGTCAGTATATAGCCAAAAATAATAATGATGATGTAACTGAGAGATCAATTAGTTCCTTACTATTATAATTCCCTCCATAGTTTTCTTAATTTATGCCTTGTAACATACATTATTCTGTTTTTTTTCACTAAGGACATGTATTTATTGCATGTTTTCTGCTAAAATACTTACAAGGCAAGTATCGCTCTGCTGTTTAACAGTTTTATACACACCACTATTGAAATTAAGGGGAAACACTACTAATAGATAGGATAGACTTGGTTTGCCTTAAATTTTTAAAAAGCATCATTAAGCTTATGCTTTCTTCATATTCAGAAACTTCCAGCACTGTCTCTCGTGTGTGTGTTTGCATTTGTAATTCCCTGGGACTTCTTGGGTTTTGCTGGCACTGGAATTGCTAGCACCAAACCACCACGATAAGGGTTGTTTATGCAATACTTCCTGCCTTACCCCAGCTAGGAAGTGCTAACACCCGTACAAACATTTCACAAGCTTCATAGTCCAAAGCTGTTCAACAAAGCTGCTGAGCTTTTGGGAGGCTAATGCTAACTGACCTTTTTTTTGTTGTTGTTTGCCTACTATTAGCACTGTGCCTAAAATGATGCCAGTTTGTCCTCCTGAATTGTTGGCTATCCCAGAAGGCTAAAGCCCTCTGCTTACTTATTCTTTCCGTGGGACAACCACAGCGCACCAGCTTCTTTGCACTGTTTGTCCAATGTATCCCAATTCATTTTGTGGCATAACCATCTCAGTAAGTCACACTTAGATTAGGCTGAGCTTGTTAATTCTTTATGGTGTGACCAAGCCAGTTAGGATGAGGCATTGTAGACAATCTTCCACAAGTCCAAAAGAGGACTGTCTAGCATGATGGTTTGGAAAGAAAAATACCTCAGTGCGTCACTTTTTTTTCCCTAGTTTGAACAAATAACGTACAACAAAGTATCTTTGGCTTCTGTGAGTGTATAGTTACTGAGAAAGGGACAGACATCCCAAGTAACCTTTTTTAAGGAAGACATGGGTTGGGAGAATTTGGAAGCCTGTGGCAAATTATTACTGTGAACACTAGTGCTGAATATCAGCATTTATCAGTAATGCTTACAAGACTCTTACTCTGACAGAGGTCTGATGGAGTTATATAAAATGCAGGACAACCCAGTATTTTAGTGCAATATTTTTTACCTGTGCACGTAAGACAAGACTTGATAGTGAGATCATTACATAACCTATCTGAGAGCAAATATTGCAACTTCTTTTTATAACCTGATAAATCAGTGTTTCATCTCTCCACCTGAGAGTCAGGTCCAATTTAGGTGTTCACGTGTTTGTCAGCATGTTTAAATGAAAAGGGAAAGAAGGGATTCATCGGTGACAAACTTGCAAGGGAAAACAGTTCTTTCTCAATAAGCCTCTGCCCCCATCACCACCTTTTATCTGTAACTACCAGAAACCAAACTCCAGAACCAAGAGCAAGAGCCTGATGGTATTCCTCCTGGAGGAGGGAGTCATTATAGCAACACAGGAGAATATAATAGCAAAGTGACACAGAGGAAAGAAAATAACTTTTTCCATCCTGTGTGGGCTAGGTGCATAAATTAGAAGCCTGCAGCTTGCTGGGATCCTGTGCTCTTTCTTCATGGTAGTCAGTCTATTCCCAGAGGCACGATGTCCCAAGTCAATTACATCAGCTTCCTCTTTATGAGTAAACTCTTTGCAAGTTGTCTGCTTAGGGAGTTTTTCCATAAGAAAGTGGTACCTTATTCACTTACATTTTTCCATAAATTGCAAAAAACTATATTTTTAAGACCTAAAGAACCTTAGCATAGGTGACCCTATATCTCTGATCCCTCAATGAATTAAACTAACCTAACAGGAATGGAGTTGAGGGAAAGGGTCGGTGATGGGGAGACAAACAGGGGCAGGGGTAGCAGCATATAAATAGTTGTGGATGTAAAAATAATTGGGTGACTATCACACCTATGAAAAGGACTATTCATAAGGATTGGATCGCCGGGCACAAGCCAAGGCCAAACGACCTACCAGTGTCAAAAGATGTGTAATGCTTACTTTTTAGCAGTAAAATAAATGTTCCTCATGAGAAGATATGATCCTTCCTAAGCAATGTTCTCAGCTTCCTGAACGTACGAAGTGAAGGAAAAACTGAGACATAAAAATTGACTTCTGGATTTGAATCATGCCACGATTGAAGGGTAGGCTGAAGAAAGGTCATTATCAAGGTCTTGTCTGTGGACAGCTATATGAGCAACTGTGAATGAAGCCACATCTTACCTTTTCCTTTGATAAACTGAAGAGGCTGAGCTCCAACATGAAATCAAATAACAGTGTTCTTCATGTAAATGTGTAATCCCTTGTAATTTTAACTCCACTGTTTTGAAAAAAGGCTCCTCTCTGTTTGGAGGCCTTCCAAATCCATAGTCTCAGACCAGACCCCCTTACCTGAGTTGAAGATGTCCATGTCTATTTATGCCCTCAAGAATACCCACACACACACACACACACACACACACACAAATGTGCTCATATGCTCCCAGCTGAATTGGTGTATATATACATTTTGCAGAAGGACTCCGCATTGAGCATGTGCTCTCTTGGGAGTATCTTCACCTGTGGTATCCTCCCGAGACATTAGTTTAAATCTCTGTCTTACTATAACCTGCTAAAAATGTACTATAAATGGAAAGAAAGAAAAAATGGTATTTAGAAATCAGAAAAGAAGAAATGGAAGAATATAGTAGCCTATCCACTGATTTTAGAACCTATATTTTAAAAGGAGATTTTTTTCCCTGTTTTTTGCCTTTTTTTTGGCAGAAGCTTTTACTGGTAACAAGAGTCTGTGCATCGTACTAAAAACTTAGATCCCTCTTTAAAAGCTTGTATATTTTAAGATATATGATGAATTTGCATCAGTCCTGTTAAATACTCATATAAATATATTATTAGCAATGATTAATTTAAGTTGCTTTAACTATTCACTTTTCCAGTTCTCTCAGATTAATTTTACTTCCTTTGTGGGTGTTCTGAATACCTAATTGGATTCTGAGATGGGGAATATGTTCAGACCTTGTCAGAAAATGCGCACTCAGTAGTCAAAGAGCCTTCTAAAACGTATGATATTCAGTAACAGTGATTAAAACAAATAACACGAAAGAAAAATACTAAAGGGTAGGAGGGCTGAACAGGAATCAAACATGCCAGTTGCTTTTCAAGATGGGGTGCTGCTGTCTTTTTCTTTCCACACACAGGCAAGAAAAAAAGGAACAAATCCCGTTCTATTTAATGTGCAGAGATAATGTTGCGGTAAGCCTTAACTTAGTAGGAGTACAGCCGTCACCACGCGGGTTCTGTGGAAAGGGCGGGACCGGGACCGGGACCAGGACGTGCGGAGGAGATAGGGCCGCGGAGCTGGTGAGGGGCTGAGGTCTCCCCCAGGGCGGTAGGCCCCTCCGGCGGGGACGGCCCACCGCCGCCCCAAAGGTTTCAGACGCCAGCACTGGAACCGAACCTCTCCAGCGGTGTTTCCCCTGGGAACGCCCGTGACGGCAGCCCCGGCAGAGACCTCTTGCCGTGAAGGGGTTTCCCGCGTGCCCCACGCCCAAGCGACGCCGCCGCGGGCCGGGGCACGTACCGCGGCGCCGCACGCCGCGGGGAGCCGAGCC
>JANZLQ010000001.1:34689327-34723580 GCA_026212715.1 Elanus axillaris
CCGCCGCGCCGGCCCCGAGCGCTCCCCGCTCCGCCAGCCGGCCCGCCGCCGCCGCTGCTCGGCCCCGGCCGGGCGGGGACTTGGCAGGAACTCCCGGGGAGAGAGCGAGAGTGCCTGCCCCCGCTGCCGCCGCTCCGCCGTGGCTTTTTGGGTGGAGGAGGAGGAGGAGGAGGAGGGTCTGGGCTCGGCCGAGGAGCAGCCGCCGCCGCCGGAGAGGAAGAGACGGGAGGGAGAGCGAGACGGAGAGGCGGCTGGAGCCCCCCAAAGTGCCCCCCCATCCCTGCACTGCAGGCTACCTTTCCAGCTTCATGGGCAAAGTGTGGAAACAGCAGATGTACCCCCAGTACACCACCTACTACTACCCCCAGTATCTGCAGGCGAAGGTAGGGTACGGCACGCCGGGCGGCGCGGCGCGGCGCGGCGGGTCTGAGGCTGGCCCCGCTCCAGGGCGGCTGGTCGCGGCCGAGCCCGGACGGGGGCTCCGCGGCGCGGGGCACGGCCCGGGGGAGGCGGTCAGGTTGCACCGCGGGGACGGAGACAGGAAAGAGCCGGCAGCCCCTTCCTGCCGCCCGCCGCCGCCCCGGGAGGGCCGCCCGCGGCCGCCGGGCTCCCCCGCCCCTGCCCCTGGCTCCCGGCCGTGCCGCCTCCGAGCTGCCCCCGTCCCTCTCGCCTTCCCCCTCCCGCCGGCGGTCCCTCCTCTTCCCCGGGGCTCTCGGCGTGTCTCCTCCTTCCCGACCGCGTCCCCGGCCGGCCCGCTGCGGGGCCCCGCTCCCGCTGCCCGCGCCCAGCGCAGCCTCCTGGGAGGCCGGGGAACGGCCCGAAGTTTGGCCGGCGGGCCCCAGAGCGGGGCTGGCCGCTGCCGGCAGCCGCGCTTTCAGCGGGGGCGGGGGTGCTGTGGCATCCCCGGGGGGTGGCGGGGCGTGCTCGCTGCCGGGACGGGGATGGCCGTAATTCCGCTTAAATGCGGGCACGGAGGAGGCTGCTGGACGCGGGTGGACGCTCATTGTCTGTGGAGTCGGACCTTTGTGAGCTGCCACCTCGCAGTTCACAAACTGGCTTAAAACCGCCTTCGGGGTCCAGCTCCTGGTGGGTAATGTTGTGCTGTTTGCAGGAAAATTGCTGTCCGTAGCTCTTGCGGTGGTGGATCGCCACCTTTTTTTTGGGTTTTTTTGGGGGTTTTTTTTTCCCTTTCTCCTTCAAGTCTGTAAGGGCAGCCAGCCCCACTGCTCTAGAAGCATCATGCTGCAAACTGGCAGATGCAGAGGTGGTTGCATCAGCTGTCTGGAACATTTCGCATAAGCCTCTCCAACCACCAGTGTCACTCCTCACAAATCAAAACAGACCCATAGGAGGCTTCAATGTGTGAACTTTTTTTAGAGGTTATAACCGTGGTGTGGGGTTTGGGTTTTTTTTTTTTAGTGGTCGTTTTTGGTTTTTTTTTTCTTTTTTGGGTTTGGGTTTTTGCTATTGAAGTGTCCTGCCTGTGTGGCAATGACAGGACAAGAATTCCCTTCTCTGTATCTGCACACTTGGTATGCTCGTCTTTTTATTGTCTTCTCTGTTACTATATTGTGAAATGTAATTTATACTGCTTGGCTGAAAAATAAATTCACTTTGACAGTCATGAGACGTTTTACAAGTCAGCAATGAGGAGGCTTTGAAACGTGCTTTCATATATACAGAGATGGATAGAAATATGATGAAGGTCTTTAGGTGATTTGAAATGACTGATCTCTTAAATGTGTAATCGACATCAAGCTAAATAGTACAGTCTGTACCCATTTAAAGATTATGCTGCAGAATAATCACTTCAGTACTGTTTAGATACACATATTTTAATGCGTTATTTTTAAGAAAGGTAGAGTGCCTTAAGGACAGCCTTTTGCATCACTTAGCTATATGACTATATAAATATTCTTAAATGAAAGAATGACTTTGTTCCGAAACTTTTACCTTCATGATTTTGTGTGGCTTTGGTAAGTTAGGAACCAGGTACGTAACACTGAATGTATATAAAGCAGTGTCACTTGGCTTTTTTGACCTCTAAATAATTGAAGAGGGAGATAAACTGTAATAGCTTACTGTAGTTATTAGAGTATAATCTTAGAAATCCATGATCCTCTGAGAAAGCTTGATGGACCATCTTTTGAAAATGTTTCCTGGACAGATAATTTAATACTGATTTGTATTACAGTCAATGACATCTTCAAAACATCTTGCAGTCTTTGCTATAAAATTATACAGCCTAAAATTACATTACTCTGTTTCAGCACAGAGAACACACAGCCATTTGACCTACACACATGAAATCAAATATCTGGGATCCAGTGAAAGTTTCCTGTTTTCAGAGATCTTGATTTTACAAAAGAAATAAAAGAAAAAAAGGTGGCTTCTTGGTGTAGATAAAAGGACAAGTAACTGTAAGTGTCGATATTCAAGTATGCAGAATTCAGTAATACAAGCAGTCTTCTCACTATGGATCCTCTCTGAACATGTAGAAAAATTAATTTAATTGATAGTTTTCAGCTGTTCTATTCTTCGGGCTTTAAACCAAACTGTTGTCCAGTATAGGAACTATTTCAGTAATTCTGGAGAAATCTTGGGGGTTTTGTAAGACAAATCATAATAGAATTTAATAGCCTTTGCTGAATGTGTGATGGGTAATGGTACATGATTACACTGGGGGAGGTAAGAGATTCTGAAACTGGAAGTTTTGCTTCCTATCTTATCCTTATTTAAGTAACGATGGAAAATCTGCTGACTAATAAACTGCAAATCGATAACTATGAGATGACAGGAATTGCTTGAAGATGGATTTTCCTATAGAGAGCTCAAAAATACTCATTAGAAATTGCATGCATTCGTAATGGCTCTTTAGGTTAAAATGTTGATGTGGTCAGCTATTTTAATTGCTACAAAATGTGTTACAGATTTTAAAAACAGATTTTGTATTTGTCTGTTATGATCTTCACGATCTTATTCATGAAGTATTCAAGCTGGTTCAGTCATATATTCTGGGAGGAAATATAAACATTTGCTGTGATTCAGCACCTCCCTCCCCCTAATCTTAGGGAGCTCAGCATCAAAAGAGATTAGTGAACCCAAGGACTTAAATGAAATCAACTAAATAAATGTTGGAAGAAGGTGTAAGGCTTTTAATATGAAAAATCATTATGGCAATGAAAATAGTTTGAAATGGTTTCAAGTTGAAGCTTTCAAAACCTTCTGCATTTTTGGGACTGGCCACAATTTTTACTCTGGCAAATGGTATGTTTGACATCTCTGTTAAATTTTTGTGCCTTCTAATGAATGCTTGTTTTAGGACAATTCCTATGTTGCAGCATTGTATGGCATGTCAGAGAGCATCAAAAATATTTTCCAAGTTCAATGGATGTTTCTAAAGGTTTAGATAGTTTCTTTAACAGTATTATTGTAACATTGCTTTTCAAATTTTAACTCGGTTGTATTTCATTTCCGTACTTAATATTTTATTTGTAATGAAGAGGTTCTGTTTTTCAAGACTTTAGAAAATGATGTTAATTAAGATTGTATGTGTTTTACTAATGCTTAAAGGCCTCTCTGACTAGGAGTAAAATCTGACTGTGCTAGCATTGTAACATTTAGCAAGACAGAGTACACATAAACAAGCATAAATGTATATATACATCTCTAGGCCACAATCTGTTTGCTTTGGTCAATTAAGAAATAAAAGTGAATTTATGTTTTGTTTTCCTTTACCTAAATACCAAATGGAATTCAGGGACACGATGCACACAACGATTTATGAAGAAATTGTGATAACTAGCTCTATCACTGGTTTTTCCTTGGACAATAATGTGACAGTATGACTAATTTTACTGGTAGGTTTCTGTATTGTGAAGGAAAGCTCTTTGTATAAGAGAGAGTTAGTAGAAAAGAGCAGCATTTCCTATGCTGTAGATAGCATGGTTTATTTAAAGTGCAAGTATTTAATAGTCATAGATAGTATTTATGTGATACTTGAATTCTATTTCTTTTGTATGGTATTAGGTGACAACGACCCAGAAGAAATGAAATCTTGTGAAACTTGCTAAATTACCTTAGAGTGGGCTTCTAACTGTATAATTTGGTAGCTGCAAAATTAGTGCCCTGGCAGCTATGAAAAGAACTAATATTTCTAGAAGTTTGTGTAGGTTTGTAGGCAGGACCGTTGATTGATGTAAACTTGTAGTGAGCAGGCAGATTCTGCCATGTCAAAAACTTATTTTCAGGCTGTTGACAGCAAATTTCAAAGTGGGAACACTTAATTTTTATCCAGGCTTGTTGATGGCAGAGTTAAGTAGGAAATCAGTTAACAGGGAACTTGCTGTAGTGTTAAACAAAGCAGATATGAAACATTCTTATTAGGAGACCCTGGATAATCCACAGTTTAGTGTCAGTGTATGAAGTTAATAGACTGATGTAGAACCTTCTGGTTTAGATGCTTCTAAAGCAGAAATGATAGGACCCTCTAATGGTTTGCTGCTAATGAATACCTTTACTCACTGCATTTCTGTGCCAAGCACAGGTCTATTGCCCTTTAAAATTTTTTACTAGCTAATGAGCTGATTTTAATCAGCATAAACGATTGCTAATTCTAATCAGTTTAGTTAAATTTATTCCATATGCACTATGACTGCAAAATCTGTACATAGTAAAAGACAAGTTTACAGTAACACAGAGTATGCGTGCTTATGTTTATAAGGTTGGGTAGAAATAATTTGCACATTTATTATTGTAGGAAGTTATATTAATTGTCCATAATTTTGATCCCTCTGGTTCTTGACTGGGCTTAGAAATCCATTAAAAAAATAAAAAAAAAGTACAGGTTAGCTGTAGGCAAACTTTTTGTCTCTGCACAGTTACCTGATCCTGTTAGATTCCTCAGCCTCTTGAGTGTGTTCTCTCCCATTCGGGCCAGGCTGGGCTTTTACCGTTCAGCTATCCAAAGAATTCCTTCAAAAAGTGTACCACATTGTGGAAGGGAAAGAAGTGTAAAAATTTACGAGTTTTTCTTAAAACTTGAGAGTGCTGACGGTGAGGTGATCCCTCTCACTCTATAAAATAACCTCAGGGGATGTAAAATATGGAGAAATGAAGAGTGTTCTCTAGCAAAGCATTTAATCTTCTTCCAAACATCCCAGTCCAAAACTGGGAGTGCCCGTTTGCATCCATCCCTCAGACAGGCCAATGACTTTTTGTCACAGGTCACAATGATTGTTTTAAGTAATTGTTCCAGCTAGCTTACTTTGTGTGGGACATCTCTATCATTGTCCCAGTTATAGCTCCTTTTAAACTTTTGAAGTTTAGTTCAGGTGGCTTGCTATGAACTAGAAATATGCCCTTCAGAAAATCTTTCTAGAAACTGTTGCTAGAATAACTCTTGTATATGCAATAGTTGAAGCCTTTCTAGAAATGGATTGAGTGAAGATCATGGAAAGCTCTGCAAATGTTCATCCTCCTTGCCTTGACTTACTCCAGTTTTGAGTCATTCTGTATCAGGCCCTCTCTTGAGAAGTAATGTCAGATTAGTCCCATGGGCAAAGATGCATTAGAAGCAGGATGTAACCAGATATATTGTTAATAGTGGTGACTTCAGGAAGGTTTAAACTTAGATAACCCATGCTGGGAGCACTGCATTGTTTGGTGGAATCAAGAAGGACGTATGTTAATGTGTCATGTATGTTGATGTACATCATTGTAACTGTCTAAATAACTCTGATAAAGGTACATGAAATGTAGAAACACTTCACAATATCATCATCCTGAAGACAGGCTTCGTTGAAGTCAACACAAGCTTTGCCCTTGATTTCAGATGAGCAACATTTTATTTACTAGAAACTCAATTCATGCTTGGGTTATGCTGACCATGCTTAATTTGGGGGTGATTTGCAATGACTTGATACTCATAATCTTCACTTTGGAGGAGCAAAAGTTAGGCAGTGAAACATACAGATAGTGCGATGGGGGCTGGGATCAAGGAAAAGTAGCAACAACATCCTTAAGGTGTGCCATTCTGTATTTTTTCTAGGGAATCTTTTAAAAAGAGTTTTTAAAATCTGCGACTTTCCTCCCTTAATCCAACCTCCTTAGAGAGAGGAATGGTATAAATATACATGCACTAGAGACTGAATTTGCAAATGACAAAGTAAAAAATATTTCCCCTACATCATTAATGGCAGAAATGACAGGTTCTTATTAGCTTTGTAATTTCTAGAAGTTTGAGACTAAACTCATCCCTAGAGTACACTGTGCTTGGGGCTTAATTTGATACTGCGTGATTGGCCTCATTTAACAAATGTCAACAAAATCTTGGTCCCTCTCCTTGATTCAGTAGTAGCTTTACTGCTGATGTATCAGTTGGATCCTGAGTCTAATAGTCTTATGGGACTGACTTTTACAGAAAAGTGATAAACCAATATATGACTTGAAAAAGGCTTGAAACATTTATTCAGTGCTGTTTTCCTTTTGTGTTTGATTGTTAACCCCCCCCCAGGCACTGGGTATGTTCCAAGACCGTGTCTATGAAGTTTATATCCAGTAGGTAGGCAACAGCTGTAAGAGAGCAGAATTACACAGTATGTCTGATTTGTACTAGTGTATTAGAAAATACCTTCAACGCAGGATCCCAAGGCAGTCATGAAAGGTGTGCAATAAGTTTGTGGGGAGAGAAGTTAATTTTCTTTGAATAAAATAGGTCTTTAAAGTATGTTTTCTTTCACAACTCAACTGTTACTCTTGGTAATGACTGTAGTTTTTTCTCATTACTTTAAAACTGGAGTTGAGTATGCTGTTTAGATTCTTAACCTTATTTGTAAAGAGAACCTATACTTCAAAATATTTTGCTTCTTGTTAGAGCATAAAACTTCAGGTCTCAGTCTCAAGGATGAAATTTCCCCAGAGTAAATTTCTAAGCTTCCACTTAGTGCTGAAGGAACAAAGGAAAGATAGGCAAAATTATTGACATTTTCCAATGGAGAATAATAAAATGTAGTAAAGCATTGTTTTCTAAATCTGTTTTTCTATAAAACAGTACCTTTCAGAAACATACTGATTTAGGATATACATCAAAAAACCACCTCGGACACAACTTTTAAGCTCCTTTAAAGTCCAAGCAGCAGTTTGAGCTGTCAATGTTGATAGTAGATGCATCACTCCTACTCAGAAAAGTACTCCAGTGCTTCTAATGAAGGACACTTGATTGGGATAGCAGTAAAGAAGTTTGAACAAAGGCATAGTAATAAACTGGGAAATATAGCTTGATACAGTTAAGATATTTCAGTTTCAGTCTTCCAAGTAGTCATAATCAAGAGCGAATAGCAATGGTTTAAAAAATGAATTGTTTTTCATGAAATTATGCTTTTGGTTTGTGAAACAGTCCTTTGAAGATATATGCTGAGATTTAGCCAAAAATATGCTACAAATTATATACTCATTTTTGTGGTATTGTAGAGACTTTCTATGGCCTGTGCAAAGTAATGATCACAACTACTTCCATTGGAAAATCACCTGCTTTGTTAAAGAAGTGAAAAATATTGGAAAAACATGCTGATAAAAATCTGTTCTATCTGAGCTTATTTCAGTCAAAACACAGGCACACAACAGATTCAGGTCATATTTACTATGGCTAGTAGGTGATAATTATTTATCTGACTTCATGCGTTTTCTTAGTCTTCCTCTGCTGAAAATATCGAGACCTGCAGTTAAATGTAATTTCATTAAGTTTTAAGCTGAATGGTATTATCTCAGAATTGAGGAGGACAAAGAGCTTGGACAGGGGTATAATCAGGTACCATGGCTCACTTGTTGCATGGTAGCTTTTGAAGCCACTGTGCTCTGTTCATGGTCTGAGATCATAAGAATACATTTAATCTCAGTTGCTCTGACTTGATGAAAACACTTCAAAATATATGTAAGCTGAATTTCTGAAATCTCACTGTACACATAAGGCCTGTGAAAAGTACTTCAGAATCACTCCAGGTAGAAAACCAGAGCTTATAGATGCAAAATGCAACTCAAAATGTTCAGTGTGACTCTGGTGGAATTGAGAGGAAGGTACTGATCTTCTGGAGAGAGGTAGAGCGAATGGGCTTCACTTTGTGGATTTTACTACAGGTTAAGAACCGAATTCTCTTGCTTGTCTCTTGGCAACACACACTGACACAATTTCTATAGCAGTTTATAGGCTGTGGTAGTATCTGTGACCTCTTCCCTCCCTCAGGCCATAGCTACATAATCACTTTAATTTTACATAACTATGCACAGCAGCCAAAAAGGGCAGTCTTGTCTTTCCCCATTGCCCCCAGCAACTCATTCCTGTCCCCGTCCCCTGTGCTGGCACTAGCATTCATATGATCAGTCAGTGAGCTGAATCAAGAAACCAGTCTGGCTGAAAACTAACCCCCAAAACCCCAACTGTAATATATTTTTACAGTGGATCAACTGATGAGATACTGGAGGAGTTTGAGATTTGCATAGCTATGGGTGAAGTTGTCTCTGGGAAAAGCACACCCTTTTGGGTCTCACTTCTGTACAACAAAGTGGTGGTGCTTAACTTTTCTAAATAAAAGGCTTTCCATATCCTTGGTCAAAAGGGCAAAAGATCCAAGCCAAAAGAAGATAAAACAGAGCTCTTAGGTTACCAAAGTCTGTTGATTGCATATATATGCAGGTAACTGCTAGCATCATTTTTCTATGGCTTTATTTTCTCTTTTGCTGTTTTAAATAGTGTTAGATGTTGGTGCACTAAGTGTTTAAAAAACATTTGAGTCTGTCTTTCATTCTTATGACCAATGAGCATGGAAGAAAGTGTGAAATAAGTTGCTGAGAGGGCTTAAGTTAGGTATAGGCCTGGGAGGAAAGAGAGAATCAAATATAAATGGGACTTCCAGAGGCCTTGTAGCATAGTGTTACATCTAACTTTCCATTTTCAGCACAGTGCAACATTGATATTTTATTTCATTCTGGGGAAAGAGGGGAGAAGGCTGGCACTTCAAATTAGCAGCAGCTGCAGAATTAAGACAAGGGTGTTAGTGACTCATTTGGAAAAGTACTAGCTAAAACATTCTGTCTCCTAGAAAAAACATGTAAGAAGGGTTTATGATACAAACTTTGAATTTCATGAATAGTGCCTGTGAGCTGGTTTCCTCCAGGTAGATTTTCTGATGAGTGACCATTTGCTTTTGACAATTGCATATTAAAGCAAGGAGAATACATAGGGACGTTTTGGAGGGGGAAACATCTCTGTTAACAGGGTCAAAGACTCCAGAATGCCTCTTACTTCTTTTGACCCAGTCAGTTAGCCAAAAATTCAGATTCTTATTGTTCCAGGTAGAAGGAAAAAATGGTGATACTTAGTTGTTTCTTTGATGTAGCTGAATTATTGACAAAAAGTAGTCAAACTCCAGTTTCCCTGAACACAGGGATCTTGAATCATAGAAGCAGTTTCTTTGTTCTCAGTCCCAAATTCCTTTCCCCAATTCAGTATTCTCTCTGTTTAGGCCTTTACAGGACCATAATACTCAGTGCTTATGTTTAGGTTGTTCTCTACTCTTTCCATATCTGTACTTAGGTGAGGTTTTTTTCCTTCCTCTGATGAATATGTGTATTTCAGTATTTTATTCCCAGGTCCTACAAATGGCTTTATTTGGCTTTAAAAAGAGAAGGCTAAGGGGAGATCTAATTGCTGGCTAAATCTGTCAAAGAGAATGTGTAGACAAGGTGGAGCCAGATGCCAGAGGTGCACAGGGGTAGGATCACAGTGTAATGCAGGTTGGAAGGGACTTCAGGTGCTCCCTAATCCAACTTTCTGCTCAAAGCAGGGTCATCTAAAAGACCAGGTTGCTCAGGGCCTTATCCAGTCTGGTCTTGAAAACCTCCAAGGATTGAGACGCACAGCCTTTCTGCACTTCCAATGCTTGCTGTCCTCATGGTGATTTTTTTTCCCCCTTATTTCCAGTCTGAACCTCTCTTGTTTCAACTTGTGCTCATTGAGTCATCCTCACACCATGCACCACTCTAAGAACCTGCCTTCTTCTGCTTGATAACCTCCTCAGAGGTTTCCATTCTACAAATGGAAAGCTATGAAGTCCCACTAAAGCCTTCTCTTCTCCAGAATGAACAAGCCCAGCTCCTTCAGCTTCTCACAGAGCTTGTGATCCAGCCCCTAGGCATCTTGGTGGCGCTCCACTGAACTTGCTCCAGCTTATCAATGTCTTTCTTTTTCTGGGGGCCCAAAGCTGCATGTCGTATTCTAGGTGGGGTCTATCAAGTGGGGGGACGGTCACTTGCCTCGCCCGAGCGCAGCCCAGGAGGCACACCTTACTGCCAGAGCATGCTGCTGGCTTATGCTCAGCTTGCTGTTTGCCAGAACCCCCCAGGTCTGTTCCAGCAGAGCTGCTCCCCAGTCAGTCAGTCAGTCCCCAGCCTATATCATTGCAAGGGATTCTTCCTTCCCAGGTGCGGAACTTTGCACTTCTCTGATACAAGAATGTTCAACACACCAGTCCCAGGATAGACCCTTGCAGTGCTGCTCCCTTGGTACTGGACTCCAGGTAGAGTATAACCCATTAACTGTGATTCTCTGAGCCTGACCATCCTGTTAAGTTTCATTCCAATCTAGTTGTTCACTTGTCCAGACTATAATGTCTTTACTGTGGGTCCAAGAAAGGAGTGGGACACAATGTCAAAGTCCTTGCTAAAATCAATGTGAATGACATTCACTGCTCTCCCCTTGTCTACAGATCTAGGAGTTTTGTCATATAAGGGAATAGGCAATAGGATGCAACACAATGGACACAAGTTGTGACATGAGAAAATAGTACTTCGATATGAAGAAACATTTTTTTTTTTTCACCCTAAGGGTGGCCAAGCACCTGAAGGGTGCCAAGAGGTGTTCTGGAATCTCTTGGAGACAGTAAAAACTCACCTGGACAAGGTCCTGAACAACCCGATCTAGTTGAACCTGCTCTTGGAGGGAAGTTGGACTAGATGACCTCCAGACATCCTTTCCAAACTAGTGTGTGATTCTGTAAGGTAGACCCTGATAACTATCATCAGCATAAGAGGCTCTAAAGTAACTGTTACTGTTCCTTCTGTGTTTCATTATTGTAAGCAGTGATGCGGTATTTGGAGAGGAAAGGTAGAGGGAATTCCCTTTTTTTTTATTTACCTGAACATGCATTCTACAAATATACAAATGACATTTCAATAATCTCTTCATCATGCAAATTTCCTTATCCCATTTTAGCAAATATCTTGTTTAAGCTGCTTAAAATTTCAAGTTTTAGGTTTGTCTATTTGTTTGTTTTTCTCCTAGCAGAACATTATAGTGCTACAAAACTATGCGGGAAATTGTGAAAGAGGTGTATACATTCTCATACCAAGCCACTTCTTTAGGCTGACATTTCTTGTTCCTGCATCAAATCTGAATTTGTTGCTAAGTTTTTGTCTTGGACATGGATTAAAAATTAAATAAAACAGTAATTAACTCCAAATTAAATCTTGTTTCTTTCCAAGCAGACATTATTCAGAGAAGAAGCACAGAGCACTGAGGAAGGCAGCGTTGTGACTTTCTAGTAGAAAAAATGTGAAGAATTACCGTGTTTCTGTTGTTCTTTACTGACAGTTCTGCTATATCTCAAGTGACTTTTCTTCCAAATTACAGTAAGTTCATCAGCTGCAGAAGCTATGGATATGTGAAGGGCTTCCAAATGCACCCACCCAGCTTCTTTAGCCTGCTCTGCTTTTGTTAGTACTGCTTTCCAGTGTCTTTTATGTTCTTTCCCCCGTACTTTTGAAGGATTTTCAATGGCAGGTATAATAATAGGAAGCTCTCATGATCCCAAACCCTGAATTTAATCTTAAAGATGCTGCTTCTACTAGATCTTAAAATAAAAACAACAACAAAAAACCCCCATAGCTATAGTTTTCATCCAGATTGATGATGAGAAAAACATGTAAAACGCACCAAATGTCAGTTCATTTTTACACTGCTAACTCAATAATGTGATCATGGTTGTTCATTAATTTTGAAAATCAGGTTTCTTGTTAGATGCCAAAATACATATTTAGGGACCTAAGAAAGGATTATAGTTGGCCTTAAGATGACTTCCTCATGGCTAGAATTGCAGAGACAGCAACATTATCCCTCCAAGTAATTATCACAGAAAAGAAATTACCTAATTGAACACTTCTTTATTTCCTTCTTTATCCTAGAGTGTTTACCTTGATCGTGACTGGGCTATGTGAACATAAATAAAAGAGGAGATTTTTAAAAAAATATAGAATTGGGAAGAAATGAAAAGATATTTGTGCACTGGGGCTGCTTCTGTCTGCTCTTAGGAATTTTAAATGCTGTTCTTGGACTTTTATTTAGTTGAGGGCCTGGAACTAGGGAGGCGTGTTATCCAGCATCTAACATGTACATGCTAAGAAGCTATGCATCTTTCCAGGAGAAATAGCAAAAAAAAAAAGAGTAGTAAACATGAAAGAAGAATGACAGAAGTTTACTTTGCCATGTTGCCCCCAAAAGAGGCAGAAAAAACACTATGCATATTTTATATCTGCTACCGCTTTCCTTCTTTCAAAACTGAAAGTGGAATTCCATGTCAGATGAATAATTGAATAATGAACAAATGAATAATAAATACTTTTTTTTTACTCATATGAAATATAATGGGTCATTTTCCATGCTTACTTACACTCTACTTACCTTCTACTCAGCTCTGTCAAGGTTAGTATAAATGGCTCCACTTTTACTGATATTTATATGAAGTTCAGAAATGCATATATGTGAACAGCAGAACTCCTGGCATTTCTGCAGCACACCCGGGTCTTCCAAAATATATTCCGTCTTTCTCATTTTTGGAAAGTGTGCTGCATCTCACCCAGTCGCTTTTGTCATCCAGGGAGAATGCTGCAGATCCCTGTGCTCTAGTAGTGGTTGCTGACACTTGTATATACACATTTTTAAGATGTGTTGGATATACAGTTTAGTTTAGATTTACGTACCACTTGTTGGAAAATATTCACTGTTGATGCAGTTTCCTTGATTGACTAGTTCTTGTTATTCTTTGATTCTTGACAGTGTGGTGTCTACTCTGCAGGATAGCCTGTGCTCCAGGTAACTTAGATATTGGGCAATCTAGTGAAGTATGTGTGTTCGTGTATTGTTTATAAAATATTCTGGGGTTGCTGTCTATATAATGAAGGCATTCATGTGTAAAATGGGCACTAGTTGTGATTTTTTCATTAGTTAAGACCTTAGTCCTTCTCTTGACACTGATAATGAGCTCCATGTGCTCTCTAATTTAAATGGCCATAGAATCTAGTCTTTGCAGAAGAATCATACACCAGAATCTTACTTGTATTTTATCTCAAGAAATAATAAACATTATAACATTAATTTTCATATTTATTTCATTACAGCCCCCCATTTTTCAATTTAAATGACCTGCAAAATCTTCAGACTGTACCAGACTATTGTTCATGCCAGCCTATAGCTTTAAAGCAGAACTCAGGAGCCGTTTGCTCTGGATCTGTTGGAGACTGCGGAAAGAAGGCTCGCTGATATCAGGGGCTGTATACAAGTCTGAGCAACTCTGGCTTGCCTAATTACTGGAGGATGTCAGGAGACTGAGCTGGGATTTCTGGGGGTAGAAAGCTGAAAGCCATGTCTGGGA
This sequence comes from Elanus axillaris, assembly GCA_026212715.1. Taxonomy (NCBI): domain Eukaryota; kingdom Metazoa; phylum Chordata; class Aves; order Accipitriformes; family Accipitridae; genus Elanus; species Elanus axillaris. The sequence goes on from JANZLQ010000001.1 coordinate 34,703,028, forward strand.
ATGACAAATATTTCACAGTTTTAGTGAGAATCTTTTGATAATTGATACTTGGAGGAATAGCATCTGGAAAAGAGGAAAGGAAAGCATGGCTGAGGATACTAAGGAGATAACAACAGAGAGGTAGTTTGGTTTCTGTAATTTTATATAATCTCGGCTTCACTGAAGGGATAGACACCTTTGGAAGAACTACCTGCCGTTAGTCCTAAGTCCCACGCTGAGACCCAAAGCAGCTGGCCTCAGGAGTGGTGGGTTTGTGCAGAAGGGAGGTACATCCACAGGGCCGATCTGCTTTGCTTTCTTTGCTCCCCTAGCATTGAGCTTATCTCTGAAAGCGGGTTAAATAGGCTCTTGAAAGCTGGCTGTAGACCTGTCTCTTGAGCCTTGTGTTGTCATTCGAGATAGGAAAAAAGGAAAAGGTAAGTGAAAAATGCAAAGCTGGGCAGAGGGCAAATATAAGGAAAACTAATTTTGAAAGGGGAAAATTGCTGTAGAGAACAGATAAGGGAAAAGAATAAGGGAGAAAAGAGCAGGGAAGAGAAAAAGCACAGTTCAGTGGAGAGGCTGTGGCACATGTGCCAGGGCATGGCACAAGAAGACACCTCCAGCTGCCAGGCCATCCAGGGGGAATTGCATCTCCAACAAAAGGAGATTGAAGGCAGTATTCTGCAAGAACTCCGTTTGGGGACTGCTAAAGTTCAGCAAGAATTAAAGGTTATTTTTACAAAAAACAATGGAGGGTTTTGGGGAACAGACAAGCAAGACCTCTGGGAAAGGCCTTGTTTTATATAGATTGTGAGAGGACAAAAGGTACTCATGGGGCAAATTTGGCAGTTATCTTTGCCTCTTAACTGGTGCAGCCATATTGTGATACTGTAGATAAAGTTACAGAGGTAAACTCCTCAGAGTGGAAGACTCTGCCATTTCTTTTTATTTCTTGTAGATCATACATCTGTTTTCTTATTACACTGAAACTAGAGTAAGTGCAAGGACTTCCTGAACACACTCTTAAGTGACGTGGTGATGCTGCTATTCTTTTTGATATTTTATATGTTCAGAAATTCTCTTATCCTGATAGGTCTGGCATGAATCTGAATCCAAGAAAATACACTGTCTAGCAAAGACTAAATGGAGTTTAGCAGCCAAAATATCACTAGACTGTATCACATACTACTCCTGGCAAAAGTGGCTAAACAGAAAAAAAATCAGAAGGCATCCATCTCAACATAAAAAATTAGAAGAGTATGTATGGAAAATAGAATTCAGTTGAAATTATATGGTGTATCAGCCAGAGTGAAACTTTGGATTTCTAGCAACATGTTTTCCTGTCTTTAAACTTTACGTGTACAGAGACGTGCTTTTTTATATTGAAGTTTTCATTGTTCATTTGTGCTGTTTGTACCATGCCGGAACACTTACGTGTCCAAGCACGCTGTTCTGGTCATGTGTCAGGCAGCTCGGAGGCTAAGGTCCATCCTAGCAGCCTGAGTGGATCCAGTGTTTGGACTAGAAGTAACATTCCAGTCTGCTTTGGTGAGCGGAGAGGTGGGCTTTCTATTTAGATTAAGATTACTTGGAGGGAAAAGCAGGACAAAGAGAAGGTTTGAAGTGCTAAAGTCACCACCAGAGAATAGCACTGTCAGTTCCTATAACTGTGCTGGGATTTTTTGTGTATTTTAAGTCATATTTTTTGTGAAGTGGCCAGGATCACTCTCAATTGTACTGTGGCCTTTGGAGGTGGTGATCATGGTATTACAAAGGGGTAACACAGAACTTGTATTTTTCTGTCACAGTCTACCCCTGTGGAGCAACACAGCCCAAAAAAGTGCTTTCATTTTATGGAGGCGAAGTCACAAATAACAAATAGTGGTTTTGCACTTTGAGTATGCTATCCCAAAGCCATAACTACATCTGACCAAGAAAAGATCCTTTTTATTTTGTTCAGGTTTTATGTCTCTCTTTTGTAGCTTTTGGTTTTGTTTATTTTTTTGTTGTTTTTTAATCATTGGTTGTATTGGTGATGTTAGCCCTCAAAAAAAAAAGATAAAATCCCAGAGGTTTGCGGCATATAGTTTCATCCCTGCATCACCCTTGTGTGCAGTGATCCTCTGAGAATGGTATTTGGCATCTAGTTCCTTTATTCTGACAGCAGGGATCTTTGAGGTAACTGCTGTGCAAGCACTGTGCACAATACTAGCACAGCGAGCACTGGTGGAAGGCCAGGTATAAGGATTTATTAGGTATTCTGGAATAATTATCCCCAAATAATTTCAAATGAGCAGAGCTTTATTCTTGTATAAGAGTACCATTGTCCAAAACAGCTTAATCCACTTTCACAGCCAGCTAAACAAGAAAAGGCATTCTTATTCTGAAATGTGATTGCCTTCTCATGGAATTACTTATAAATGTTGTTATATTTTAAACTGTTAATCTGATACAGTTTTTATGCATACATGAGGCTTCTGTTCCTACTTCTTTCCAGAACGAAGCCTTAAAGGTTTGATGATACTGAAGTAGACACACTGGAGGTTTAAGAGAGTGAAAGCTATCAAAGGTGCAGAATATTGATGCTAACAAGATTTAGAGCTTGTCTACACTTTAAAATATAATGGAATTTATAAGGAAATACTTTTCTGGAATTACTGGGCATTATAAATTCCTATAAAGATGTTCACGTATCTACACGTTATTTCAGAGTAGTTCTGGTAAATTTCCAAATGTAGACAAGACTTAATTAAGCTGACTCGATGTGCTAAACTCATGTCAATGAAAACTCTATTAATGGTATTGTCCTCTAATAATTAATTTTGATAGTTTTAATTATATGAATAAATCCAGTAATACCAGAAGAAAATAAATGCACAATGAATATTTATCCGCTTCACTAAGTGAGCTTTTTGCCTCCATGCAGTATTCAGGGGTCCAGAGTGCTTGGCAGAACACAGATCAGATTTCTCTGCATTGTTTTTGATGCCTCCTTTTTTGAAAATTATAAATACTGAAGTTACACAGGTATCTTGAATGTAATTTTAAATTGAAACATTTCTAGGATATGCAGTAGTGCAAAACACAAGTAATTACATGAATGTTTGTATCATAATTGCATTAACACATTTATATTAAATAGTAGTAGTTTTATAAATAAAAAGTTACGTTACACAGAAGAGTGGCTATGAAGTTGCTTAGCTTTATAAAAACCACATTTACAATGATGTATACATATACATATATTTAATTTAATTACACTAAGTGTTAGCATGAGAGACCAACTCTGCTCAGTTATAGGTCTCCAATTAAAATTGGAGGGGAATGGAGGTAAATAAGTAATGCTGGGTAGAATTTGATTCTAAATACGGAAGAAACTCAGTTGCAGTCTGTAGCATATTCTACTTTGGTGACTCTTGCAGACTTCAAAGAGAATTGTATATTTGCATCCCAGGGCAGAAATTGGCCATGTGCTTGGAAGCATGAAATCTCTCAAGGTAATACTTCATAACTATGGAATGTATCCCATGACTGATATGTAGCTAGAACTGAGAATCAAATTACATTAGAAAAACTTGAAATTAAATATTTTTCGAGTAAAAGAGAGCATTGTGCTGGGTAAACAATATATGTTTTCTTTTTCTAGAGATGCATGGGAGCATAAATATATGAAGCATTTAAATATGTATGTTTGTATCTCCTGCTTTTTTAAAATGTTAGTAATATTTCTTTAAGAAATAAGAATTTTTTTCTTGAGTTCATTTATTAGAGTTTTATGTTTGACTCTTGTAAGTATCTATTTTTAATTTCTTTTTACATTCTTCTTTTCTTCACTTCAATTAAGTTTGGAATTTCTGATCTTAAGCAATTAATTTCCAAACATGCAGACTTGTTTCAGCAAGGAAGGAGCCAACATCCCTCAATTCTTACTGGGGTCTGCACAGAGGCATCCACTAAGGTGCTCTTAGTGTCTTTTGTTAAAAAAAAAAAAGAAAGTTACTGAGAACAAAAAATAAATTGGTGAACTTTGTTGTCCGTATTAGTGTATGTAAGATCAACAAGAATTACCTGACTCTTCATTTTCACCCTGGCCCGGACCTTTGCAGGTACAGATGAGCTGTTTTGTCCTGAAGCAGATGTACCTTCTGTAGTGCCAACTCCACTCACTTTTCCTGAATCCATTCCCAGTTCAAACTGAAGCCCTATACTGGTAACGTTTAATGGGGGGCATTGGACTCGATCCATCTTGTCTTCTTCCCATGATACTCCTGCCTGCCTAGAGTGTTGTTGTGCCAGATGGGGAAGGTGATGATCATGATTTTGGCTAAACAGCTCTCATAGCTGGGGAGACCCTTCTCTGTTGCCTTTGATCAGCGTAAGGTATTGCTGAGGATCCAGCCAAACCTGCAGAGAGCAAACTCTTGTGAGAAATAGAAAAGGATGTTTATCTGAAATAAAATAAATAGTAAAGGAAATGCAGATTTTCTTATATTTGTTATTTTACTTGAGGTTCTGTTCACATGAGCCCAGGTGGTCAGGAGGATTTTCTCTGGAAGCTGGGTTTGCCACTGCATGTGATAGACTACAAGGTACTTGGTAATTGATTTAGCTTATCAGTTGTTACTCTTTGTATTATTAAAGCACCCTGGCAGTCCTCCATACAGGTCAGGAATCCTTTGCCACAGAGGGCTTTCATGTCTCAGTGAAACACAGGAGACAAAATGGATTTGGGAGGGTATAAACAAACTGGGTAGTAGTAGTGTTTTGTGTGATAATCCTTGGGTTTAAGACAGACTACTACTTTTTTGAAAACTTTATGGCACAATGTGCATTCAATATCCTGTGACTAATGGGTACTATTAGGGAAATCTCAATAGTTAGGGAGATAATGTCAGACTCATTGGAGACCTGATAAAGAACAAAGCAATGCATTAATCTCATTGTCAAAAGAACTATATATACACCTCAGTTCCAACAAAGTGAGATGTTATTTTTTTGCTAATACTTAATTTCTATCAACTTTAACAACCTTCAGCTCCGTGTCACTATTCTTAGAATGCTTAATCATGGGAACAGCATTTGGAACTATTCATGTAGTTAAGAATATTCACATGATTAAAAATTTGAAGTTCTATCTGACCTCTGCAGATCCAGTCTGAAGTATTTTGTGTGTCTTTACCATAGCTCTGAATTGTCTAGATTCTGACAAACACTTTGATAAAAATGTGGGCTGTTGAACTTTGCATAAGTTTTTAGATATACATAGTTGGGGTTGGAAAATACTATACTGGTTATTCTGTTATGTTGCAAAATAAAAGCCAATTACAAAAAGCACATCTTGCAGTACTCATCCCCAAAAAGGGATTTCACATGAAGACAATGCATTTGTATGAAATCTAATGGCCATTTCTTCAGTGAAATGTAACTGTCCTGGTGAGCATAAAATACAGAAGCACTTATATAATAGGAACTTGGAACACTGTAAATTATGTCCTTTGAACAATAAATGAACTTTCTTCTTATATTGAACTGAAGTTTAGGAATGTAGTGTTCTCCGTCTCATAACTGTCTGCCTACACACACCCAGTCTGCACTTCTAATAACAACTCACCGTTGAAGGAGCACACGTCCTATACTTTTGGCCTCAACTGTATATTTTTGTAGTGGAAGATGTCTTTAAATTAACAAAAATAACTTCATAGTGATTATACATTATAGTTAATGGTGCCAGTTTTACATTATTATGTGCATACATACTTGTTGGAACATGAATTATATTTTCAGAGTAACCATAGAGTTTGTGAAACTCTTAAGTGTTTTTTGGCTCCCTTAAAATATTCAACAACACTTTTGCTGAATATGCACTTTTTTGTTATTGATCTAATATTGCTATTTGTTAGACTGTGATGAATATGTTCTCCAGACAAGCTAACAAAAGATAACAGATCAGTTATTTGTCCAGGAAAATAATACCATGTAAACAGAATATTAGACCAGGGCTTTAGAGGACAACCCATCATTCTCTAAAAGAAAAAGGTCAGCCCAGTATGATGTCTCTTAACTGTGCTTCAGGACAGGTAAATATAAAACCATAAGAAAAGCACTTGTCATTTAAAGCTGAGAGTAAAAAGCATAAGCTTCATTATCGTGCTGATCTGGATGAACCTTAAACAATGTTTACAGTAAGGTTTGGAGAGTTGCCTAGCACTGGAATATACACAATTAAACAACATAGCTGAACTTTTCTTTCATGTCAGTGTACTGCTAAGAAGACCTCCATTGTACTCATATGATAGTCATTCTTGGAACTTAAAACATAAACAGGAGTAGAGAACATTCACTTGTAAATCTATCCCATGGTAGCTGAATGCATCAAGGGGCATACTGCATTTTCACCTATACAGCTTAAGAAGTAAGTTAGATATATAAAATAAGAGTATGGGCATAGCAAAACATGAACTCAATTCTGACATGTGAATGTGTACCTGAACTTCGTAGTTGCGAGTATGGACTAATAGTTACTTAGCACTGCAAAATTAATTTTGATTGGTTTTGTGCACCCTTATTTCTGTGACTAATAAGCATCTACATACTCATCCTTGCTTTGGTATAGTAACCCAAGAAAAGCAAACACAAAGGGAAGCTAAAGCAACAAGCCATTTGGTAGACTTTGAAAGTGGATAATCTGAATTGGAACTGCAGTTTGGCATGTCATTAGTCTCAGGAATAATTGTGTTTCACATTATAACAGTGGGAATTTCCAGAATCACCTGTATGATTTCATATTTATTCTAGTTATTAATTTTTGTTTTAAAATAAATTGTTTTGGATACCAATTTTGCATACATATACATCGTAATAGTTCTTGTAGTGCTTGTAACTAATGTTATTTCATTGCTGCACTCAGTTTCTGTTAAGCTGTTTATGTAGAAACTATATCTGAATGAACATTTTTAATCAAAACTGTTAATGGCTGTATGTAAAAATGGAAGTTAATGTAGGATATGAATTTAAATGTGCAGTATATGACTTGTTTAAATCTAGGACAATTAACTAGGTTGTATGCAGCTGATGACACTGCAAAAAGATGAACACTAATTGTATTGTATATGAAAAATGCTCTGAACTTTCATCAGCATCCAGAAGAGAAGAACAGTTCAAAGCTTATGAACAAACTATAACCATAAATGCTTCAAATAGACAATGTTTTCTTTCAAACATTCTTTTTTTTAAATTGAGACCTCTTGACCTTTGCTTTCTGTAGGAATAATAATAATCCTATGCAATTTCAGGTAATCACAACACTCACTCATCAGAGTTTGAAACAGGTTTTTGTACTATTTGTAGACTTGAAATTAAAATGTTTAAACTTCACATTCTCTTCACTTTCACTGAGCAGTTTTTACTGCTCATTGACCAAAAATTATTCACGCTATTGTCTGAAATTGCAGTTTATTACAGTTATGATAGAATAATTATATTCTACTCAACACTGGAGCTGATAGTAAGAGGAATAATCATAATTTTATGTTGTCAGACCCTCAGTCCCTCAGTGGTGTCTATCCTCTAATAATTTTTTCAGTTTAAAAAAAATGTCATCTCATTTGTCTGGAAAGATATTCAGCTGGAGAATGATGACATGCCAGTATTACTGCTTTAAAACCACAGAATTTAGGAATACTGCATGGGCTCTTGTGTGAGTAGTAGATAATTTCATTAGCAATCCTGCAGCATGTTTGTGAACAGTGTTAGAAAGTGATCTTCCAAGCAGCCCCATCAAGAAGTTTTTTTGTCTCTGAATGCAAAAGGCAACTTTATTACCTTTGAAATACTTTTTCTTGAATTACTGTCCTTTGAATTAGGCATTTCTGCCAGATGCAATTGATATTACATTGCTAACTATTGCCAGTACCTTTCCCTCATATTTTTAATATGAAAAAAGGTATTTCAATATCTAATGAGATCTTGCTTTTTAAATTAGATGAGGTTTTGTACGTCCTGGGAATCCAAAGAAAGTCCCTGGCTTGCAAAGTCAAATTAGTATGTTGGTGTTCTGAGTACATACATCAACGGATGGTAACTGTGTAGACTGTGAGAGGAATTCACCATTTGCTAAACACGCTTGGTACACAGCTTGGTGCTCGTAGGCTGGAAACAAGCAACCTATGGGGACACTCTGGGTTTAGGCGGTGACCTGTATTTAGGTGTGCAAGAATTGTAGGCTGAGTAAAAGCAAATGCTAAACCTAAAGGCACATGGCTGTTGCGAATCAGTGAAGTCACAGCTGTGTGCACTGTGGACTAGAGAGGCTTGCCTGCTAGCTTAGGTGGGGAAATTTTTTGTTGATATCTATGGGTAACTTCACCAGTATTTCCACCAATTTGAATGGGCTCATGCCCAAGGAACAGAGAGAGAAACTCTGAAAGCCATTACAGTTCACTTTCAATTGCAATTATCACATTTACTTAAAGGCTGTGAGAATGTTGTGCTACGCTGCATGTCTCGTGGCTGTAAATAATTGTCTTAATAAAGTTTTAATGTCTGCTAATATAAATCTACCTTCTCCTCACTGGCAGCACATTTTTCTTCTGATAATCCCTAATGGCATGCATTTGTAGCTAGTCCTTCTGTGTACTGGTGCCAGCCATCCCTGTACAGATAAGGGGCTGTCACTGCTTCCATGATAAATTTGTATTAGCTAGGTTTATAGCTAGACTGTATTTTATTTGTTATGTTAACTCATAAACTGGGACTTCACTCAAAATGAGTTTATAGAAAATAGTTTGTACAAAATATGTTTCTCTGTTTTGTTTTTTTTTTAATTGCAAAAGGAAGATAGCATCTTATTTGAGTAACACTTTTGTTGCAACTTTGACTTGAGCTTTTTAAAGTAAGTGAGAGGCTGTTACCTGGTATTTCAAAATGTGGGTCAACTGTTTTATGTAATAATAATATGACTGGTTGAATTTTTTAAGTAATTCACTCAAACATTAGTAAAGTAGGTGTTAAAACAATTATCAAAAGATAAAACACAAATAAACTGCATCTTCTGGTAGGTATGTTTGGATGCAAATCATGTCCGTGTAAGGTGCTACACAAAGATGAGGTCCTATTTATGTCCCCAAATAGGCCTAAAATGATACATGAGTAACACCCAAGCATTGTGTTGGTCCCTGTCCAGATCCATGAACCAGTTTCACAGCTGTTGTGATTATCTCACTAGACCTGAAACATCCAGTTGATACACATCCACGTCAAGCTTACTTCAGCTATGCAAATCATTATTTCAGTGGAATTAATAGTCCTGAGTTGTACCCCAGAAAGTCAATGATATGTTCACTCAGTCTCATTCACTGTTTCCAGGGAAAACTAAAATGTGTTTGTAGACCCTTCTATCCAACACACCCAGATGTGCAGGTTTATGTTTGTGCAGGTATTCTTTATTTGCATAGTTCCTAAGCACTGATGTGATTGGAATTAGATAAATGAGGAATCCAGATACAGATCATATAATAAGCTTCCCTCCTAGTCATTGTCCCCTTAAAGTCTTGATGCTTAACCTATAAATTATTTTAAGAGTTTTAGGGTTTTCTTTTAGATAAATTCTAAGTGTGAATTGCCAGAATGTTGCTGTCATAAAGTCTCACTATTTACTGACTTTACATGTCTTCATCAATTCTTCAAGAAATTTGTTGGGTTTTTTTCATGACACAAAAAGCATGACAAAAAAAGCCATGAGCCAGTTCAGCTTGTAGACAAAAAAAATACAAACCACTGGTAACCCATTAAGCTAATTATGTTATTAAAAATTAACATCTCCAGACTCCATGCTTTCTTTTTTTAACTTCTGCACAAGGAAAAAAATGGATGTGGCGTGCATGTGAAGCAACGTGAATTTGCAGTCAGAAAAAAAGACTTATTAACAATAAACCTCCATGGATGTGGTCCTGAAGGACTTTCTTTCCAAATGTGTTCTGTTGTAAAGCGCTGGGATTACTCATAGTAATAAGGATTTGTTCTGGGACTTTACAGGGTTGCCACCCAACCATTTTGTGGTTCCCAAGATATGCAGACCTTTTATAAACCACAGAGGAGCCAAAGAACAAAGGGAAAGTACTTTTTTATACATAGCCTTGCCACTTAGCAGACACCAGGATGTTTGGGCCTTATGGTGCCATCACATTTTAAGCACAACTCTGCGGTGCCTTTGCTAGCAAGTTCTACTTGAGAATTGATGGCAAGAATATAACCCCGGTGTGGTGTGTGCTTGCAGGCTGAGTGGTGGTGGGAGGCCAGCTGTGGAATGTGGGAAAGCGGCTGAACTGCTGAAGTCATGCAGGGAATGTTAAATGTGTCTCCAGCTGGCAGGGAGCTGCGGCTTAAACACGAGCTCCGGGTCCTGGGTATTGCCGAGTGTTCCCAGCACCCTCCGCTTCTCCTGCCCTGAGCACAGTGCTGATACACGTTGCAAATGGATCAAGAAGGAAATGAAATGCCTGTCGCCTTTTAGGGGACTTTTAATGGCAAATGAAGCAAGGCAGTGAAGGCTTAAACTTTATTATAAACTAAACTTTTACAGTAGCCCTACCCAGGCAGTGAGAAGTGCGGTTGAGAAAAGTTATTTCTGCAACTCTTAGTAGAGAGAAGAAGGGTTCTTGTATTTTTTCTTTTTTATTTCCTTGGGGTATGTTCCTCTTAGGGAAAATGCAATTCATCCTTCTTTAACAACCCTCTAAATTAGTGGGGGTGTTCTCCAGCAGCCTAGCCAAGGAGTTCCAGTTTCCCAGTAAAACCAACAGGGACAGGGACTACTGCCTACCTGGCATGGCAAAGATAAGAGGGAGAGCAAGTGGGAAATGTGTTGCAGCCCTTCTTCTGGGGGGACAATTAGAATTTTCTTGGGTCCCCTGGTGTTCCTTGATTAGCCGGGCAGCTGCTGTGAATACCCTTACAGGATATCTGCAGGCATTTTCACATGTTTTTTTATCATGCTGACATAAGCTTTGTCTCAGCCCTGAGCTGAAGGGAAACATGGGCAATGCTTAACCTGAGCTAAAAAACCCTGCTGAGGTGTCAGGAAGGTGACTTGTGGTCCAAGGGCACAGGTCGTGTAATCCCTTGGAAGAAGACTGTGTAGACATGACCTGTGTTGTCTAAAGGTACACTGAGGAAAGAGAGAGCGTGACAGTAAAACTCAGAGGTGGCAACAGTGTTACGAATAACATAGGAGTTTATAGAGTACTATCTATTAAATATGATACAATCAACAGTACCCATGGATTATTACAAACTGCAGCATATAACTAACTGCCAAACCATGTAAGACCCTAGTAACAGTCCTCATCTGGAAATTCCTTGATGCCTTCCTAAGGTAAATTTTCATAATAAGATTACAACTTTAAATCATCAAGAGAAAACATTGATCGGCTGTTTTTCAGCTTTTGTTTAGCTAAAGGCTCCACCCAAGTAACTCTGGTCATAAGACATTTTATTCTGTTAGAGTCATAACTCAGGATGTGTCACAAATGACATTAACATCGAAACAGCAAAGGGCTGTGCCTCCTTATTTCTGATCCTGACCACAAACCTCTTGACTCTGGATCAGCAACAGAATGGAGAAACATGAGAAAAATGCATTTTTAAACTTTTCCTATGCAAGCAATAATTTAAGGGGCTTTAGAGGTTAACTCTAGTGAATCTTGCTGCATGGATTTCAGATGTTACTTCCCCAGCTAACCACACTCCCTCCACTGCCTCGCCTCTCCCTACTCATGTACCTTCTCAGTAGAGGCAGCAAGGGGACAGCTGCTCCTGCCTCTGCCGTTTCCTTCCAGAGTTTGACACTACCGCTCAAGTTCACTTCCCTTGATCATACAGCATCATAAACACTGCTGCTTGAAGCAACGTGTCCCCACCTTGGTAACTACAGAAAGGTACCTGGGAGCAGACAAGGTTTGCTGTAGGCAGTATGTGAAAAAGGAATACATCTGGGACTGAAATAGAGCTTCATTGAAAAAAAGCTAGTTGGGAAGGGGGGTGGGGACACAGCAGCCAAGGGAATGCAGAAGAGCGGAAACAGAAACACATGAAAGTTCACCTTCCAGCCTCCTCCTCAGTCTGTCCTACGGGAATAAAATGCTTCTCACAGTCAGGAGGTGGAGTGCCTGGAAAGTAACCCTAGTGGTGCAGGAGGGTGGGGGGATGTGGGAAAAAAGGCTGCTCAGCTAAGATACCACACGCGGTACTTGGAGCAGCTGAGGCTCAAGCATTCCCTTCTGCTCACTCTGCTACTCAGGCATTTTTGGCAGAAGAGCAAAAAGGACACCTGGAGGCAGCAATACCTCAAACTACTAGAGGAAGGCTTGCAAATGCTCATCTGCCAAAGCCTAACTTGTAGTAAGAACATTCACTGCTCTCCAATAGTCAACAAACAAAGTTGTTGCTGTATGGTATCAATAGAAGCAGCTGGTGCAAGTAGCGGGTCTAAAGGAGAGGAACGGGAGAGGAACGTTAAGTGCTCGTAATTTGTACTCCAGGGTCTGCAGCTCAATTCAGATCAGTATCCCATAATACAGAAGATGCATTGTAAAAACTAAAGCTGTGTTTTCAGATGTATTCTTTTGTGGCAGTACCAACTTTAAGCATCCCTCTTTGTCTCCAGCCATTCTTTCTCCCCACATTACCCCATCAACAATGCCAGCATAGCTGTTAGTGGGGCCATACAATGAAATAGATCTGGGAACCAGTCCAGGTTAAAAATAAACAGCAAAAATGAATACCAGGAACAAGCAGGATAAGGGGGAAAATGTTTATGCTAGCACTCTTGCTGTAAGAAACATATAAGAAACTTTGCACTAGTGAATTCTCATTTACTATTGGAGAAAACAACTGACAATGAGCAAAGTAAAACACCAGACCTATGTCCTGACAGTCTGAAGAGAGCAACTGTGATTATTATTTACCTTTATATCTTATGAAAGAGCTATATTAATGTGAGCTAGTATTCTTTTATTACATAAATGTTATTGCCATGGAGAATATGGCCTAGTCAGCCCCCCTGTAATCTCTAAATAAAAAAGGGGTTACAGAAGTTAAATATTAAAAATTGCTTTTGTGGTACAGTAGAGGAAAAAGAAATTGTGAAACTGGGAATAGAATTAGGGAGTTTCTAGAGAAAATCCTGTACTATAGTATTAGAGTATTTCAATACGAGATTTTGTAGTCTTTGGTATAAAGTAGACCAACAGTCATGATAAAAGGCTAATTGAAATGTATAAAGAATGGATATTTATTTTCATTATTACAAATGAAATGAGGAAATAAATTTAATCTCAAAGTATGGAAATAGGGGGAAAATGAGCTACCATTTCTGAGGAAAGATTAATGACTGCTATTGTACAGCATAAAAAATAATCCAGTCAGTCAGTCTGTTCTTACTGGTGAAATCATCTTCATACCACAGGACATGAAATAAACTCATCAAGTGAAAATGGAATAAGAAAAGCATGCTATATTTGGGGGAGAAATCAGATTTACAAAGGCTAGCACACCCTATCTGATGTATTTGTAAATAGGTCTTTTGATTAATGTAAATAGGGCATGGCACACTACACTTCATATCTGCAGTTAAAAACAAGCAAGAAAACCAGCAGCAAATGACTGGGTGTACGGATGTTAAGGTACCAGTGTTCCCTGGGTACACGGTGAAGCAGGGTGCTGCAGGCAGAGGTCCTTTCACATTCAAGGAGCTTTGCCAACGTTTTATAACACCCCAACACCTTGAAGAAACCTATTTTGCCTTAAAGCAGGGATTCTGTTAAATAGTTTCAAATGCAGTCATATCTTACCTGTCTGGGTTTTATGCCTTATAAAGTGGATCAAAGACTGGATAGTTTGGGGGAACTAACATTTATCTGGCAAGACAAGACCTATCTGAAGAATTTTTTCTTTTTTTGAGTTGCTGAAATAGGAAACTGGGAGTGGAAGGCAATACATTTAGAGTCCACCTGAACTGGAACATTTTTAGAGATTTCAGTGAAACAAGAAGCTGATGGCATTCTGCTTCAGGCTGAATTAAGTGTTTCTTTGCCCCAATTACTTTTCAAGATATTTAAAGCCCATTTAAAATTAAGTAATTTTGAAATGTTATATCTAATAATTTAATAAGAAAAAGGTTAGAGTTGTCATCCCCGATACTGATGTAGAAATCAGCTCAGATTTGTTGGTGTATTGTCTCTGGACCCTCCTTGTGCATCCATCTTCCAGATCAAATGCCTCCTTGTATATTTAAAGCTCTGTCCTTATTTCCATGCCCTGATTTCTGGAAGATAGAGGTATATCCTTTATCTTCTTCCTGGCTAATAAAAGGGTTGACTGAACTACATTGCTGTAAGATAAATAATTTTTAATCAGCTGCTGCCTCTGTGGCCTGCTCCTCTATGCCTTTGCTTTTCATAGATTTTGCAAGTAATTCAGCAAAAGTGACATGCTTTCTGAGAGTTCAGTTTTCACTTATTTTACATCTGATAATTGCCTCATCATTTATAACACTTAAGATTTTAGAATGAGAATGTAGTTTATAAAGGCATGAATGATGTTGACATGTCTTTATTCCATCCGCAACTGATTTAAAAAATCCTTGTTTCCCCAAAACATACATGATTTCCAATCTGATACTGCTGTCTGAAGTCATAGTAGCTAGCTGGAAGTGAAAAAAGTTGTCAGCGTTCAGTGGCAGTTTGTTGATAATGTGAAATGAGATGCTGGTCTCAGCCTGTGTTTGTTGTAGTTACAGAGGCCACTGTCTCAGTTGTCACCCTTCCTCGTACACTCAGCAGAGAGTTAAGAAAGAGAATTGCAAACTTGTGCCTTATTGAAGACAAACTTCCAAAAGCAGGACTGAAGCAAATCCACAGGGAAGTATGGGGAAGCTTGCTCTCCCACTGCCCACGCTGCACCTCCTTTTGTGGAAAATAGGATCTTGTCATTTCCAGAGCTACTAAACTAGCTTTGAGGTAGAGAAGGAAGGGTTTCGATATTTAACTTCAAGCAAGTCCTTAACTGAAAAAAGCCCAACCCTTTTGAGATTTAAGGTGAAAATCATGCAGTCCTGGCTATGGGGCAGTAACTGAGGGTCCAGGCGAAATGTGGAACACCTTTTCTGTGAACATCTTGCCACCAGTCCCTAAGATTTCAAAGGCAATAAGTAGGATCACATTCAGTGAAAAAAAAATTAAAAATTGGGTCATCAGGTAGGTTTTAAGGCCGTAAAGAGGCTAAGAATAACAGACTGCTTCAGTACCACTGGTGCCCTGGAATGATCCACTACAGCTAACTTGGGAGCTCTTAGTTATTCTCTATTTAGTCAGGGAAGTTTAAGACTAGATGACATTTATCCGCTGGCCCTTGTCAATGAGGTTGAACACGGCATAGATGAGCAAAAGATTTGATTGTGAAGGTGTTAAGCCACTGAGTATTCAACTTGATGCTGAGTTAGTGAACAGGCTTTTAAAAAATGATGCTCTAATGGGGAATAGTCTATAAAGCTTGCTGTCTTCTGTTTACTCTTGAGGACAGCCCCCCTAAAATGGTTACAGATGTTCCACCATCTGTAAATGAAGAGTTTAGTAATAGTAGTAAACAGTAACAATAAATATTAATAACAGCGTTGAGAAGATTCATTATTTTTGCAGTTCTTAAAGAATGAAAAGTTCTAAATAAATCCAATTAGTAATTAAAGTTTGTGTGTGTAATAGAAAAATATGCTTAATGAATTAGATTGGAAAATAATTAGCCAAAATTGTCAGTCCCTCTTTGAAACCCAGGATTGTTATTTTACACACTGTGAAAACTGAGTAGGAATTAATGGGTGTTTTATAATTAAATTACAACACACCATGTTCATCAGCATGTAGTTATGGGACTACGATATTCCCATATGTGACTGTAATATATTTTAATTTTTCTAAAACATGTACTTATATACTTGAGTGCTGCATACAAGCACAAGTTCTGTAAAGCACAACTTCTAGCTGCGTGGTGAGATCTGACATTTCAAATACTAAGGAAACAAATTGCTGTCAGACAGAGCAGACAACAGGCTTGCAGAACTTTGTACTTTAAAATAATGAATTCAGGAAGTACCTTGTGCCTGACTCCAGCAACAATCTTCCTCCCTAAGAGTGATCCCTGCTCTGTCCTCCACAGTGATGGCAAACACACAGGCTGGGTCGAAGGGAATGGAAAAAGAATCTATAGCTAATGCAAATGTCTTCTTTTCATATGGACCCATGTCACCATTTTTGCTTACATGAGGTGAAGTTCTTTACTTCTCTCAGGAAAGTTCTGCATTCTGCAGCTGAAGGCACTGCTTTCTTCTCAAAGAACAGGCAAATGCATCTTAAAGCTGTCTAGGATAGCAGCCACTGTAGGATAACATTTTAAATCCAATCTGTCTCTGCTATTCAGCCACCATTTCCAATACAGTATTGAATTATTTCCATAATTCTCCTCCTCTCTGACCCGACTTCTGCTCTTTATGACTAAGTGAGCAAAGAATCTATACATAGATCAAGAGAGTCAGCATTATTTTATGCTGTGAACTTGTCTACAAATTTGGAAGAAAGTGATACTGTGAAGTCATTCATTTTATCTCTAGAATTGGTTGTATCTATTGATATACCTCCTCTGGAAGAAAAAAAGAAAAGAAGATACAAACGTGTTAAAAAAAGCAATGTTTTATGCTGCTGAACACCCCCTCCCACTCCCTGAGAGGGTTGAACCAAGTATACAAGAAAACAAGGAATGTCCTTATTATTGTATGCTGATCGTCATGGTTTTCCTGTGTGTTCCTAACTAGGATGGACAGGGCTGTGATTCTTTATTGCCTTGCCCCTCATGAAAGTATTTATAGCAAAACAAAGTGGGCATAAGGTGTCTGTTATTCAGAGTCTTCAAATAAATCTAAATCTAAATCTAATCTTCAGTAGTCTTCAAACACTAGAATAAATGACTACCCAGAGCATGGGAAATTCGGAAATTCAGAAATTCAGATCCCAGATGTCCCCCATCCCAGACTACCTGCTTGTCATCAGATCTCCAGTAATGGATAGCTTAGGTAGTCTGCAAACAATCAAGACAAAAGTTTGATCCAAGAGTACCCAAGACAGTAGGAAGTCTAGCAGCAGGGACATCTCCTAGAATATTGCAATTCCTAAATCGTCCCTTTAGTTAAAACCCTTTTTTACCTTCAGAGAAATAAATCCTGACTTCTGAATTTGGAAGAACAATACTGCAACTGTGTGTAGTTCCGTATCATAAGTAAAGAAATTCCTATTTGCTTTCAAACAGGGGTTGGCTTTCCTGTTGCAAGGCTGGCCTGTCAACACAATGTCAGGTTCTCTTGTCTAAACTAAAAATCTGGATTGGTCCAGCAATATATATATTTTTGTCTATCAGATGCTTATATCAGATCTAATCCCCATTATGAATGTTTGCAGGCTGCAAATGCACAGCTTCCTGTCTGATGACTGCTCCGTATTTCCATTTTCCATACTTCATATAGCCATTATCTTTTTCATATTTGCAGTAGCCTGCCAGATCACTTCAGCAAGGTAGATGGAAAAATGTCACTTTTCCCTATGTGACTCTCACGGTTTCTGTTGTCACCCTTTATTTCTCCCAGTTAAAACCAGCAGCAATTAAACATGAATAAGGTAACAGATCACTACCATTTTAATTTTGTCATGTGCTATCTCTGTGCTCTTTTAGATTCTTCTGTTGGCTCTTAGATCACAAACTAAATTATCCCAATTCATCAGCATATATATAAAAGTTTGAACGGTAACCTCTGTGAAGGGAACAGTACTGTCTCCAGTTCTCAACTCAGCTCTGCAGTGCAAGGAACTTTTTACTGTCCCACTTGAATGTATCTTGTGTCTCCCATGGTTTTAAGACACTACAGTAAGGATTAGGTGATGGTAATCAGGAGGGGTGCTGTGCATTCTGTCATGATCACCAAAAGAATATTATTCACCTACTTTATACTCCGTTTCTACCTGTTCTATGCACTGTTCGGATGTTCTTAAATGTTAAAGATATCAAGACCTGAGGTCAAAAAAATAATTGAAACATTATACACCTAGTGGCTTTCTTAACCCTGCCTAAACTACTGCTTGTCAAACAACTATTGATTGCACATTTCAGTAACATTTTATTTTATTTAGTTGTCATTTTCTTTAGCAGTAAGTGATGTTTTTGAAACACTGTAAGTATTCTATGTTATGAAGAGATCAAAAGTACGACTAGGTTGAGAAAAAGATTGAATTGGGTCTCCCAAATATTGTATGAGTCAACTCCTTTTTAAAATATTGGCATAAACATCAAGATTACAAACAGGTAACATGGACAAAACTATAAGCTGTTATACTGTTTGGGTCATGATACCAGTGTACAAGCAGAACTGCTTTAAAGTCAATATTAATAACCAATATTGGATTGAATAAAAGGTCAAAGTACATCAAATCTTACTTAAATTCCAAGGGTGAAAAATGTTGCCAGAAGTGTATGCAATAACAGGTTTTTTTTTTTAAATGCTCAAATATGAACAGAAAAGTAACAGTAGATAAAGAGCAATCATACCTCTAATATCACAGTATTAATGCCTCCTTTTTCATTGATAGGTTCAAAATAGCTTTAAAGTACGATCCCAGGATTATCAGTGTATTTTACTGTGGAGAAGTGAATGCACAGTGGAGGAATCATGCAGTGGCAGAAGTAGAATAGAACCTATACAGCTCTCTTGCATCCTAGCGTTGTATGTTAATCACTAGACCCCTTTACCATGAGTGACCTTTTTGCTAGGGGGCTCAAAAGGACAAACTTTGAACTATGTGTGTTTTCATCTCTTTTGTATTGGCTTTGGATACTTGGATATTTGCACTGTAGTCCTTTTGTTGAAAGAAAGTTCAAAACTTGTGTACAGGTTAGAATCTAAGGCATGTCAAACTGTCATGGTGGGATAACAGGTAACTGATTAAAATGATAAATGATATTCTGAGCATATCAGCAATCTGTTACTAAAGTTTTAAGGAAATAGCTAATAATATGGATTTCAGTGGATGCTTAAATAAAAGCATATATTGTCAAACTTGATATGAATAGACTCCAATCTATTGTCACTAGTGCCTTTTTACTGCTCAAACGTATGTCTCAAGCTTTTGTGCAAAGTGGTTTTCTCTTCTTTTCCCTTCTTGTAGCAACTGTTATTTCCTAAGGAGAAATGTTGAATGGGCAAAGGAGAAACTTCTAGTTATGCAGTTAGTTCATTTGATAAAGGCAAAACACATCTCTTCTGCACAAAACCCACTTTGTGAAGGTGCTGAAGAGCATTTTGGATGGATGGAAATTGACTGACAAATACATGCCAAGACTGTACCCATCTCTAACAGCTTTTTTAGCTGATGGCCTGGCCCAAGAGCTGCCTCATTCCTGCAAATAGCGTGAAATCCTAGAGCCCGTGGTTTGGAGAAGTGCGTAGGAACCCCTCCGGTTTGGTACATCTAGAGCTAAATCAGCTCCCACCGGATTCAGAGGTAAAATATCTGCTGCTTTTAGCAAAACCAGAATTTACTCCCTATTCCAGCATATCTGCCAGGGGAGCCTTGCTGGGGTTGAAAAAACGGCTGTTTGTGATCTGCATTCTGCCTGTGTGCATGCACATGTATCTGCCTTTCAGACTAAGCATACGCATATAGAAAATATTTTAGGGAGAGTTTTGACTTCCATGCTATTTTTGAAGTGCATTATGAACTGGTGAGTTTATATAAATACTGCGTAACAGTGATAGTCTCAAAACTTCAAGGTTGCTTTATATATTGCGATGAGTCAGTGAGGCTGTTGGCAATATGGAGAAGCAGCTCTCTGCAGAACTGGAGGTTGTGGGTGGGTGGTGAAGTGTTCCAAATAAATCCTATACAAACTTTCCGAATAAGTAAAAATGCAATTTCCCTAATTGAATATACGTTTATTCTTCCTATCACAGGGATTTATGGGCTCCCTCTAGTGGGTAATTTTAGCGTATGAGCTTTTCTTGCGGGCTTGTTCTTCTCGGGAGAAGTTACGGCTGATAGACAAGATGGCTGACAGGCTGCAAGAGCCTCAAGACTTAAAAACCCTCCCCTGTTTCTGGTCTGTCAGTTGCTACCGCCGCTCTCTGTGAAGTCAAGGGAAAAGTTACACGGCGCGTACGATGCACCCGGTTTGTTGGAGAGCAGAGGCTCCGGCAGGATTCGTTTCTTAGGAGCTACCGCTGCCTTCTTCAGCGAGCGTTTGTGAGGGCAGCCGCCACAGCCCCGCTCGCGGCCGCCTACGGCCCGGCCTGCGCCCGCTGACTCCCGCGGGCGGTCGGTCTGCGGCGCCAGCCCCCACCCCACTCCCTCAGCGCAGGGGCAGCGGGCACGGCTGCCCGCCCCGAGCCCCCGCGGCCCCCGCCCCTCTCCCGCCCTTTTCACCACAGGCGGCCCGGGCTCTGCCCCCTCCGGCCCTGCAGGGACAGACAGGCCGCCTCCGGCT
>JANZLQ010000001.1:34725927-34776745 GCA_026212715.1 Elanus axillaris
TTTTACCCCCCCCCCCCGCCAAAAAAAAAAAAAATAACCCAACCCATTGGCGTTAACGTTACGTTATTTACTGCAAAGCGTGTTATTTTTCATTGACTCCTTGATTTAAAAGAAAAGAAAAATCACTTTTTAAGTTCATCGGAAAAGCGTGCTGTGTGTTTGTCTGCCAGAGGGTAAATGGAGTAGAGGTCACTGACAAGCTCCCGGCTTGACAAAGCATGCCAAAAATACTATGGCAGGCTTCTTTCCAGGTGAAGAAAAATCCTTCCGTGTCTGCTGCTGCTCTTAGCAGCTGAAGCAAGTAATTTGACGGGTTCAGGTAGCAATACTGGGGGAGTTGTCCTATTTTGCTCCGGGTCAGAATTCGTTAAGGGCAGAAACAACAGATCGGATCTCAGGGCCGTGCACAGTGAAGGGTCCCGTAGAAATAATGGGGAAATGGGCTTTGAAACGTTGAACTCTCCGCGCGTTGTTGGGACGGCATGTGATCTGTGTGGCTAACCTGCGCGACAGTGAAAGTTAAACCCTCACGTTTTCTTGAAGCTTGAACAAAAATTGCTATTTCCTTTCTCCCCCCTTTATTTTATAGAAATATCTTTTTGATAAGAATCACTGGTGTGTTATCTCAGCAGCACTCTGCAGATGCTGCCTAACAGTGCATGGAGTTATCTTTGTATCTTGTAGTCGAAGCGTTCAAGTCCATACATAATAAAACATGCTTATTGTATGTGCCGGTTTGGGTTTGTTTTTAATAAATGCCCTGGATACGCCCACGCCGATGATCTTGTCTGGTGCTCCTGCATACTTTGTAAATGAAGCCAATTTATTAGATGCTATTTTCTTGCTCTCCCTGAAAGGACCATTAATTAAGGAGGGCCCC
The DNA here is from genome assembly GCA_026212715.1 of Elanus axillaris. NCBI lineage: Eukaryota > Metazoa > Chordata > Aves > Accipitriformes > Accipitridae > Elanus > Elanus axillaris. Next base: position 34,726,808 of record JANZLQ010000001.1, read on the forward strand.
TTGGGGCTGCAGCGCGGTGTGTTGGGTGCTGGGCAGGGCGTTAGGGTGTTGCAGGAGCGGGGGCAAGGCCTGTTGCTGGCAGAGCTGCGTTTGGTGTGCGGGTGTGAGTTCGCCTGCTGGTCTGGAGCACGCTGATAAGATGCTCTTCTTTTCACAGTACCCTCCTTAGATTCAAAGAGCTAAAAGGGCCGACTGAATCAGAAAAACAAACAGACCCTTTTTTTCCCAACAGGCAGAGAAAGAAATGAATGCAGGGGTATTATGTGGGCTTAAGACCCTGGGTACCAAAGGTTTCTTTTGTTAGTGTGTAGCCATTCTCTGCTCAAACACTTCCTACATAAGGAGCCAGGGCCTGTGCCTTTCTCCGTTTAAGTCCATGGAAAACTCCTATTAACTTCATTCATGTAGACGAAGGTCGTTTAAAGACTGACTTTCTGATCTCCCTTTCACTCAGGCTTCACCTGCAGGGGTGAGCTGATGTCAGACAGTGCTGAAGAGTGTTACGAGCCTAATTTTTTCAACTCTTGATAATTAAGAACTGTTCAGATTAAGTCTCTGCATGCTCTCTGTAACCCATATTAAGACAATTGAATTATAATTGTGCTTTAGCCTGAGACACAAGGTACTGTTAGTATAGGAAAAGTAGCCTACCATCATCTCTGAAAGGAGAAACTAGATTTCCTATGTTAACAACACGTAGTATATGAAGCTGAAAAAATTTAAATAACTTAAAAATGAAACTAAAATCTTTTGAGTAGCTTGTATGTCTCTTTTAGTATTGTAACTGTGATACCAGAATAGTGTAAAAACACTTAAGTTTTAGTCTTTTCCCCTTTCATTTTTAAGGGTCTGTAACAGATTCAGGTGAAAACGCGAGTGACTTACTGGTAGAAGGCAGGACGATACTCTCTTGGCTTAAAAATAAGTCATTGTAATGTGTAATGTGAAATTCTGCCTTCATTTAGAACACTGATAAAATACTGGTTAGCTACAGTAGGTCCAGGGCTTTACCTATACTCTCTGTTTTCCCAAAGAACTATGTTTTGTTTTATAAACGAACCTGTGCTTATAGTATTTATGCTTGTTATCTGCTGTATCTATTTCAGTGTGTAACTCAGGCATGTAGGAGCCAGTCGACACCCTCGGTTTCAGGTCAGATTCAATTGGGTGGTGCCTAATCTTTTTCTCTCTTTTAGAGTACTTGTAAGAATACTAAAATATGGTCTCTGAAGTTGTATTTTCAAAAGGATTTCCTGTGTTATGGACAGACAGGCATATTAAAAATACTCCTAGCAGGCTTAAAAGTTAGTCGTTGCTTAAATGAGTGGCAACTCATCTGAGAATTGGCTTGAAATGCAGATTCAGGTCTAGTTAAAGAATGAAAGCCATACAGTATCTGTAGTAATAACTGATCAGAATGCTCATGGCCTTGCATCCTACCTGAAAAAGGTAGGCATAAACTAATGTTTTTGCATAGCTCGAGTAACCTTGTTAGTAAAGAATGCACCTGTGTGCATCTGTAATGCGAAGGAAACAAAATGACATACAATATCCTGCTTAATAAAGGCTTTCTTAGCTCTCAGATTGTGTGTGCTGAAAACGTGCTGATTCCCTGTCCCTCCTCCCACTTTTGTTATTCTCATGTAAATCGGGAAGCGCTCCTCCGAAGTAAATATTTCTACACTCTGTAAAATTATCTTAAATGGAAAATTAGGCTTTCTCCGACCATCTGCTTCTTGAATCTACAGAGCTAGTTGCAGCTATTTGATTAGGGATTTTAAATCGCTTTGTACAGGGACATTTCTCTGCTCTCAGGTTTCTTGAAGAGGAAGCCAGAGGCGACTCTGGAGGCCTGGGATCGAGGAGAGCGTGGGGTCCCGGGTGCTCGGGAAGCCCCGTGTGTCTGTGCCTTTTAACAGCTTTGCCCAGTAACAGTGGTTTTGATGAGTGTAACATTTATCTCGCCAGCGTAAGGAGATTTACATAGTTTGCTGCTTTTGAGCAGATTAACTGGGCGTAGCTGCACGTGAGGAATTTAACACTGATTTGGTGTTTGGCCTCTGTAAGGAGAGACATACAGAGCTTTTGATTAATCTTTTCATGTGGCTCTGTTAACATCAAGTGCCTCGCAGGTTGGGTTTTATTAAAAGTTGAAGATTCAGGTGGGTTTCTAATGATGGTTAAATGAAGAAAGCGTTTGCCCATCTTAGGCTAAAAATGCATGTTAGCTTTTCACTTTGTTTATAGGTTCAATGTATCAAGAAGCTACACCTGTAATTCTGCTTTATTTCTCAGTTTCCCAGTTGGCGCTGCGTGTGGTGTCTGTGTGTGTGAGAAGGAACCTCATTAAACTTGCAAGACCTGGGCATGGTCATAACTCAAAACATGCAGCTCCATAGAGCAGCCTGTGACCAGACTGATCTGACATTACACCTCTTGTGTGTATACCCGGTGCTGTGGGGGGAGGCTGAGGAGCCTAAGAATGAAGGGATGCCTTTGGTTACCTAAATAAATGGGATTAGTTTATCTTTGTTTCTTTCTTTCAGAACTGTAAGAATTATGTCATTTGGTATCATTGCTCTGGGAGTCTGTTTCCCTTTGCGTTGTATACTATGTTAAAAGGTCTACCTGGGTTTAACAAGAGTCAGCTCTTATATTAAGAACCAGCTATTTCAAATTTTTAAGTGCATCTATAAGATGGTTTGTGAAGTTCTGCTTTATTCTCAAGGGAGCAAAACTGCTCAGACAGTGGGTTTCTATACTCGTAACACAAACGTGAATGAAGGAAATAAAAGGAAGAACCTTATCTTGTCAGGCATGATGTTATAGATTATGAAAAGCGATATGATTGTCTTATCTGTATTTAGCAATTCGAAGTTTTTGTTTAGTATTTCTAACAGCATGAACAATATATTTTTATCTCTTTGGAAGCATCATTGCTTAAAGTATGCATCTTTGCCATTAAGCTTCATGTGGAAGGGAAAATAGAAGTCTGTGTCTTGAATATCTGCGGTTTTGTTTTGGGTTCATTTTTTTTCTCTGAAACTTCCAACTGTTAAAAAAAATTTGCTTGAGTTAACACATTTCAGAAGGGTTAGATCCTTTAAACTAGGATTACTGGCAGGGAGGAGAGGGGAAGGAAGGAAGGGAGGGGAAAATCCTTTCCTGAGAGTTTGAGATGGCTCCTAAAACATCCGCACAGTGCTGCAACCAAGTAAATAAAAATATTGGTCATTTAACATGGTAGCCCTTTTGGTCTGTCTTTTTTTTTTTTGTGTGTGTGTGTGTGTCTCTAAAGTCTCCATTAAAACTGATCTTTGCTTGTTGCATGAGATGATGTATAACAAAAGAAGTCAGTGGAGAATAGGAACTTTTTTTTACTGGCTTTCCCTTACGGCTCTGTTTCTGGCTTCTTATGAATGTTTTTCTCTGTTTCTACATCAGATTATTTTTAAAACAGCTTACTTAGGGGACACTGTGAAGGCTTATAAAGCTGTAGTCCTAATGAAGAGGTTCATGAAGGTGTTTTGATCTTGGATGAAACATGTTGGTCAGAAGTTTTCTAGAAAGCCAACAGAACCACATTTAAATGCTTTTAGAAACCTTGTTGAAGTAATTGTTAGTTATTTTGCATATGTTTCAGAATTGCAGTGTACTGTGGCAATTATAACAGCCCTGCAGAAGCCACTGTATTTGCAGCTTCCTGATGCAACAGGAAGGGGAAGGGATGAGTTACAAATAGAGGAGAAACATGGGGGGGAACCATGGGTTAGATAAGCACAAGCGTCCTAACCCAGCAACTTGGGAAAACATACATACAACAAAAAAATCATGTGCTGTAGGGGCTGGTTGTTGTGATTAGCATGGGTTTAGCTCCGTTCTCCTCAAGAGACTGCAGTTAAAGCAGTGTAGCAGCAGCTGTGTATTGACACACAAAGTAGTTTAAAACTGCAGTTGAATTAATTGAATGCTGGTGAGGGATTGCTTTAAAGAGATTCAAGATGAACTAGTTTCATGTCAGCTTGAGTTAGTTTATAGCAGTTCAAATTTAGTAACGTTTATTACAGATTATGTAAATTGATTTTTTTAACAGTAAAACTTTATACCAATTTTAAGGTCTAACCCAAGCAGTGAGATGCACTGGCAGAAAAATATCTAGCAAATGTTTTGAAGTGTTATAAGCTCTTCAAAACAGAAATATAGTTATAACACTTCAAAGATGTCGTTTTCTGAATTTATGATGTAGTGTGAGGATACATCAGCTATATGGTCTGTTGCAAAATAAAAGCTGATAATTACAGATATGTACAAACATATAGTAGTATAATACATAATAATACCTTTTTGTTCATGTGTCCTCATAAAAGCAGTGTTGTTCACTTAACCATAATAGTTTAGGAAATCACTGGTGTGTGTCTTATTTGTTTAAAGTATTCTGCTTTAGAAAAATGATGTGTCAAATAGAGTGGGTGTTTTGATTTTACTTACTTCGTCGGTAGAACTGTAGAACTTTGTGAGGTTGCAGTGGAAACAAATAACGCATTGTTCTGGGGAGCCTCATTTGGGCTTCATTTTCCTTGGTTCCTTGGTTGAAGAACAGCAGAAATGGCAGGGCAAGGTGGGCATGAAACTTGGTCTAGCCTGACATTTACCTGTCTGTGAAATGAAATATGTACATTTAGGTGCTGTAAAGAAGTAACTTTTTATTTCATTGTTGATTCTGTTTCTTGAGAGTGTCTCTTATTGGCAATGGTGCTTTCACACCTTATTCTAAGTGTTTTTTCTGTTTTATCTGCTTAGATGAGAACAGGGTTTATTTCTTTCCTTACCTTCTATTGTTTTCTGTTCTTTTATATCTGGATCCCCTCTACCATATGGTGCTTTTCTTCAAGAAAGTGGAAACATGACTCCTTAGGTTAACTACAGCTCATATATTCTGTCATCTGGGTACTACAGCATAACTGTGTTAGAATTCAGTCCTTTAGGATATCCAAGGTACATGTGTGGCACTTCCAATTTTAGTGTGCTTGGGGAGTGAAATCCAGGATTCAGGTGTGAGTTTGGGTGAGTGTTAGAGGGAGCTTTTCTGCAGGGCACTTCTTTTATGCTTGAGGAGTTACCAGCTCCCAGGAAGGGTGCTACAGGTTAGTGGAGGAGTATCCAGTTATCTTTGACAATCTGAAGCAATGTTCATAGATGCTTGACTCCTCTGAGGTGATTCAGAATCCTCTTTTAGGGTTTGTCTGACCCACAGGAACATGATCATGTTGTGCTTGTGCCACTGCAACAATCTGAAGTCACTCGAAACACCAGGCAGGCAAGGATAAAATCAAATGCAGGTCCTTGTTTACAAATACACAAACAAAAATGTAAAATTCTTAAAATGGAGGGATGGAAAAAACCCAGCCAAACAAAAAAAAAAACCCAACGGTGGCACAGGACCTGAAAGTTTCATTTACCTCATAGGCAGCTCTGTGGCAGACGACCTCCAGTCTTCCCAGGGAGACTGGTCATTGTGCAACCTTCTTGCCTTGGGTTGTGCTCAGAGAAGAGACTCTGATTTAAGAGTATTTCCTTTTATACTTCACCCATTTGGAGGGTAAGGGGTAGAGGTTTCTTCTTATTTTTGAAGTCAGTGATGCCTCTTTCATTCAGCCTTCTTTCACCAGACCATAGGTTGTTTTTTCCTGCTTTGGAAGTAGTAATGTCTCTTGGGCATCACCAGGTGCAATGCTGCCTGTCCCAGGCTTTGGAGTGCTCTTCAGGCTAAGCACTAAAGAGATGGTTGGTGTGTTGCAAAGGAGATTTCATACTACGATAGATGAATTTCAAGTCTCGTGGTGTTTTTCTTTCTCTTCTACCTATATGTATAACTTGCTAATGATGGCTTAAACAGTTGTGTAACAGATTTTTCTCTGGGCTACTATTGGAGTGGGGGACAACCTGTTATTCCAGCTGCTGCAGGTGACTGGCAGCTCTGTAGTCTGTGTGCCTATCTTTGAGGATGGCTATGGTGACCTGTTTTGAACCATTTGTATTGCTACACGCATGTGTTTGTTGTTCTGACGTAGCTATTCACTTAGCTAAGGTTTTAAATAACCTATTATGACACGAAACTCTTGAAAGTACGTAGCGTAGAAGTAACAACATCGAGTACAAATTTGTGTGAAGTTGGCCTGCTGTGGCTGTGCTGTGGGAGAGGAGGGATGGAGAGGGTGTGCCGTGCGTCTGCGAACTCATTGCATGGCCAGGAACGTGCCTCCCGTGAGCCGGGGAAGGCAGCACCCGCACCAGATAAACCTGGGCGGCGGCAGAGCCAGGCACACAGTTCCACAGATTTCTGTCCAGTATGAAAGCAACCGCCAGCAGGACGAGATCCTTTGAAGTGTCTAGTGGTCTGTCTTCCAGATGAGTTCAAGAGGAGTTCTAAAAATGTGGGTCTGAATTTTTAAGACTCTTGCTTATGCCAGTGCATATTTACATACCCGGTGGTGCCACTGCCTGTAGTCAGACTACCGACATGAATAAGTGCTTATTGAGTGAACCAGAAGACTTTTGAATTTCCTCAGTGAGAAACCTGAGATGAATACACCAATGTGTATTCTAGGGTTGGTTTTAGACTGATATGCAGCAGAATCAAATGGTATTTAAATTGCTTTAATATTATTCCATCTAATCTACTTGGCTTATGTGGTCCTTGTTACAACAGTACTTGTGCTTATTTAAAAATACTTCTGTGTAATTTGGGAAAAATGTTCGAGTTGGGTATTAACTACAACTGCTTATTGACTAACCTTTGAAACAGAGATAGTTTTTGGCTTTTCCTCAGCCCTCCAGGAGATATAGCTCTGGGTGCTACTTATGAGAAGTGTTTACCAAAACTGGATTTTTAAAAAAGCATTTCTACAATCATTAGCCGACACAAAAAGATAAATTATAATTGTTCCTTTTTTGTCTTAGGGCAACAACACTTCCAATGCACATGTATACATGTAAATATTCCAGAACTGGGGTCAATTTTGGAAGGGAGGGAACAGGCAGTATCCTGCAGTATTGAGGAGCTATAGAGCATGTTTGAAAGCTTGAGTGGTTTTTACAGTGAAGAATACCAAGCTGTAATTCACTATGTAGAATTTCAGTTGGTTAAAGGTGCTAGTGTAATTCGGGGCATGCCATGGTGCCAGTTCTTCAGTGCAGTGGCTTTTTGGTTGTCTGAAGTGCTCTAGAAGCTGCCTCCGTTTCCAGGTACAATATTCCACGATCGTATGGAAGTTAATGCAGGATGGAAATGGCTAAGGAAGTTGTTGTGGTTTAACCCCAGCCAGCAACTAAGCACCATGCAGACACTTACTTCCCCTCCCCCCTGCAGTGGGATGAGGGAGAGAATTGGGGAAAAAAAGGTAAAACTCATGGGTTGAGATAAGAACAGTTTAATAGAACAGAAAGGAAGAAACTGATGATGATAATAGTAATAGTAAAATTACAATCCTAATAAAAGAATTGGAATATACAAAACAAGTGATGCACAATGCAGTTGCTCACATCTCACCAACTGATGCCCAATTAGTTCCTAAGCAGTGATCCCCACAATACAACTCTCCCCAGTTTATATACTAGGCGCGATGTCCCATGGTATGGAATACACCTAGGCATGTTTGGGTCAGCTGCCCTGGCTGTGTCCCCTCCCAGCTTCTTGTGCCCCTCCAGCCTTCTTGCTGGCTGGGCATGAGAAGCTGAAAAACCATTGACTTTAGTATAAACACTACTTAAACAACAACTGAAAACATCAATGTGTTATCAATGTTCTTCTCATACTGAATGCAAGACATAACACTATACCAGCTACTAGAAAGAAAGTTAACTCTATCTCAGCCAAAACCAGAAGTAATTCATTGTTTCAGCATTATGTTGATATTTTAATTGTTACAGTGACAAAATCAGATGAACTTTTGAACCAGACTTTGTCAGATTGCCAACAAACATTCTTAGATCTGTCAGGTGTGGAGTGTCGTGATCTCAGGGAAGTCACTAAGGGCTGAAGACTAGCTTAGCCATTAGAAAAGGCACCTTGGCTTTTCGTGTAACCATTCTTTAAATATTCTGATGAGTTGTTGGGAATTCCCTGCTCTGAAGCTCCTGACCATTTTGTGCTTTCTGTTTTAATGTTTCACTTGTAACTTTATTGTTGTTTTAGTATTACTAATGTATGGGTTTTTATTCCAAGATATAAGATGATGACACGAAAGATTTAGCCTATCTGCGTGTTTTAGCCTTCTATCAAAAGACCTTTTTTTTTAAATGTGATCCTTCTCCGGTGACCCTCTTTCAAAATTACTATATCCTTAGAGCTGGTTTCCATCTCCACCTTCTTCCTCCCCTGAACTAAATTCTGGGTTGAGTCATTATCTTGGGTGATAACAAATGTCCCAGGTCAGCCACGCCTATAAAGTTTATTTAAGGACAGTACAGGGATTAAGGTGGTCACTTGAAGTTCAAGTTGTCCTGTCAATGATATTTTGGATAATCTAAGGTAAGTTCGTTTGGGTTTGGCTCTTCAAAAGGTATTTGTTAACCTAAGTAGTTTCCTACCTCGCATAGATTTTGTGTAGAAATGTACTGACACCCAGAAGTGGGTCAGATATTACAGCAATTAGGACTAAATACCTTAAAAGTATATATATACACATACATATATAGATGTATACATTTAAGTCTCTCTAAAGCTCAGGGTAGAGCAGATTATTCAGAATGATACAATTTCATGTTCAAATTCTGCCTGTCATTTACCATGAGAGTAGTTTCTTTACACTCTATGGGAATGTTCACGTAAATACTATTATTGATGTTTCCAGATCAATAACAGTGGCGGAGTTTGTTTTGGCAAGAAACTGGACTGGTAAAACTATCTAGAACTCTAGTTTTAGAAAAGATGTCGTTTTTCTGTTGGCAATAGTTGTCTTTATTTCTAAGCAGAAGTTTAGTGTGCAGAAAGGGAGAGTTCAACCATTAACATGTTGCGCAGAACAGGAATAACTCCATGAAGTTCCATGGCCTAGATTTTGCAGAATTTTTATCTAGATAGCTTTAGTGGTTTTGTGGCCTTATCTTTCTTACTACGTTAATTCCTTGGGTTGTTTGTTGGGGTTTTTTATTTTTTTTTCCCTCTCCTCTGGGAAGTCGTTATTCCAATATTCTGTTGTCCTATTTTAATTTTGAAATCCAGTTAAATTGCATATATTCAAATATTTGGTTTGTTCTTTTAGGAAATGCAATGCATGATCTTTCAACTTCAATTTACTATGACTGTTGTAGGAAACTAGTGATGACTTACAAGATTACTAAACATCCAAGAGTTGCACCAATTGGTAAGCTGCAAAGGTAGGATTGCTGCTAAGAAAAGTGGAGCTGAATGTTCTTATTAAAAATATAATTCCTTGAAATTACCTGCAGTGTAGGACAAAACTGAAAGCAGTTGCTCAGGACTGTAGTTGTGCAGTAAGTAGAAACAAGCGATTAATTTATCTTAAAATGTCAGCTGGGCATATTCCCTTTCATTGCAGTGTTTTAAAGTTAATTATAAATTCCAAGTGTACTTATCAAAAGTAATTTCCTTTATCTATAACTTTCTGATGCTTTCAGAGGTATGATTCCTCAGCTGAAATCTTGTACCAAGGACAAGAACATGACTAATAAAGCTATGGATGAGTTGGTGTCTGTGCCCAAATCAGCTGGTCTGTTCCCGACTAGTGTTTGACATGGTGTTGTTCATCATCTCTAGCCATACAAAGCACCAGATGTGGTTCAAGTGAAATGTCCCTTCTCCTTCCAGAGACAGAGGCTCTCTCATGTAGGAGCTGCAGTTGTATGTGCCCGTTGTGCTTGCGCACGGCCTGCTGACTGCAGGGGCTTCAGAATGCATTGGTGACTGCTGTGTGTGCTACTTGTATCACTTCTGTGATTTTAGCTACAACCATTTATACCTCTGAGTTAGACTATTATCTGTGCTGCCAGGACCGGTTCATCCTGGCAGTTGAATTCCTCATGTATTTAAAGTGTTGTACTAGCAGTACATCTGGAAGCTTTCCTAGGTGTTATCTAATTCTTGTATTTTTTCATTTCAGAATTAACAATGATCGGTAGTATCTATGAAAATGATTCATTGTGCAGTTAGACATTCACCCCAATAGCTATTTGGAGCGTTGCTTCTTGTAACTTTTAAGATGCACCAAGGAATGGCATCCTACGTTTGCTCAGCATACTGTTGCAATATATCTTTGTAACTTACACCCAGAAACTTAGTTCTCAAGTTAAAAGGAATCATTAATTATCATGCACTGTGAAGTCACCAGCATTTTAGTTTTAGAATAAGCCACATCATGTTGCTTGAGTTTCAGACATCTGAATGGTATTCATAACCACTTGAACCCACTTTTCTCTCAGAATTAAAAATCTTTTAGAGTTAGAAGCTAGCTGCATGAGTTAAAACTGTAGTTGACAAGAAGAAAACAAAAGTTTTATCTCTTGGTTCAAACCAAGACTGAAGTTTCAAATTAGAAAGCAAAATGTGAGGAAAATTGATGAGCACTGTGGAAGTGAGTTAAAATAGCTCTTCTGTTTGCATTATTCAAATATATATTCCGGATTTCAAGAAGAACAGGAAATGATAAATAAACCAGATGTAAGTACACATGTTTTCTTGGTACTACATGCACAAGGATTTTGGAAAAGATTGTCATTGGCAAAGAGAAAATAGAATGTTTTAAGCAGTTAGAAAGGGTTGGATCTAGTAAGTGTTGAGCATCTACCAAAATATCATCCTTTAAAGAATGAGTAAAGACTGACTTGGGTTTGTTTCAGATAAGGTTGTAAGGAAAATCTGTCACTAAGGCCAGAGTAGCACTGCTGCAGGTGGTATGTACGCAGGATTTCACCAAAGTTTTAGTAGACAGGTTTGTGCATGCTGCTTGTTGCCTTACTTGTAAGGCTTAGTTACTGACATAGGTACCATATGTATTCTCTGCAGTAGTCTTAGTTTGTGTATGTAAAACCAAAGTTGGTTTAATGCCTGATTGTTTGACAGCCTGATGCTGTTTTGTTACCACTTTCATGAGTCAGCATCAATGGTAAAAGAAGCAGTCTGAACTTCCTTTTTTTTTTTTTTTTTTTTTTTTAAAGCAAGGGGGAGACACCAGGAGGGGGAAAGAACAGTGATGAGGGCAAGGCTGCTGCTTTTGGCAGTAGTGTAAGCTCAAGCTATTCCTTGAACTGCTATCTCAGTTTGTAGGTCCACGGTTGTCCTTAGCCTGCCACTAGTCATGTCTCCCTTTCATTCCTGTCCCTTCTGCCTTCTCTCACGCTTGTACTCTGGGGCAATCCAGATGCAGAGCTGATCGAGCTGCAGTGCACAGGGCCAACAATTGCATCCATTGCACTTTGGTCTTCTCGGCCAAACTGAGGGAAAGCTTGGCTCGAAAGCTGAGCTGCCAACAGGGCCAGCAAAGTCATCTTTGTTCTTTATTTGGTTCTGCACCAAAGCCGGCTTATCAGACCAGCAGATCTAACCACCAATGTTAAAGCTTTTTGACTTCCTTATACCACCCTTTTCCTTTTCCTTATCTGCATATCCTAGATCTCACAGAAAGTGCAGTTTCTACTTCACAGCTTTATCAGGAGTTGACTTTCCATGCTAAAACACACTATCAATAATGTTTGAAAGACTTCAGCTTTCTGTGCTGTTCTTAGTTGACCTGACGCCATGTTCAGACCATCAAAGGTCAGTACAGACAAATCATCGCTAACATTTAACTAGACATCTACTAGGGTGCTCCACCAGAAGTTACCTACCCTTTGGAAATCTTGCCCTAGTTTTTATGGTTGAATCTTCTGTTTTAATCTTGCCTACCTTTACAACTCTGAGAATTTCATTCTACTGAAGGGATACTGGTTTCCTTATTTATGAAGAGAAGCAAACTACTATTTATAAAAGCAGGCTCATGTGCTGGATTTTGCTATGCTGATTTTAGCAAACTCCTTGTTGTATTTCATCAAGTCCCCAGTTTTGTTGTGTTCACAGCATTGTGGTGAATTGCCTTAATGTATGAAAGGACTCCTCATCTGTGCACCCTTGATCACTTGCATTTAGGAAAATATTTACCTTTTTAATAACTTCGCATAAAGAGGATTAGATTTAGTAATTGGCTAGGTTCCCTGACTAGTAATTTTAAATTAGATGTGTCATGCTCCTATTTGTTATGGCTTAAAATTCAAAAGAGTTCACCCACAGATTGTCTTAAATTGGTGCTCAGTGACTTTGTGCTTTAAACAGACTTCTAAAGTCAACTTCTCTGGGCCATGGAGGTAGAGGTGCTGCCCGAGTTGGCTTTCATCAAACAACAACAGAACAGTTTTGCTATAAACAGCCTGGATCTGTTGAGACTGATGCTGAGCAAATGCTAACAAGCCCTGCTTAGTCCAAGTTGAATGGGATTAAATAGTATTTGTACTATACTAAGCATTGTGTTCTGGAGTATCCTAGTTCCGGTTTCCTCAAATGGTCCTGGAAAAGTCATCTCTCCATGAAGTATGCTGGTAATGAAACAAGTGATACATGTATTACTGTAACATCTGAAACTATCTTTAAAGAAACAAAGTAAATGTTCTTTTTCTACTCCTGTGCATAAAAACTGGCTAGCTGGAGAGAGAAAAAGGTGTCGGAGTGCATAATCACTGAGTACTATGAGATGCAAAAGATGTACTGACTGGAAATGTGAGAAGAATGCTTCCCTCTAACTTGTAGGAAGCTACAATCTAGGAAGCTAAATCAAGCTACAGTTGCAGGTTAGGAATTTGGAGACATCTAGAGACAAGAATTGTTACTTCCTTGTCTTTTCCAGGATAAAGTTGTCCAAATGTCAATGTTTTCCTTGTACTCTTCATAGCACATAGTTCCAAGAAAGCAGGTCATAAAAGCTTGTGGAAGGAAAAAGTAGAAAGTGTGTGATACTGTCTGTGTATACTCACACATGGTTAAGGGCAAAGGGACAGGGCGGTGATAACAAATCAGAGAAGCATTCATAGTTTCTTGCTGCTCATCAAGCTACATTTTCTGCTGCTTGTGTTTCTTGATCAGCTGGGGCTATCTTAAGTTGTCTGTACCATCTTAACAGCATTTTCTGTAGTAATAGCAGCTGCAGAGTAAGTGTTGCTTGGTATCAGTCTGAACTGTTCATCAGCTGGATGAGCTGTTCTTGTTTCTGTCTTTCCCAGGAGTTAAACATAGCTGCCTTTGTCATGCTAAACTGATTGTAATTTGTTTTGTGGTGCCTGTGCACGGGTAAATCTTCATGTGCTACATAGGAGAAAGTTGTGCAAATAATTCTGGGCACAACAGACTGCTCCTTTTTTATTCCTGAAGAGCAGAGGGCATCCTGTGTGTGACTGCATATTATGTCATACATCTCTAGAAAATGGACCTTTTATGCCACTTATGCTGAATATGCTGTAGTGAACATTTGGCCAAAAAGGTTGGATGTCGGGGGCTTTAGTATGGCTGTGTAAGAGCGTAAGATCATCTCTGAGAAATGTCAAAAGTTGACTGCTATCCACTGGCCCCAAAAATTTAGGAAAAGTTGTCCTCAACGCTAATGTCAGATCTTCCCGCACACAGCTCTTTCACAGCTCTTGCTTTAAATCACTTTTGCTGGGTATAAAGCTTACTTAAAGCATTGTGGTATCCATTGCCTTCCATGAGAATACAACTAACAGCTTGTCTGTCTTGGAGTTGTTAGCACACACGTAACTGCACTGATAGAGTTGCATTAATGAAAATCTTTAGTAAGTACTATGGCCATGTCACACCTGTGCTGCGAGCAGTGCAGCCAGGCGCCTGTACTGAGGTTTGTATGGGTTTTGCAACACTCCCCTCCTGAATGGGAAGTGATGCAAGAAGCAAAAGTTTTTTTCTAATGAGATTTGAGCTTCTATGTTTTATTTTAGGAAGCCATGTAGAGTCTTGAGAGTTATCTAGGAGACTTGGGGAATTTCATTTGCAGTCTTGTACATGCTACACGTGGTCTCATTAAAATCCAAAGAAAACTGGTATACGTGTTGCAGTGTGTGAACCAAGCAGAGTTTGCTCATTGGTACTCTATAGAAAAGCCCTATGTTGAAAAGTTTTGCCAACATTATACGCTTGTGTCTTCTGGTCTGTCAGCTTTATACAATGTTGAAATGTATAAAACTCTTGGACAGATTTTCAGCTTGTGTAAATGAATGCAGAATGACTGGGTGAGAGTGGAACTAGGCCAATGTGTGCAAGTGTAGAAAACTGACGATTCCTTACATAATGAGCCTGATTATTTAAAAAGTTGCTACTGATCTCGGTCTTGTTCTAAAAACGGCTACATTGCTAATTTAGTAATACTTGGCTGCTTCTGTTCAGTTTGGTGTTTTTGCCATGGGGGAGAATCACATTTATGGAGGTGTGGGTGCCTTGCCATAAAGAATTATAAGTTCAGTGTCAGACCATATGTGTATATTTGTGTGTGTATGTGTATATACATATGCCACTTGCAGCAACGTGGTCTTCTCAACCATGGACTCCTTGAATGTCAAAATACCATGACAAATTTAGCACAAACTCTTAGTTGCATTTCTGCTGAAATTTAGTTGGTAGTTACTTCAACCTGTGCTGAAGTAATTGTAAAAGTATCTTACGCTTCCCTTTTACTGACTGCAGTGTATAGAAAGCAGTGAGCTATGAAATCCTGAAGTTATATTTAATCTGCACTGTTAGCGTTTCTTGAATTAGGTATGTGCTTTCCTAGTTATACCTGAGACTTGCTTTAACACTCTATCAGCAATGCTGTGTGTGTCCTTTTCCAATGTGTTGATTATAATGAATTGTTACTGCTGCATTTTATCATATTGCAGAATATAAGAACCACCAGGGCACTTTTTGAAATTTCAGAAGTGGGTAACAAAAATATGAAGGGAACTTTCAGCCCAGCACAGATCATGCTGACCTCACTTCTATGGCAAATACTATAAAGGACTATGGAAATACTTGCAGTGGAGTAACTAGGAAGGGCAGTGATGCTTGGAGTGTGTTTTCCTGTTGTCAAGCTCCTGGAGGAATCTTTCATTCCCATGGAAAGTGATGTAAGGTGCTGCTATTCTCACTGAAGTTGGTTTAACTGTAACTTGGCATAGGTACATAACAAGCTGCAGAGCAACAGAATTGGACCTTCTTGGTATCAGTGTTACAATAACCTTTGTGCTGTATTTGTGCAGTGTATCTACACTGGCTTGTTCTTTGCTGATACCTCTACAGTAGTTTGGCCGGGAGACAGAGAAATGCATTAGACAATTAGAAAAGGAAAAGCATTTGCCAACTGACTAGGAAGGATAAAATACCTAAGCTGATCTCTACTTTAAAGCATAAATTGTGCAGCACAGAAGAGCCTGTTCATGGGGTCATCTGGATTCAATCTTGATGATGAAGTCTTACAAAGCTGGCTTCTTTTTCTACAGGGTTTTTTTTCTGACATGGCACCTTTCCTCCAGCTGGAGATACTGGCTGCAGTGAAGGCATAGTCAGTCAGAGAAAGATGAAGATTTAGGAATGTAAAAGAAAGGGCCAGAGCCAGCTGCCTGCACTCTCTTCTACATTGTCAAAGAATGCAGCAGGCGAAGCAGGAATAGGCTGAGGTATACTGCACTGGGCTACCTATTAAATACTGGCATAACAGAAAGATGGCCTTGCCAATAAGAATGTACTTTCTCTTCTTTAAAATAGAGGGATGCACACTAACAGTGCTTCCGCTATGCTGGATGTTGTATACCGCCCATAAGGAACCAGCAATTTTAGACAAAGGGTTTTTGATAGGAATTGACTCCCTCATGCATGGTTGGGCAGAAGTTCTTCAATTTATTTTTTAACTTGAATAAACAGAAAATGACATAGCGGATTCCATGTCAGCCAAAAGAGCCATCTGTGGTCTAACCCTGTGAGAAACGGTATAGCAATAATTCCAATGCCACCAACAGTGTGGAGTTTGCCAAAAAAGCAGATGCTTCTTTTGACATGCATCTTCAATGTGGTGCCGTTTCTATCCTATAATTGCTGTCTATAGAGGGAGGGTGGATAGGATAGCCAGATGAGCAAAATGCTGAAACTGTAGTTTTGGGGGAAAAAACCAAGAGTTTGGAAAATAATAACAACAAAAAGAAACACTATAAAAATAACTTTTAAAAAAAGCTGAAATAAAAAACTGTAGAATTCTGCTATATGCCTCATGAAACCTGTGACACACTTTATGTAAGAGATGATACTTGTAAGAGCTTATCAAGAATCTGAAGTCTAATACAATATGGAAGAACAGTAAATAATACTTCAGAAACTTTTCTGCAGAGTTTTTAACTTTTCAAAAGAGAACATTTCCTTCTCTATTATTTTAAAGAACTAAAGATCAGCCAAACATACTACTTCTTACTGTACTGCAAATCTTCATAATACAGACATTCAAGCAGTTTTCTGCATAAGCCAAGGTATCTATGTGTCTGTACTGTGCTTTTTTTTTTAACCTGGTACTTAGACTCATCAACAGCAGCTTTATGACATATATAGACTTAGGTGGACTGACCACCAAAATACGATGATGGATGGCATTCTTAATTGTTAAGAAAAGAGCATAATGAATGTTACGTATTTACTACTTTATGAAATTAAAAACTTAATTACCTACGCCCATAAAATATGCATTTTAACATCATAAATAGAAGTACTGGAAAACAGTAAGTTTTCAATCACATTGAATGTTGTCTGTGGCCCCATTTGTTGGCTCTGGAGGTAAAAGTTCACAACAGGTAATGACAAAAAAGGTGAACAAAACAGCAGTTGAGCTGGAGATCTGCATTCTTCTAATAGAAGAGTCTGTTTTCTGAACAGAAGTAACTTACTTGTGTGATGCAGGAAGGTCTTGCTGCCAGAGCTTAGTTTTGCAGAATTCAGTTGGAGAAATGGTTACCTGCTGTGTCTTACTTTCCTACAAGGGACCCCCAAAATACCCAGGATAAAACCAGGTCTCATTTTCCATACATTTAAGTCCCACCTGGGTGGTGCTGCTTTTGGTGTGTTAATTCTTCCCATTACCCTATAAATGCAGTAAGAGGATAATACATACGACTTATTTTCAGATCTCAATACACTTGTTTCCAGATTCCATGAATAAGAAAAAATAATTGCCATTTTTCCTTTGCATTTCTTATTATGGGAGATGTCTGGTTGTTTTAAATTTTTCTTTCTAAAAAAAAATAATTATAGCAGCTTTGTATTATCCTAAGCAGAACAGTATTTCTACTTTGAAATATTAGCGCACCTTCTGATCTTCAGTCTTGTTTAGGGTACTTTCACTTACTAAACAGTGGTTAAAACCAAAAAGGTTCAGAAGCACCATGAATTTGAGGACTGGGGAGGAGGAAGCGACAGGATCAATGATGCTTTTCAGTATGCCTTTTGCTCTGCTTCCTCCTGTCCCATGACAGTGCATGCTGAGAAGCTAATGAGTTTATTAGCTCGTGCTCCACTGCAGTCTACATCTCGCTTTCTGCTACAGAGTGCCTTAGAAAGGGAACTGCTGATCTAGGCAGTATTTCCTTATTTTGCTGATGAAAATACCATGTGGGACAGTGTCAGGAGTCTCAGTCAAGATCTCTAGATATTTACTGCTTCTGCCCTATCCACTAAGCTGGTTGCACTGGCACCAAAAAAAATTAGGTTGTTTTAATGTGATCTGTTTGACATCTGTCTGCATTTTTGTCATTTTGTTATCTTCTAGATTCTTGTAAGCTGATTCTTCAATAAATTGTTCCAGAATATTTTTGGGAATTGAAGTTGGGCTGACTGCTGTGAAATTCCCTGGGTCTTCCTCTTTCCCTTTAAAAAAAAATAAAAAATTGCAAGACATTTGATGGCTGACAGAGAAGTGAAACTCTTTATGGGAATTCTATATATGCCAGCTGCAGTTTAGCTGGATGGTTTTTTTGTGTCCTGGGAATTTGACAACTTTAATGAGGTAGAACAATTGCCTGAATACTTGTTCATTTCTTTGATTTTTTTCACCTGTTTTGAGCTGACACCTGAAGAGTTTTGAAGTGGTGGTAGCGAGTAGGAGTTTCCTGTTTAATAAATGCTTAAGCAGAGTCCTATATACAGTGAGAAGGGACTACTGTGACCTTCTAGTTTAGGGATCTCTGAACCTCATAACGCTGTGAGCACCGAAACAGTCATTGTCTGCGAGGCATATACAAATGTTTCATTTCTGCACTTTTCCCCTTAAACCTCATAGCTGCTGCCTTCAGTGCTCTAAGAAACCTTCCATGTGCTTATTGCTGGCATTTTGTGGACTCTACTGGAAATATGGCCTGTGCCACTATGTAGGACCTTCCTGTTAGCGTATGACCAGTGTGGCCCCTTTCCCATCACACAACCTGAGACGCAAAAAGCTTATTGAGCAGTTTTTGGCTCAGAGTTCATAAGTATTGTCTTCTGAGCTGCCATTGAAGTGCTCGTGAGCTGTATGTGATTTGCCAGCTCTGTGTGACCATCGCTGGTCTAGTCTTACCCACTGCATGACACAGGAGTTTCTAAGTTAATTGCTGTTTCAGTTGAAGCATTTCTCCTACCAACGATACCTTGGATGTTTCCTGTTCTGGAGAACATTGTAAGATTTTATACCCTGCTATTAACGTGTACCAACAGATATGTAATGCAAGGGAGGAATTATTTGTATTCAGTGTCATATGCTGGACTTCCTCCCTTTTCACAGGCTTGCATAAACCCATTAGTGTGTGAGTGAAGCCTCTGGAAATGGATGTGTTTTCTTCTAATTGTAATTTGAATCCTCAGGCTGGAACAAAAACTTTAACATAATCTAGGGATTCAGTACCATTTTCTCTCTGGATCCTGAGCAAAAGCCTTGGCTGGTTTCACTGAAGGAAATAGGTCTGCATATTTACTAGAGTCGAGAAGGAAGTTGGCAGTGAGTTCTTTTGTGTCTATTGCTCAATGAAGGGCTAACCACAAAAACATGTACATGCTTTTTTGTCCGGTAGATCTTAGTACCAAGTGCTCTTTCTTCAGGTACTTCAGCATCTTGACTTTCTTTTTATATTCTTTTAACTTAGACTAATTGTTGGATTGCAGCAGCCTGTTCAAATTCCAGAAAATAAAACTCAAATAATTTGCTTTAGAAGTGTCTATAATTCTGTCATGGCTAGGACATGGTACCAATGTATTGTTTCAGAAGGTCATCCAGGGAATCGAGGTATAAAACTGAGAGGGAAGAGGATGCTCTGATTCATGATGAGCAAGTGGAAGGGAGAAGGGTTGACAGCAAAGGAACAGGACATAGCCCAGTTCAGCACTCCTGTCTGTCTCCTTTGTGATACCTTTTGTGTTGTGGTGTGGCTAGTTTCATGTATCCAGCACCTTTTATTTGTCTCCGGACTTAGGGGAGTCAGTCAATGGAGCACTTAAAAATCCCTGACGGGGATAAAGTCAATGGAGTAGGGGAGCTCCTGGGAACTTTAATGCTTTTTCATTATCACTGAGACTTTAGAAGAACTACCTGAACCAGGAAGAGCTTCCTGCATCCGTTGCTTGCTCTGTTGTTGCAACCTCTCATGCCGTCTTCAAGTTAGAGATCTTTTTTTTTTTTTGTAATAACAACAACAACAATAATAATCATAATTAAAAAAAACCCTATTCTTGGAGAAAAAACTGTTTGATAGCATTGGTGTGGATTTTGTCATATACTTCAATGTGGCCAGGATTATGCTCCCACTTTTTCAAGTGTCTTTGTAACAAAGAAATACATAGATTTAGAGCTTTGTTTCATTACTAGCAGAAGTTTGCTGTTGCATTAAGCTTTAGTATGTATAATTTAAATAGCATTGGTTCCATCTCCTGTAAAAACATGGGAACGTGGCATTTTGTAACAAGCTGGAATGGTTTACTTCTGTATTTCTGCTGTTAGTAATTGTTGCTTTCTGGTAAGAACAAGTTTAGTCTTGCTATGGTACTGTGAAGGGTAGTTTGTCCTTTCACCATCCTGGGGAAAAGGAAGCAGAACAGCTGTCAGTGGGGAGAGAGCCTTGGTTATAATCAGAATAGTCTAGAGGTAAAACTGTTAGGAGTGTTTGAGCAGTGGTTTATGCATTACTGATAGAGCTACTCTTCATGAAGATCTTTTTAAAAAGAAGCTGAGAAAAGCACCTATTCACTCCCGCATTTCTGTATTTTGAGGTAGGGCTTCTGAAATGGCTCAGAAAAAAGGTGTATTGACTGCTTTCCTGGATTTTGCCAGAAATGTTTCTCATTCTTACTGGCAAGATGATTCAAATTAGTTAAAACACAATGGACTTGAGAAGAAAAACAGTAAAAAAAAAAATGTTGAAGTGAAAAGAACTTTTTTTTTACTTTCATACACATACGTGAAGATATCCATCTATGTTTTTGTTTACTTTTATTTCCTTTCAGTATGGCAAAGACTGTCATTTGTATTTAGAAAAATAGTTTTCCTAGCACTTGGGTATAACATACAGGCAAGAAAAAGGGCATAACCCTCTACTTTTATCTTGCAATGCTCCTCTTAAAACTTATGTGTTAAGTAATAAAATTAAAGCTTCCCCCCCTGTTCAGTGTGATTTGGTTTTTTTTGAGTTTTTTTCTTGTTTGTTTTTTTTTTTAGTACTTGATTTTTCAGCCTGTTCATTGCTGTCCATCATTATCGTAATGCCAGCTATAGTATTTTGGGCACAGTTCTTCCATGCCAAGCTGTGGAAGCTTTAGAGAGCTTTTAGGGAGAAACCCAGGGCCAGATCTCCAGGTGCTCCTGGACTGTCTATGATATTTCATAACAGCAGGAGTCTGTGCTTGATGCCAGCCTCTACCCATGGGGTTCTGCCTCTTCCCAGTGCCTAGCTGTTTCTGCTCCATGCGGCTGGAGCACCACCACCCACCTTCACTATCTAAAGGAAGATGGAATAGGCTTGGATCCCAGGTGTGCAAATAGCTCTGTGTGATCGTGACATACGATATCTGTGGTCTCAGCCTTGTGCAGTAAACAGCCCTTGCTGGAAAAGCCCTGTTGAGGCTTGCAGTGTCACTGTGAGACCACGTTCTTTACCCATGCAGAGAAGTTCAGGTTGGTGATTTAAAGGAGGAAAAAGTGGGCAGGTCTCGGGGTTCTTCCCTCCTGAGGAGATTTTCAGCAGGAGTCTGGAGGATCCAGCTTCTGAGATGCTCTCCACACTTTATACTGGTACCATCCTGAAAATGCTTAGAAAGCAGCTGACTTGCTGAATCTTCCTGTGACAAGTGCTGACAAACTGAAGAACCAACAGTTGGAGAACCTACCCTAAGGCAGGAGATGTGAATACAGCAGCAGCAGATCTTTCTGTTTTTACTGGTTGACTTGTGGCCACTGAGAATTGGACTTGGAGGGACCTCCAGAAACTCAGTTTTCCTTGCCATAACATTTCAGACGTGATGACGGAAGCCATGAAATAGAACAGTGCAGGACGCACAAAATGTCATCTCCACTACAGCTGTCAGTTTGCAGGCTTGCACTAAGTGATCAAGGTTTAATGTTTCCTCATCTAAAGGAAAGGTGATAAAGCAACTGTCTTCATCAGTGAACAATGATTTCTGTTAAATATTTGAAGTTCTTCTTTCTGTTTGGGACATGATTTTATTCCAAACAACCTCCTATTTCCTAAGTTGTGCAGTAAGTGTGTCTTGCTTTGCTAGATGTGGCATCTATTTTCCTGAGCACTCACTTCCATTGTACATGTAAAGCTTATGTTAAGTAGTTAAATAAAAAATTAGTGCCTAATTTAATCCAGAATGTTTCCAGATTCATGTAATTTAATACTTTTTATCACTGTTGCACACATCCACAAAAATGTATGGCGATTTTTGTATCGATGCCAGTTACTGAAGGTGCTGTTTCAAAAGGCTGTTTAGTGAAATCTGGGAGGTTAGGCAAAGTCAGGCAGGGTGAGCAGGTACTTGAAGCTTAATCACCCGAACAAAGCTAGGCAAACACCAGTGACAAGATTTTGAAACTATGAGATGATCCAAGTAGCAGTTCAGGCTAAATCAGATAGTTAATGTATGCTGTAATTTATGGTTTGAATGTGGAGTAGATGTGTGAGAACTAACTCTGTTGTTAAAAGTCACGGTACTTTTCCCATCAGGAATTTTAGCTGAGCGAAGGAACTCATAATTAAATGCTAGCATGTTATATAACTTCATACACATGCTTTTATAACATAAAGTTAGAGACTTAAATGGATTGCTACCATAATAATTGTGCTCTGTTTTAGGACAGTCGTTACCCAAGTTATCATCTGCTTGTTGGAGTTTCCTTGGACTTTTGTAGTCTGAAGGCAGCAAGCATCAGTATCTCTCAACTCCTAGGTCAAAGGAATTTCTGAGGGTTGTTCTGTTTTGGTTTGGTTGGGTGTTGGTTTTTTGTGTGTTTTTTTCCTGTTGACAGTGAAGAGATTCTTCTCCTTGGCAGGCGAAATCTTGCTCTGACTCATTTCCAGTCCTTAAGCATAGAGTGGTTTACAAGAAGGACGGGAATGGTTCATATAAAGATGAGTATATTCTCCAGTTGTTTTTCAACACTTGTTATTATTCCCGTTTGGGTTTTATATTGAGAAGAAAACACAGGCAGGGAATTTTCCTTGCTTTAAGGCACTCCGTGGGGACTGTTCCGTCACTGAGCTTTTCCTTTTCCTAATGAGTACCTGCGGTTTTCTCACTGCTGCAGGTGGGCTGTTGAAGGCTGGAGGGAAGATCTCTTGGAGCTCAGGCAAAGGTGTTGGGAGCTCCTCACAGCTGGCTCCAGAACGGGATGGGGTGATCATACAGCGTATGGGATGATTATTCTGTGACTGGCCTTTTTTGCTTAGATGTTTGTTGAAGATGACAGGAAAGAAGCTGCTGTGGAAAAAGAGCAATCGCTAATTACCTTTGGGAGTGAAGACTAAAGAGGAAATGGTACACCAGTGTGATAATGATACTACTTATGAACAGGAATATTGTCACAAGAAATAATGGTCTTAGATTTATTCCTCCTCTACTTGTGTTTAGTGTTTTAATCTAAAATGCAAGGATTAAAAGAAAATTAATATGTTTTTATGTAGGTTACTTTATTGCAAACTGTTATGAAGTCTGTATGAGAAAATTGTAAGAACAGCTTTTGATATGAATTTGCAGCAGAGACTACACTTTGTAAAACAAAACTTTTCAATTTTTATAAAAAGCTTTCAGTTAATGTTTGTGAAAGCTGTTTCTAAACAAACAACCCCAGGTCTCCACTGCAGAACCTCTTGCCAGCGAGTGCTGATATCAGCCAGGGGTGTGGAAAAAAGTCATACATCCTCGCTGACATTGATACATTGGCAAAACCCCAGGCGTGGATGCAGCTGTGCCGGCAGAAGAGAACTTTTATCAGCTTAGCTTATGTTGTTTGGGGATGTGATGCAACTGGGCCAGCAGAAAACCTCTTCTCTTGGCCTGTGCTGTTGGTGCAGGAGGCTCTGCCAGCGCAGCTATGGCAGCGAGGCTCTGTGCTGCTGCCGAGCCCTGCGCAGCAACTGCAACTGGAAGAGAAAAGCCCCTTTGAACAAAAGAGAGACCTCTGTAATTTAGTTTTTACTCGTGGTCATCAATGAGGAACAGAGCGGAAAGAATTATTCAGATTTCAAAATTAAGTTTTAATGTAAAAAATATGTTTAAGTCTTATGGCTTTAAGATGTCACTGGCCCTTTAATGGTTGTCTGTGTGTCATTGGGTTGCAGGGTTTGAGAGCTGCAGTACGCCCAGCATCTGTGTTTTGTAAAGCCTTTAAGGCTGGTAAAGGTATGAGATTCTGTGGAAGCAGTGAAAAACCTTCTGTCCGCAAATTTAGGAAGACAACTGTAATCACATTTACACTCCCATCGTATTTGGATGTGACCACTAGCACTAGAGCATATTCATGTTTAAATAAAAGTTTAAATTTCTCAGAATGGAGTGTTTATGTTTTACAGGAAGACAGAGTTAGGATTCCTGTGCATGCATGCACACACGCTCTTCCCTCTCCTGCCTTTGGCCAGCTGGTGACAAGATTTTACAAAACTCTAGTTCTTCATAATGTAGAAAACCAAAGATTTTAAGGGAAAAACATTGTAAGAACTAAAAGCAAAACCAAACCAAACATCCTGAAAAATGGAATAGAGGCTCTTAGTCTCCAATAGTAATTGCCAGTTAAGGTGAAGACTGGTACATGTATGTCGACTTTTATGGCATCTGTACCTGCATGCACGAGGGAAGCGCGTGTTTCAAAACCTTGAACAGACCAGTTGTGCATTTGATCACTGGGTGCGTTTTGAGAACTCCGCTGAAGGCTTTTTGAAGAGAATAGCACTGTGCCAGACTAAGTTTGTTATGAAAATGCTTTGAAACCAGTTGCTCTGTTATTCTGCATTGCTTGTAACCCTAAAAAGAATTGCCTGGTGTTAATTGAATCAGAACATCTGACAGCCCAACTTGTGCTGCCATAGTTAAAATCAGTCAATGTTTCCATTACAAACTTGGAGGGAGGGTTTCATCTTTTTCCCATTTTAAATCACGCCTGGAAGAAATTCTAGATCAGCACTTCAAGTATAAACCTTTTGGAAGAGATTTGGTGTTTCTAAAAATCTTTATTTAAAAACAAACAAAACAAAAAGACCCTCCAACCCTATGGTGGTGAAATACTGATATTCAGTTTTTAAATGTTAAATGATCAGGAATATATTTCATTCATTTTGGTAATTCTCAGTTCAATTAAATTAGGCAGAAAAAAATGTTTCTACATATCAATGTTGATTTTATAGTGAGTGTTGCAGTTTGCTGTTCCAGGCTATTATTGCTGCATAATAAACTTTGCAATATGCTGAACTAGAAGATTTCAAAACATTCCTAGGGAAACACAAAAAAGAAACACATAATTATTATGAAGTATCTGATATAAAGCATGCTGTTGTACTTTTCTCCCACTCACAATTTCATTACAATTTCCCAAGGTTATCTCAAAAATGGTTTCACTTTTCTTATGTATTAAGTCTGTAGTTTCATGGATGCTTTAAACTGAGGCAAACTGTAATCCCCTTCTCTCTGCCTACACATTCCTGTTCCCTGCCTTGTGACAGCAAGACCTTTTGCGTAGCACAAAACCACATGTGGTGAACCAGATCAGGGAGGATCATTTTTTTGGTTCAGGCTGTGGCTACACAACTGTTTGTACTAGTCCAAAGAAAAGGGTGGCACCGGGGCGGGAACAAGTGAGTCTGTGCTGACATCTCACTTTATATCCCATTTTGTTATTACTATTTATTTTTTTTTCCCTTACTGTGCCTTTCCTCTGCAGCTTGCAGGGCGGTTCTTTGCTATGAGCTGCTTGAGCCATGGAGGCTCAGGCTTTTGCAGGAAAGGGGCTACATGCAGCCAGTTCTTTTTGTCAGTGAAAACCTTGTAGTCACAAGACTTTCACGGGCAACTTCAGTTCTCTAGTATATTTGTTAAAGTATTCCACTCTTACAACACCACACACCTGTTTGTAAGACTTGCTGTACACTGCCCTGCTATACTGTTGTTAAAGCAAATGATTGACAGCTCTACTGCAGATTTTCTGTAGGATATTCTTACGTTCCATTAGGGTCTGATTTTAAGAACAATAGCAATAGATACTTTGTGGACTAGGTAGAAGTACTTATGTGCTTATCTCCTTTTGAAACTTGATTTTTTTTTTTGCCATTATACAGAATCTCTTTCTTGACACTCTTGAAATAACCCACAAATACTGAGATCAGTGGCAGTATGAAAGTTCTGCTGAGGCTCACAATTAAAGTCTGGTCCTTAAGCTGTCTATGATCCTTCTCTATCTTTAAAAATCCAGTAGCAGTATTGTGTGAGGTACGAAAAGCCAAAGGAGGCTTCAAATTATTTTCATATTTCTGGATAGATTAAGGAAACAGCGCAGTCTTCATTTCTGCCACAGCAATTCATTTATGATGTGAAATAGTCATCATGAGGTAAACTTAGTTTATACCTCCTGGAATGCAGAGGAACAATATCTCTTATTTCATTTTCACGTCTGATGCCACAATGAAGAGTGATAAAATCCTATGAGTAATATTCAGCAGAGGTTAGATATAATTTGAGCCTATGTCATGTATTGAGCATGCTTCAGATGGTGGTTGGATATATTAGAATGTGCCTCTGAATCCTGTCCCAAATGTGGTATGAAAGCAGGTGTATTTAAAATACATGAGTAATTACGTACAGGTTTAACACAGTGCTCCAAATGGTAAACAGGCTACTGTCAACTGAGCTGACATGCATGCTGCGATTGCTATCTATCGTTTACTCTAATGTGCTTTTTCCTTTGCAGCAGTCCATTGTACCAGCCCACCCAATGGCTCCTCCTAGTCCCAGCACCACCAGCAGTAATAACAACAGTAGTAGCAGCAGCAACTCAGGATGGGATCAATTAAGTAAAACAAACCTTTACATCAGAGCACTGCCTCCAAACACCACTGATCAGGACCTGGTAAAATTATGCCAACCGTAAGTACTATGCTTAAATACAAATATAATGTCATACCTTAAAAGCTTATAGTAGGTATATAAACTGAGTGTTTGGATTATGGGGGAAGAAAACCAGATTTGTAAATAAAAATCCTCGTACTGTAGTACAGTGGCAAGTTTCAACTTCCCTGGCAATCAGAAGGAAAAGAATGTGTTTGGCACTTTGGAGAAGCAAAAGAAGGTTAAGTATAGTGGTGAACAGAAGCAACCCATTGCTTTAGTAAAAACTGTGATCACCCATACTGCTGCCTGATGCTGTTGAATTCACAGATAAATGAAAATTAACACCTGAATGTGAAACCTGCTATTAAGAACCTGCAACAGAGGGGCTTTTCTGTTCACTGCTAAGATAACCTGTTGATACAAACTCCTCAAGTAATTGTTCTGTATCACTGTAAATTATAGTGTGCATTTGAATGCTTGTCCTAGTTTCAGACTAATTTATGTTTGCTGTACATTACTGCACAATTATATTTATGTTTAGAAATAGACAATCTGCATAAGAATCCTCTGGTCACTGGAGTTCCAGGTAGACTTGGCTTAGCAGAAGGTTTTCAGGCAGTGTTGTTAGCATGAGATTTTTTTGCTGGCATGAGTTCTTGGGTTTGTTTTTAATTTTTACAGCAGCACATGCCTTTAAGTTACTATCAAATGTGGGTCAGAAGTCAGGACACTGTGCAACTGTGTTGTTTATACACTGTTTGAAACTGCCTTTCTTAAATGTTTCACTGAATTTTTAAAATCCTTAGTACTTCTGAAATTCATAGTGTACTTTCTGGATTATTTTGAAATCAAAAGTACTTAGCTAAATTTTCAATATTACCTGTAAGAAAACACCCAAATCTCTCTTGAATGAATGGAGAATAATTAAGATGTGTATATAACACTACTGTCTGAGATTCTTAAAGTAATTTTATTTCAATTTAGCAGATAAGTAACTAGGAAGATACAAAAATACATGCCTAAGATCACAACACCTGTTAGCAAAACCTGCGAGTCTTGGATCCCAGCTTATATGAGGTCCCTTTTGTTTTTGAATATTGCAAAAAACCTAATTTATAGAGAATAATATATTTTTTTTCAACAGAACTTGGACTTTCAGGACAATAGTCTCATATCAGTCATCTTAGTATTATAATAAAAGCAACTTGCTCTCAGGTTTTTAAAGAAAAAAAAATTTCCATTTGGTCATTTTCCTAACAGCAAGTGAAATCCACGTGTTTTACAGAAAAAAGAACAAGATTATCAATCTGTGAAAAGATTGATAAATTAAACATTTTTTAAGTTTTCCATGTGACAATGACCTCTTGTCACTTGAATTTTAGTTGCAAATGCAAGTTTTACAGAAGTGGATTTTCCCTTCCTGTTTTTGTCTTTTGAACTGATGAAGAAACCTTGGCCTGCTCATGTTATGTTAGGACAGAGTTGTGAGGTTATTTTGCACTGGAGCTGCCCAGTAACTACTATTTGTGCAGCCGTTACTATAGCTCCTTAATCTCTTTCTGAAGACATTTTGGTTTGCACAGTCTTAGATGTAATCAATGCATGAACATCCTAGAAAAAATATGTTCAGTATTTTGCTGTAATTGGTCCTTTTTCTCTTGGATAGCCAGAGATTCTGATTTTGTTGCTGTTGTTGTTCAATATATAATTGTAGTTGGAACGGCATGAATTTTGCAAATAAAGAAAAGGCAAGAACTGCAGCCATGAAGTTATTAAATCAGTTCTGACGTGATTTTACAGACTTGGAAGGTCATGGCGTTTCTTCCCATGAGATATTTCTCTCCTAAACATCTTACTTGAGAGGAAGGGAGGCCCTGTCTCAAAATTCTCCATTTCTGCTGAGGAACCAACTGAGATGTCCAGATATTTTAGGTTTGGAACATCTTTAAAAAATCTGGGTAATCTATTAAGAGCCTTAGGCTTCTTTGCCAACATAGCCCCTTAGCAACTCACTTGATGCTGCAGTAAGATAGAAATGACAGCACTCTCTCCTTGTTCACAAAAGCTCAGTAATCCAGTTTTATAGACTATGGAAAGTTTGAGATGCAAAATGTTTCCTTCCTACAAATCTGCCTAAACTT
The DNA here is from genome assembly GCA_026212715.1 of Elanus axillaris. Lineage (NCBI taxonomy): Eukaryota > Metazoa > Chordata > Aves > Accipitriformes > Accipitridae > Elanus > Elanus axillaris. The sequence continues at coordinate 34,755,578 of JANZLQ010000001.1, forward strand.
GTAGGACATAGAGGGCAAGATATTCTTGAAAGTTAACGTGCCATGTTCATTGTTTAACATATAAAATAAATGGAGAATATAATCTTGGATACATAAAAGTCAGTGAAGAAACTGCTGTTTACTCCAGATGTCTGAAATACTTTCATTAGCTCTTTCCAAATGCCTAAGATTTTACAGGGAGGCTTCAGAGTAATTTTAGCTACTTTTCCCCATATAGAGTGGATCTTGCCATCCTAAGAAGGTGTCCGCTGGAGTGCTTGATGCTAAGAATGTATAGAAACGCTGTTGTGCGTATTGTAGAAATGCTCTTGCTAGCTGGCACTAACCAGTTTTCAGTGGCTGTACAGAAAAAGGTCACTGGCTTTTGTTTTATATCTTTTGGCTGTTGTCAGAGAAGACAGAAGAACACCTGTGGGTTGAGGAAATAATGGTTGAAAAACATCATTGTCACTCCAAATGCCAAAAACCTCCCTTCTGCACAGATTTTCCCTCTGATCATCATGGACTTGTATCACATACACTGTACTGAAAAGTTATTTTGAGTGATTCTTATTGTAGAGAAATATGGCTTTCAGTATAATCCTTCAGAATACAAGGTAGAAGAATCTGCAGAGTTCTTGTGTCTTCTACTTGATTTAGTCAGTGTTTGCTTTCGTTCTTGCTCATGACAGCTAGCAGTGCTAATTTTTGCCATGCTTTTATTTTGATTAATTCTTTTTGGTGAATCACTAGAGAAACCTCTTATCAAATTATAGAAGTGTTGGGCTTGCTTTCCTGTTGTAGCACAGCTGTGCGGTATTTGTGAACACAGTTAGCAAATGTTGACCAGTTTTGTGGAAAAGTACTTTCCTGGCAAGAGCACAATTTGCCATTATAAGTCTCTACAAATCTGCTCTCCACCTTCATCTGCTTGGTTCTTTCTAGTTTTCTATTAGGTGATGCTTTCTCCTTTTTTCCAAGATGAAAAAAGCATATTTCAATTTTGTTGTGAAGGCTTACCTGGGAGTGCAGCTATTTTCAGACAGTATTATTGGCTTTTGTGTGGGAAATGAAGCTGCCACGTTTCTAAATAGTTCAAACTCAAGCCTGCTACTCCAGTTCTGTGTTGGGAAAACAAATTTCTTCATATCAGTTGTGCCAGAGGCAGAAATGTGGGGAAGAATAGATTAGGTATTATGTTTGTTGCAAGGATGTCGTAACAGCCAACCCAGAACCAGAGCCTGGAGTGTTGGGGGGGACAACGCGTGGGTCAGTCCTGGCCATAAGAGCTTTCCATCAGGTATGTAAGGGTAGGCAAAGCAATGGATGCAATGGCCCACAGATAGTATCTTTTCTGTGGAAGGCTGGACAGGACTGATCAGCTAAATGGAAGGACAAGAGAAATTAGAGTAGGAAGCCAATGAACACAGTTTGGGGAAGCCTGCAGGAAGCTGTGTGACACGGCTGTGCAGTTTCTTTTCCCAAACCATGTAGTGCCATAGCATGAGCTCTGCTGTACTGAGCAAACCTCTGCCGCAAAGAGCTGGTTTTACAGCGTTGTTGGAGCAGTGGTGGCCTCAGCCATGCCTAACTGTACTCCCTTCCTGTGGCATGGCTATCAGTACTTGCTTGATGTGCCTCCTTCAGCTGTTGTGTGGGGTTTATGAATACATTTTTTAGGCTTTAATTGTACTTCCTTATTTGGTGACTGTTAGACAGTAATTTCTTGTAGTTTATTTAATATCTGGATCTGAAGATGCAAGATTAAATCCATTCCAGTTATTCAATGAAATTGTTGAGGCTGCTTATGTGATTAGGGACTTTGGTGATTGGGTGTCAGGAGATTGAGCCAGGAGTTTGTAACTTGCTTTGACATGTTTTTTAGGTGCTTTCCAGACTCTCACTAAGCGCTGTGCTTTGCTGCAGATGACCTTTATGCCCAAGCCACGTGGTTCCAAAGCCCTGTGCTTTCCACCGTCCTGCTTATGATTTGCTTGCTAGCCTGCAGCATGGCATCTCTGTAACACTGCATTTCTTCAGAGATCTCCTTTTGTGCCATTTACATCATTAAATGAGGATGATGCAGCAGACCCTTCATCCTCCTGACAATCCCCAGTCCCAGGGTGAGATTTCAAGCTTTGAGGCTTAATCCAGGTCTCCCCCATTCAGTTCAGCATAAATCATCATGCCAGCCCATCCTTTGGTGTGCTTTCTTCCAGGCTGTTTGCTCATACCGTGCTGCTTGTATCAAGCTGTTTGCAGTCTATTTGATATTTTTGAAATTTGTTTTTGCTCTGGACAGTTTCACTTAGGCCTTCCTCCTTAAATTATCACTGTGTGGTTATAATGCAAGTTTTTAATGGGATTACAATTAGGAAAGCAGCTGGTTTAAGGTAACAAAGTTAGTGATATAATTACCACGACAGACCATTGTTCTGTGCCAGGATGGTCAGAACACAAAACCAGAACCTTGTAGCGGCTGCCTTTGCTTATGTGCGTTGAGAAATCACGTATCTTGTTGAGAGAGCATTTTAAGGATTCCTTCCTAGCTATTTGGCATCATGACCACAGGCATAGCTAAAACAAATGGCAGGCTAATGGTCATTTTGAAACATTTGAGCTAGACGTGCTATATAGCTTTGTTTCCACAGCATGGGAACTTTCATTTTTTCTAGTTGCATACTCTAATGTTTCCCTGTTTTGAAGCAAGAGCACCCCAAAGTTGTTTCAATTCCCTGCTCTTAATAAACCACATATTTTCATTAAGTCATGTGACAGCCATTAGCATATTAATGTTTCCATGTTGTTGCTTGCCATGTAATTGTGACCTCTCCCCATGCTGCCATGTCCCATCCCCCTTGAACACACTCCAGACTGAGAAGTGGTGAACTGGAGCTCAAACATTTACTGTAGCAGGGAGCTGTCATCACTGCGATCAGTTCAGAGCAAGAAATCTGCTAATTTTACTCAGCATATCTCATTAGAAAAAGGACATGTCTGGATTTTAGGAAATAGTCTGACCATTTTTTGCATTTAACTCTTTGGGAGAAGGTCTGGGGAGCTCACTGCTGCTTATTTCAGTGTAAGGAAATGCCTGTAGCACATGAATACAACTCCTTTAGATAGATGATTGAAATATTGCATTCATAATTATGTGGAATATGATTTCATGTCATATAAGTGTGATACATCAGTGTCTCTGAAATATATTGGAGCAGGAGCCTCTCTATTGTTCTCACTTTTTAGGGTGGAAAGAAGTCCTCTACAAATTGGTTCTTTTAGAGGTTTATGTATGCATTTTTAAAAATGGTATTATTGCATACGTCTTTGAATAAATAACACCAGGTTTACAGCATATCATTTGGTTGTAGGATGAGGTAGATTCCTTAGCAGTTGAGCAGTATGTGATTTGTAATGTTCAGCTATATACTGTATGGTACCAGCATCATCTTTTTCTTTATTCCTTCTTCAAGGACTGTGGCATGGTTTGGGTTTTGTATAAGCTGCAGTAGGTTTCCCTTAACTGCACTTTTTCATCCAGTTTTGCTCTTCGGGGCAAACATAATATCAAGAATGGTGAAGGTATGTTCCCTGGATGTAGTAACTGATTGTGCTAGTGATGCATTGCCTGTGCAGACACAGGTTGATGTGGAACACAGTGCAGCACTGCAGAGGAATACCCGCAGTAACCTCAGGACCAGGATTTAGATAATCTCGCCTGTGTTCTGCCCAGCTGATGCACCCAGTTTCTCAGCTAGACAAACTGCCAGAGGAGGAGCTGCATGCCAGTATGGTATGTAAACCGGCTCTGCTAGCTTCTGTCTTTGCTGATAATCTTTTAAGAGGTTGCTGTCAAAAGTGAGTATCCCATTTCTACAGCTGAGAAGAAATAGTATTCAATTTTGTACGTCCCTTTTGCCAGACACGCTGGAGAGATGTAGGCCTGACATGGAGACTGAAATGCTCCTTTTTGTTAGGGCTTGACTTCCACAGTCAGTGGCGAGGCATTTGTGTGGTATGCCACGGGAATTGCTATTGGCCTGGAGATGTGATGTTTGGTTTAAATAGTCATTTCCTTTATTTTTTAGCAACTGCTTTCAGCAGGCATGTTATGAAGTGTCTGGCCTGGCATGGTGTTGAAGGAAGTCTCTCTATCTTCCCCTCAATATTTGCACTTTAATTAGACAGAAATAAAATTCAGACAGCTTTACATTAATGGTCAAATTAAATCCATGGTAAAATCCTCTCTGATGAGTTCCAGGGTATGTTGTGTTTTTTTTTTTTTTTTTTTTTTTTTTTTTTTTTTTTTTTTTTTTTTTTTTTACAATAATGCCTTCTTGTAGAATGTCATTAGGGAGCCATGTTTATTTTGGGGGAAATTGTAATTGAGAAAAAAGTGAAAAAAGTTGTCTTCTAGAGTGCTATCCTCTGGATGCAGTCAGTCTCTTGAGATGCCTTGTATTTAAAACAAATATAGTTTTAATTTTCTCTTTCCATTTTGTGATTAAGCAAAGATTGAAGTTTTTCTAACTCAGTATTTCATTTAGCCTAACAGTAATCGGCAGTTGCCCTCGGCGCAGCCTCTTAAAAACAAGCAATCTTGAATACAAATGCACTGAGGAACTCTGTGTCTGCATTATGGTCACAGATGCAGGGACCCAGCGATTGCACAAGCTCCATCTCCCCCAGGAGAGGAGAGTTTTGTTACAGTGTGGGGCTGGACAAGAGGTGATCCCATGGAATTTCCTTTAGGAAGTGGGGGTGAGGGAGGAGAAGAGGGTGGAAGGAATGCTTCAGCCACAGCTGCTTGTAAAAGAAGCACTAGGAAAACAGATTGGTAAAAGTTACCGCCATCAAGATCTCTCATTGGAAAACAAAAACCTGATTTGGTAGCGTGGGGCCTGTAAAATGTGTGAGTGCTTGCAAGTCGGCAGGTATTTGTTTTACGAAGATGCAACCCTTGTTCCGTATCACAGAGCCGCAGGAAAGAAATGTCCTGTGGCAGCTGCTGGAATGCCTTTGATCAGGGTCCCGGTCTGGAGCTTCCCCCTTGGCAGGGGCCTGACTCAGAGGGGAGGTGATAGCAGCACAGTTATTCATCGGAATAATGTAATTCAGGAACATTTTGAAGGGGATTGTTTAATTTCAGTGGACTGCTGAAAATGTTAACAACTACTAATCAGGCTTTTTAGTGGGTTCCATGATGTCAAAGCCCGTCCCTTCTGTTAGAGACCGCTTAGGCAGGCGTCTCAGAAACCGGTTCAGAATTGAATCAGCTTAGAGTCCAAGCTGATTTCTGCCCCAGCGTGCTTACATTAAGCTTGCCCTTTTTCTCAGGATACCATTCAGTGTGGAAAGCAGGATCAGTATTTGCAAGCAGATTCTTGTATCTGATGTCTAGTATCTCGTGTGGTTTCATGTAACTCATAGAAATCTCATGAAGTCTTGACTTTATTTGCTAAAGGTTGGTTCTGCTTAGCTCTGATTTCTGTAACGTTAACTCCTTGAAATGAAAAAGAACCATCTGATGTTGGCACATTATAAGACCAGTCATTTTTTTTGTAACCTTTCATACTTTTTTTCCCCACATTGCTGCCAAGCTGCATTTAGGGTTGAGAAACTAACACCCCCAAATTGTGTGCAATCCAGATAATAAATATGCGTATTTTACCTGCAGAGTGAAAGCAGTAGCAAATATAGGTAAACAAGCTAATTCAGAGCCTGCTACCTCCAATGAAACTTGTTGTTGAGGAAACAGGGAGAAAAAAATCAGTGTTTATCTTTAAAAAAAAACCTCTACAAAATGTTAAGCCTTGATCCTCAATTGTTTTCCCACAACTTCTAAAATTCTACCCTGTTTTGACATTAAAAGTCATCTGCCTCAGTTCAGTTTGAGCAGTGCCTTACTCAAGACTCAGACCAACCCTGTAGAAAATTAAATTACTAAAGGGCTGCTGAGAGAAGAATTAACATTTCATCATTAAAATACCTAATCTTTGCAGATAGCTCTGCAATACCTGGAAAAAAGTCAAATTTTAATTTGGATGTTGATAGTGTTATGATATATGGACATAGAGCAGAAAACACCAATGAAAACACAAAAAGAGAAGACTTTGATTTTGGGTCTGTTTTGACACTGTTACTAGTACAAATATTCCACTTGAATAACCTGTGTGAGTTGAGTTAATGATTAACACAATCAATTTTGGTGGAAGAAATGTGTTCTGATTTGTGTCCTATCCTGCCCCTTCCATTTCCATTTTTTATCTTACTTTAATCTCTTATTTTCCCAAAAGAGGAAAAACTTGTGATCTGTCACTTTGCTGCCCCAAGAGAAATCCACCGCAATAAACATTGTGTGTAACATCACTTAATTTTGGGGGTATTAATAATTACATTTAATTAATTGATCATTGTCACTATCTGAATTGAAATGTTAGCCTGAAATGTGTGTTCTTTTTAAATGTTTGTTTTCTGTATTCTGTGCAGTTGTGTAATTTTACATACTGTCTTTAAAAGACGGAGTATGGGTCAGTATTTTTGCCTAGGACAACATTGTGGACTTAGGCCTTACACATTATCAATATTTCAGTTCTTAGTGCTGCTTTTTGGCTTAGATTTAGTCACTAATGAGCTTTCGCAACTCTACCAAAATATCAGCAATTATTCTGGTGCATTAATAAGGACTTTAATATCTGAGTGAATGTAGTAGTGAAATAAGTATTATGTTAATAGAAGATCTAAAACCAGGAGGAAAAAAAATGCTTCACAGTGTAATACAAATACTGGAGAAATCTCAGATCTTTTATTTGCAAACGCTAAATGTCAGAAATAAAACAATCTGAACACCTGAAAAAGATCCAAACTATGTACTTCTGGTGTTCAGTGACCCTGCTGAAAGGGTAACTAAAGAGCTTTAGGACCCTGGAGACTAGCAGAGTTCTACAGTTCAGGACATAGTTTTATTTAGCATGTATGTAAAATTGCCAAGGAACCAGTGTGTTAAAAAAACCCTGGTGTAAAACAAGTACTTACCTATGCTCCTAAGACAATGGCAAGCTTGACTCCTGTTTGGTTGCAATGTGCTTGCAGAGGCCTGGCCCTAAAAGCACGGAGCACCTGCAGGAGTTTTGGGGTTTGGGTTTTTGGGGTTTTTTTTTTGTCCTTCTTTTCACCCTGTAGCTGTGCAGTACCCCAAGGCAGAAATCTCCCCTGTGTTAAGTCTGAATGCCTTGGCAGAGTTCTGGAGAAGGCATTTGGCAGAGAGAAGAAAGACTCTTTCCCTTCAAGGCCTGAGGGTATCAGCATGGTGGGGTATCCAGTGGAGCTGACGTAGCAGTGTGCATTTCCTTCCCTGCATTGCTGTTTGTAGTACTGTGATCTGAAAACAACTGTTAGTAAATCATCTGTATTTTTTTTCCTCTGGAGATCCCATATTCAACCCCCTGCATTTCTGACACTTGAAGCTACTTGGTTTTATTGTGCAGCAGGCTTTGTCTTAACTTTAAGACTTTTTATTTGTTGCCAGAAGTCTATTTGCTATATTTTGAAGATCTCAAATACTACGAGGGAAAGTGTTGCTCCACATTCCTTTTTCTTAGTGGCAGCTTACAGGGCTTCCATGTTGCAGTACCGAGGTACAGTACTGGCAGTGAAAGACTATTAGCCAGGACTGCTTCTGAAAAAAGTCCCATCATCATACCAAGGCCTCAGCATGAATGTACTTTTTATTATGTAAATTAGGATCAATTATTTTTGAACATCTTCCAAATATTCAGAGCTATGACATTATAAAAATATACAATAATCTATCCCAGTCTTCTATTCTTCCCAAGTGAATTGCATGCTACTTTGTTCCATGAGAAATTCTGAAGTTCTTTCCACCCATTTTATTAATTGCTTATTCAGTTAAATATTTGTTAATTCTCTTTGAAGTCTAGGACACTCACTCTGAATTATGCAGTTTCGCAAGTGTCATTAAATATTTTGAAAAGAGTGGCACTCCCAGGAAGAGGGGACAGCCCTGACTGTCACTAATCAACTGTTTCCCATCTAACAATTGAACTGAGGTTGAAGTGGTAGTCTTAAGGAGCACAGGCTCACTGTTTTGGACAACTGAATTGGGTAGAATTGATAAGGTGCAAAAAGTAGATAGGTTTCAGTAGATCACAGAAAGGCCCAAGTTGTTAAGATGTTCTTGGGTAGATAATCAGGGTAAGAAAAGTTTCTGAGTCTGATTCTTTTTTGAAAAACAGGAAAGACTTAATTTTTTTCCTCTTAAGTTTCCATTTAACCAATAAATAGGACTTTTGAAGCAATGACCTGAAGCAGACCCTTTGTTGGTCCAAATTGGTATGGAACATGAGACTTCTTTGTGATGACTCTTTTGGTCTTCTCTATTGAAGTTGTTGCTTTTTTAATTGTTCTTTAAATTTATTGATCAAGCAACACTGTCTATATTCTCAAGATAGAACCCTTCACCTGAACTCACTTGGGTCCAAACCCCTCACTTAATCAGAGGAGATTAGGGATTTGGATGCCTCCATGGTTGTAGCTGAAAGGTGAACAGCAGCAAGACTTTACTTTCAAAGGTAAGTGGTTACTGACCAAGCGTCCTAGCGATGTTTATGTGGTGGATATAGGTTTTGGAAACATTGTTAGTTTCTTTATCTCATGGGGTAAAGAAATTAGATAATTTAATTAGAAACAGAGCACAGTACATCTAAATATATAGCTGTAAAGCCATATACTCAATATTTTTTAATTGGCTCGCCATGTACTTAACAATACACTAATAAAAACCCTCCTGAAAAAGGGATCCTGCTGTTATATCACCACAACAAAACTAGTTAAATTTTTGGCATGAAAAAGGTGAAATTACTTTCTGTTTCTCTTGATGAAAATTTACGAGTTCCTGTGACAGAAGACATTTTAGTGCTGTTAGGATATTTTAGCTTTGCTCTTCTTTTTCTGGTAGCTAGTGTGCCTTTTTTTGTCCTTTCCTTGAGCAAAGGTGAGCGAGGCAGCTTGAAGTGCATAGGAAAGAGTTAATTTTTGAAATTTTATATGGTAGTCAGGAAGGAGTATTTCTGAGGGCAATGCTTTCTTCTGCTCATTAGTATCCTTTCTAAACTTCTGCTTTGTTCACTGGGACAGAATTTGCAGAAATTTTAATTGTTCCGCAGGGATTTAACAGGATTTGTATTTGGACCTTGGTCACTGGTGTTCTGCCTTCTCCAGGATCTTGTAGTTGTCATCTTCTCATGCTTGTGCCAAGATACTTGATAACTCTTTAAGTTCAGCTTCTGCAGTGGTGGAGGAAATGCGAGGCTGTCTCTCTCGAGTTGCTTTCCTCTAGTGGTAGAGGTCAACACTTGGCTGTGACAGCTCTCCTTTATTTTTTTGGCAGGCAGTTCTCTGACATTCTCGTTGCTGAGATCATCCCCCACTAGGGCTTTCAGAAGAACATCTGACTGGGGCACAAATTCTTCACCTTCTGCTGTTCTGACCATATTAGTATGTTATAGGAAGGGTCTCAGTCCTTTACCATTAATAATTAATTCAATTCTAGATACCTTTTTTTGACTCAAAGATCTGTGAATTTGTGGTTTCTTCCTTTTTACCATGATTTGGTTTCATGTTGAGGGTGTGGATTCTTTTAATCCCAAGGATAATTTAAAAGAAAAAAAAGTATAATTAAATTACTGCAGTCTGAGTCATACTTGGTCTGTGAGTTTAGTTCCCTGGCCTTCCCACACAGCGTTTCCGATACACAGTGAGCTGAGGGTGTGCAGGAAGGACTGTAGAGTGACCTATATACTGTTTAACTCTTTACTAATGAGTGGCTTTCTGACACTTGGTATAGCCACTGCCTCTTTGGATTCTCAGTCTTTTCTGTGTGATAGATGTATCCATTACATTTTCCTGCTCCTAAGTAGTTTTCATTAAAAATATTTTAAGATTTCTGTTTTGATTGGTTTAAGCATCTTGTTTAGATAAATTGATCAGAAAAATTAGTAAATAAACTGTTTTAGAATGTGAAGCATAGGCATTGAGATTTATCCTCAGGTAGAAGGTATGGCTTCTTTCTCGTAGTACTTTATCACTTCTAAGAGAAAAGTTTGTTTGGCTGCCCTCATGCAGACAAAGAAATAGTCATCTCAGGCTCTTGATAATACAAAAGGTCTGTAAAGCCCAGAAACACTGTGACCATGTCATACAAGCTCTCTTGTTGGCATATGTTCTCAAATCTGTTCAAGGAAGGTTGTGATACAGAGCTGACTTCATTGACGTTGGGCTTGCCTGTCAGCTTTGCTGTCATGCAGTGGTTGGCTGATTTTTCCTGGCTCTCTATGAGAATGTGGGTTTTTTTTTGAATAGTCCCTTCTGTGGCTGCTGATGCTCTGGGTTCATGAAACCACCACGGCTGCTCCTTTTAAGAAACTTTAAATCTGTGTCTCTACTCTGTTTAATGTAGATGCCATCCAGGCTTGCAGTTGATACAGCCAACTGCAGGATCCCAATTTTCTCTGAGACTGGTTGACCCAGCCTTGATTCACCCCTTTGCACAGATGCTCATAGGTTGGGTTTTCCCTGCTCGGCCTGGATTAACCTCCATTGTCTGGGTTCCTCACTGTGAAGCTCAATGATCCAAGTACTACCTCAGGCACACCAGCCAAACTGCACTCTCGGACAGGAGGATTTACCCTTCCACGGTGGTGCTTGACACAGTCATTATACAGAAGTCACTGTAAATAAGGGTCTGGGGGATCATGTTAGTTTCAGCCAGCTTGGGTACGGTCTGCATGGCAGTGTGGTAGTGCGCAGTGTGCTGTGACTGTAGGTCTCTCTGCAGCTCGGGGCTCAGAGTAGGCTGAATGTGTGGTGGTTCCAGAAGACTTTAGTTGTACTTGGCCAGCTGCTATAGTGATGGGATCAGAACAGGTTAATGGTGTTTTTAAAGAAAATGGTATATTTAAGCTACCAAAAGCAAATTTCCATGTAACTATCTATTACATTCTCTTTGCAAAACTGCAGAAATCAAACTCTGCTTCCTGCCTTCCTTCAATCAATATTTAAAAGACTGTCTTAAGCAGTGTGAAACTGAGGAAGTGTCACTGAATATGACCCTGACACATCAGCCACAAAGGTTGCACTTTAAGATTTTGTGTTACAGCTTGTGATTGCTCATGTATCTAAAATTTGGCAACAGATGGATAGTATTTTTTCTAATGCATAACACTCCTCTGTCCCTCTCTCAGCACTTAATGCTACTGCAGACATCTTTTCAACAGAGCCATGCAGTTATAATCAATAATATGTGAGCTGATGTTTCTGCTCAGTAACATACAGCCACTTAAATGCCCTTCTGAAGTATTTTGACCCCTGGAGAGATCTACTTTAGTACAACCATTTTCCCTATTGAAATGGAGATATTTGCTATTCAGCACAGCTGGGACTTGAGAGGAGCGAAGCAGATTCAAATAGGGATAAAGTCTACATGCCGTGCTGTTAAGGGGGCAAGGCCTCTGGAAGGTTTAGCAGTGATTTTGAATAATTTTTCCATTTAGTGCTGTTCTAGTATGATTGAAGTTAAGTTACCAGAAATTAAAGGAGATCAGACTCTAATATTAAATTGTACAGTTTCTTCATTATGAGGTGTTAATTCCAGTATAGAATAGCTGTTGAAAGCAGGATTTTGCTATGAGTATTTCATAAAAGAACCACCGTTAAAATGCAGCTCAGAGAGACTGGAAGTTATTTGAATGTATTGGGTTTTTTCCTCTTCTGCCTTCCAGACAGAAGAGAGGCAGTCAGCACTTTCCAAGATGGGGTGTTAAATTAGTGCAAGATGCAGGTAAGAACAAGTAGGTATCTTTGTGTAGAAGGTATTTTAAGCCAGTAGGTCAGGTCTTGGATTCATCCTGTTGGCTTTCTGTTGTCTTAGTGTTACAAAACCAGAAGGAAAACATACAAAATACACTGACATATTTTTAAAAAGTTACCGATAAGAGATATTGTTCCAGTGACCAAGTATCTTCCATACAAGATAAATGCAAGAAAAAGCAATGTGTACCTATATATGTACATATTTTTTGATAAATGTATATATGTAATTTATACAATATGTGAGACAGTTTTTTTGTAGTTCGGAGTTCACAGATGGGTCAGGGCTTAGGAAATGGGACGTGGCTGAAAGTGCCCTTGAACTTTGACAATCTCCAATCTCATGGTTTTCAGGACTTTGCCAACATATTCTTTGGGGCATCATTTATTTAAACTGAGGGTATAAGACTTGGTTAGCAACCTTCACTAGAAGTGAAATTAATAGGCAAGAATAAATGAAAGAGGAATCTTCTGCAAGTATACAGGCTTGTAGCATTAATAGGTGTCTGTCTATGCAGATAGGAGGTAAATCTCACACTAGCTAGGACTGTAGCCAGAACAACACCTTTTGGTTGATACTGTTCTGACTAAAACAAGGGAAAAAAAGTATTGGGAAGTGTTGGTAAATAATTTTATTTTCCCCTTGCCTTGTCCTTAATTCCCTCCCACAAGAAAAAGAAATATGATCAGGAAAAGCCAAAATAAAGGACAATGCATCATATGCTGACAATGACTGAATTTGGCTTCCTTGGACAGAGGAAGAGGAATTGAAAAATAAAAGGTCTTCAGGTTGAGAGACTAATGTATGCTCCCAAGCTGATCTGTACTGTTTAGCACAGGGAAGAGAAAGGAGTTGTGAATAAGAAGAGCTGCTCTCTTATGTCTTCATCATTTTATTCTATCGAGCTGTTAGTATAAGCTCTGCAAAATTTGTGAGGCTGAAATTTGCCAAGATTCATGGTTGGGTGTAGAAATACTGCCTTACTTTCAGATTAAAACAGCTAGCAGTGGTAAATCAATACATGCACGTCTGCAGACCTGCCATGAGCTTGGCTTATAAATACATATTAGCATTCATCTGGTTTAGTTACTCATCTTCCCAAATCATTGTCTTGATTAGTGATCATTCCTAAGTGTGAAAAAAAAGGATAAAAGAAATTGCTAAACTGTAGAAATAAATTCCAGACTTGTAATTTCAGCCTGTTTGGAACTTCATTATTTTGCTTGCAAATAAATTATGATTTTCAAAAAACCCCTGTATCTTTCATGGCTATGTGAAACTCTGTGCTCTTGTATTTTTTTTGGTATTCTTTCTGGGAGCCACAGAAACTATGATAATTTATTTTCAAATAATGTCATTTCAGTTTTTGCTTTTGTTTGTGTGTAAAATGCAGATTTTTTTCAGTGTTTTAACCCAGGCATAATTTGTGTCCATTCTGTAGCGATAGTGTAAGAAAACAACAGGGTAAGACCATTTGCTTTATTAAATAACATGGCTTTGTTCTTCCATCTTGTAGCTGTGGGAAACTAACCCCTTCCCACATACCTGAACAGCCTTGTCAGTAGGTGCACAGGCAAATTCCTGCAGAAAATGTAGATTGTTTTGTGTTTTCTTGAGTAAAAATGATTGCAGTACTAAGAAGTGGGTTAGCCAAGAATTCCAAATATATTTTAAATTAATTATGTCTTTTTGTAAAATAAGGATTCTCCAGAGTTTGCTTTGCTAAACCGGATGCTGAATGATACAGATTAGAAAGTTCAGCCTGCTTTGAGGCAGGAATTGAGAGGCAGATGTCTTCATTTTTTTCTAACGGTGTAGCATTTACTGTTAACTTCTTGTGTGAATGTCTTAATATGTATTAGTTCATTTATAATAATTTATATTAATTCTGAGATTTATTGTTTGTGACTCTGAATAACTGCACAAATCATTTTCATGTGAATCATTTTCAGTTCAGTGTCTTATGGTAAAACTTTCTCAAAGAACAGTGCCTCATAATTTATAAGAAAAATGCAGAGGTCTTTAAGTAATGTTGGTCATCAAACTCACTAGAATACTGGCAGGAAACAACACTTTTAATGTCAACCAGCATTTGTATCCCTGCAGACAGATGTTTGAAAACATAATGTAACTCTATGTAGTTCAAGCTTTCTAGAATACTTTGTATGTGAGTTTTGAAATTGGTAAATAGAAAAATCTCCTAAAAGTATTGGTGAAAATAAGTTGTAAAGTATTTACTTAGCTCTGCTGAACTTTTGATTTTATGAACTGTAAAGATGATGATAAACTCTTTCCTTTTCTGAAAGAACAGACACTTTGGTTAGTGCATTACTGTGATTTTTATTTTCTTCAGTTCAGGAGAAAGCAAGCTATGCTTACTTAGACAAAACTTGCACTTTGAAGTGTGTCAAAGAGGCAAATCCGCTTGTGTTTCTGATAGGTTATTTATCCTGCTTAACCTATAAACTGTAAAGTAACAAGGCTACTGAACTGATAGATAGCCTAGCAGATGGTTCAGAGATTATGCTAAATCACCTCAGCTTGTCAGAAGTTAGACTGGGTTACTGCAAGAAACACTGAATGGGATCATTTTTCTCAGTTTGTCGCTTGAAATTCTATTTTTCTTCACAGCATGTGGCATCTTGTGTCTTTACAGTTAAAACAGATAGGTAATCAACAAATTTAGGACCAGCGTGTTAGTATTCTGGCTTTCATAAGAATCATTAGGATGATGAGGACCTTTAGGTATCTGTGAAATATGAAAGATGATCTCCTGTGCAGGGCAAGAGGTTGGCTCTGCCACTTCTGCTGCTGTTGCTCTTTTCTTTTTCAGTGTCTGGAGCTGTTGCTTTGGTCTCTCCCTACCATCAAGTTGAGCATTATTATCTTGCTAGCCTAAGAAAGGTTAAATGGAAATTAAATGTCATGTGTTTAGTAGTAAAAACCATGTTGCAGCTGAGCAAGGATAGACCAAGATTCAGGGCTTTGGAAAGAATCTCACGCTGAAGAATGGGTGATTATTGATCGTAGTTCTGTTGAATATCTGTATTCACATCCTCAGTGAAGTGACTCAGGCGACAGATGCTGATAAACTTGTCAGAGCCTAGAAGAGAAGTCATAGGTTCATCCTTCAGAATTTGCTTTTTTTTTTCCTTTTACATTAACAAAGCCCCAAACAAACCCTAATGTAAAGTTTATATACTTTGGTTTTTTAATATCTCATTATTTCAATTCTACTGCTGTGTGTTTTTCTCAAAGTGGCATCAAGCAAATTCTTCTTGAAGCCTGCCAGGGAAGAATACAAGAGCCTTCTCTTGCAACTCCAAAAGCTCTTTGAGATGAGGCTTCATGGATTTTTTTTTTTTTAGTAATTATTTTTTCCCCCTTGATTGTATCATCATAGTACTGAAGAAAAACTGCTGTATTTCACATATTGCAACATTCTTAACCTTATAAAGTAAAACTAAATATACATGCTGTTACTTTTTTTGTTGATTTAAGATTGATGGAGAAAACGCCTCTGCTGGCAGTTGTTGGGAATCTGTTAATTTACTACACACTAGAAAGCCACATTAGGAATGCTGTTTTAGTGTCAGCTGTAATATGTCTTAAACATTTAAAATACCCAGAGATACTAAAAAAAGGCAATTTTCCTCAGTTGTGCTAAATGCAAGGGCGTTGTACAGTGGGTTGTGCTTTTAAGACAGCTTGTTGTGCAAAAAGGAGCGCACTAATTGAAAACCCTTTGCAAAATGTCATAAAAATAGCTGTGGGGTGCTAACAGGACTTTTTCCCCTTGACTTTCAGTCAGCTTTTTAAGGAATGGATAGAGATTATTCACATCTCCACAAAGCAAGAGGAAGCAAACATTTCCTGATTTTAAAAACATTTCTCCCTATCCCCACAGCTCATCTTCGGCTAAACCAGGAAATAACTACTCTTAAGAAAAACAAAATGGGTAGCTGAAAAATAATACTCTCCAAAATCTTCTTCCCATGTGTCACTTTGCTACTTGTTACGGTTTTGAGTTCCTGGTTCTTTTTAGCTGTAAGGAGTAGTTACATTTGTGTAGAGCCTGTACACTATAAATCAAATACCTATTCATAAAATACTGCTTTTTAATCTGTTAAAATTAATACTGTCCAAGAAACTAAGACGACATTTGTTCATGCTTCACCAAATTGTGTATGTCCATTATGCTAAGCCTCTGCTCTTCTAAGGATGGAAAACTGCAAGAGCTGATAGTATATCTGATTTTGCATCTGGTTTTGCTACTTTTGATTACTTCTCAGTGAAATCTAGAGGTGTAACTTACTGACCTTGAAGGAAAGATCATTTGTACCAAAGTAATATTAGTTTGCACTGTGCTGATGTTGGTAACTGCATCAACAATGATGATGATATATGCTTTATCCACTGATTCTTATTAAAAACACAAATATGTAAAACTTAAATGAAGAATTAAAAGTGGAAAGGTTGTGACGAAAGCTTTCTTGATCTTGTGAAGAATTTACAGCAGCATGCAAGACTATTGAATTATCAGTAAAGCCAAAGATCTGTAGATCTGTGGGGTTAGGGTTGGTTGGTTTGTTTTGTTTTGTTGGCTGGGTTTTTTTAGTACACAGATCCTAACTCCTCAAAAATAGTCTTCACATTAATAGACAAAACGTAATTTTAGTCATTTTGTAAAGACAATCAAAACAGTAACTGGCTTCCATAATAATAAATTCTAATTTATTTGGAGGTATTGTTTCTCTCTCAAGTAAAATAATAAAAAGTGACAAGGAGAATTACTTGGATATTTGGGTATCCTGAAGATACGATCTTTCTTTCTGAAGTCCAAGAGAGTCAAGGGACAATTAATAAGAAAGGAACTAGCTTTTTGTCAAAACCACATGGTCATTTAATAGCATGTTATCAAAGCAGCGCTCTAACTTTAATTTAGGTTAACAAGGAAGTCCTATTTTGCATGTAGTGAAAAATGTGATCCACTACCTGAAACAGGGCACATCTGGCTGAATTTATTAACCCAATGTTTGCATATCTGAAGCTAGTAAAGGGGATTTTGCTGAACCAAACAAATTAGCCAAATCTATAATAATTTCAAAACACAACTTGTACTAAGCTGAATTATGCATACCCATTAACTGTACAAATAAAAATAAGAAAAATATAACTGCAGCTTTTTATGTAATTTTTAATTATGCACTAAAAATGATTGGTCCAGCTTTTGGTGGTAGGTACTCATTATGTTCTGGTAGCAAATCTTTAGGTCCATGAAGGCCATAAAGCAACTGAGTGATTCCAAAGAGTTTCTCAAAGAACAAACAGTGTGTCTTCCAACAACAGAAAACAAAATATGGACAAAATGTTCTCAGCAATGTCTCTCCTTCTACACTAGGGCATAGATGTGGTGAAGAAGAATTTAAAAATGGAAACCATATGGTCTGATTCTGTTCTCCAAACTCAGTATTCTGCTGGATTGCATAGATTTCTTTATCAAGTTTTTGTAAGAGAACATTTACCCATAATTAAATAACAGGATTGTATTGAAAATTATTTTCTGACATTCTCCTTATTGAGAAATGAAAAATTTGATACATAGATAAACAAAACCTCCCTCTGTTTATCTAAGCTTAAAACACGACAGGGAGAAAGAGCTCGAGGTTCAGTACACCACTTTTCCAAGATGTAGCAGAGAGTGGGAGGTACGGGAATCAGATAATACCTTTTGTACTGCTCAGAGGCTGCTCTGAGCTTGGTTTTGGGATCCAGGAGGAAAGATTGGTGGGGCTGATTATGTTCCCTTGGTTGTGCTGTTGGCTCAGAAATGCCCTGAACACTGGAAGAGCAGTAAGGAATGGGAGCTAGCTGTACCAAGTCAGCCCCTGCTGACAACTCCCTTGACTCTTCCTCAGTTACAGGGAATTTTCTTTGCTCCTTTTGCACCAGCTAGTATAGAGGAGCTGAGAACTGCCACATGGATGAGGCCTTCCCATGGACTGTTCAGATTTCTCCTCTTCAAGTCTCAGTTGAGATGAACAGGTTGGGCTTCCACATACTCTACAAGTGAGAGAGACTGTGGTGTGGGCTTGGCTATTAAGACCATTAGTTTCACGTAAATGTTTTGAGTCATACTGTTCAAGATAGAATACTCTGTGTTTAGGGAGATGAAGGTGCTGTCTGAGAAGTTGCACACCACTGATTTGTAGAAGTCAGTGTTTGTTATGTGCATTTGTTTAGAGTCATACTGAAAGATAATATTATTCCCTTTCAAGCAGGAATTTACTGAATTTAGAGCACATGCAAGGTGCTCACTGACCATGTTGTGCACTGAATAAGGCTATGTTTGAATAAGAAAGTTATTTTTAGTTGTGGTTGTTTTGTTTTTCTTTTTTAAAGCTGACTTACAGTCTGGGCATCCCCACCTGCATTAATATACAGGAATTGCTTTAGAAGTATTTGCTTCATCCATTTTGTTCTAGTTATGTACCCTAGTCTAAAGTAAGGTTTCTTTTCAGGTGTATCCATTCAGTAACCGCAATGTATTTTAGGATGAACTGGTCTGCTCTCCCACATGACCCTCCTTGCTGGTTCTGCCTGTTTGTTGTGCTCTCTCTTGCCTTTGGGTCACCTGGCGACAATATTGGCTCCCTATTGAATTTTTTTTGTTCAGCCAGGTTTCCTTTCACAATTCCATCTTCTAGTGAGTCCATGTGCTCAGAGCCACTTAGATGTTACAAAATCTGTGCCTGGTTTTACCACATGACTCTGGCTCTTAGAAATAGAGAGCATTCCATGAAGGGGAGTGATAAGATGCTGAGATGTAAAACTTAATCTAGAATAAACATAGAAGATACGCAGCATTGTTTCTGCATAGCAGAGGAGTTCTGACAGCACTACAGTAATGCAAGGGATAACAGCAGGATCTTTAGGAATGCTATTTTTACAGCTGGACTGGACTTAAGCAAAGAGAGAGCACTGTTCGTCTTCAACACAAAGTTCTGGACAGTTCAGGATGGAGGACCTAACCAGCTCTAAAAGGCAAGGACTTTCCAGGCTGGCAGACATCCTTCTAGCTTGTTAGTGTCCAAGTCAGTGTCAAGTGGTAGAGAAACTCTTCACAGCACAAGCTGGAAGACAGTTTGAAAGTACAGCAAAGGGAAGCACTCTGAGTTTGGTGGTATGAGGTATATTATGTTAAGCTGTTGGGGACAAAGATTTCAACAATTCATTCCAAACAACCCCTATCAAGCCTCTCACTGCCTGTTCTAGTTGTACCTCCCCTAATGCACACACAGATAAGTTCTTTCAACACTCAAAATAGCACTTGTGGCAGAGACTTCAAGCTACTTCATTCCCTATTCTTTGTCATGCTCATGATGGCATCTTATCGCCCTCACATTTGCAAGTATGTTCATTATACTAGCAGATGTACAAAGGGAGAAAAATAAACAGTGGTTCAGGTTGATCCATGTACTCAGTTTTCTAAGGACCCTTTTCTTTCAGCATCATGGAGGTCACCAAAATTAGGCTTCAGTGATGTTTCAGAAGTCAGGTATTCCTAGCTATTTGTAATAAATGTCAGTGTGATAATTTGCACTGGGTTTGACTGTGTTGCTGAACAGTGTGATTTTTAAAAAGTATATGGTGAAGCTTGGCTTCAAGTCTTCCACTTCAAAAGTATCTAAGAAAAAGGTATAATGCTGTATTTTGACATTCACATTGCCTGGTAGTAGATCTTCTTAGGGCAGCTGAGTAGGTGGGGATTACCCTTTCATTTCTACACAAAGAATATGTAATGGGCAGTGGTAAGCATTATCCTATTAAGTGGCAGTACTGCTTATCTTCCTAACTTGGTTTTTGAACAAGTTTCTTCTTATCTCCTATCCAAATATACATTTGTATTGGTGTTCTGTAATATAACGATAGCTTGTACACTGGTATGCAGACTCTTACTGAACATACCCCTTTTAATGCCATAACCAATGCCCCTGGCAATTATTTACCTGCCTCTTACCCAAGCCCTCTCTTCTTTAGTGTGCTAGTTGACATTGGTGCAAGTGCTGTATGAAGAGATGCAAAGCTGAAAACATCTTTCAATCTCCAAACTAAAGAGAGAATGTGTTAACAGCACTAAAAAAAAAAACCCAAACCCAAAAAAACCCCACCAAAACCCTCTCACTATTGTTGCTGAACATTCATTTGATGTTATTTTGGGGAGAAAAATAACCTACTTAATAAGGAATACCTAGTTGTTTGTCACCAGCCAGATTAGCAGTTATTTATCAAGATTAGCACTTAATTTAAAAGAAAGCATATTTTAAAAAATTGCCTCAGAGGAGAGGGGATGAGCAATCACCAATTGTTGTAGAAATGATTCTGCCAACCGTGAGAGATGTGCTCTGCCTTAGGTATCAAGCCTCACCAAGCAAGCAGTAAGGCTTTGGAGCAGAAGAGTAGCCTCGGCAGGATGCCCAAGATAACTAGACATGTGTGAGCTTTGAGAGGAATGATGATCTTCAAGCAAGACCTAACATCATAGACATTTTTGGAATATAAGTTTTCTCTTGCTTGCTCTATTCCTTTTTGTGAGCGGGCAATACATACTAGTTTGCACTATGACTTTGATGTGTTTTATAGCTCATTGATTTTTGGTGGGTCTCAATTGCAGTTGCACCCAACAAATGAGCAGTTGAAGACAGGAGCTTTTGTTAACAGCAGTATTAGGACTGCAGAATTCATGAAGAAGGAAGTAGATTTTTCACAATGGTCATGATTTGAAGGAAGCACTTATGAGGAACTGCAAGGAGTAATTTCCCCTGATATCAAACCACAAGGTGGGAGCAAGGAGGGGATGTATCCATCTGCCCAGGCTCAGGTGGGGTGAACTGCATATCTGTGCTTCATGGCATGACTGGAGAGCTAGCACTTGGGAGGAGTATTCACAGGGAAAATCGTAATAGAAATCCTGGCAATAGCTGCTATTGTTGTGCTGGTTCTCTGAATCATTCCTAGACTCACACTGCTGAAACTTCTTGGTAGTCTTCCATGATAGATGGTTCTTTGCAGGACCCATGATTAGTAGTGGTCTTGCACATGGGAAGGTGGTCCATGAAGTGGCTGTAAAGAACAGACATGCAGACACCTATTTATGGGCTGGTGTGCATCAGCATCAGTGGGCTAGTGCATTCCATAGGCAGCCCCTGACACACACACACACAGACACAGACACACAGACACACAGACACACAGACACACAGACACACAGACACACAGACACACAGACACACAGACACACA
>JANZLQ010000001.1:34776845-34822160 GCA_026212715.1 Elanus axillaris
AGACACACCCACCCAGACACACACACACACACACACACACACACAGACACACAGACACACACACACACACCCCCCCACACACACCCCCCGACCAAGCTGGCTGAGGGTTGCAGTTACGTGGTTTACCTAGATACCCAGTGCTGCAGTTTTTCACCACCGCCACTTTCTACGCTTTCAAGAACTGAAACAGTAGCAGGGACAAGATCATCCTTCAGGGATTTTTTTCCCCCAAGGGCTGTGTAGCTCTTCACTTTAAGAAGCTTATGGAAGCTGATAGGATATGGAGAATGCTGGCTGTCAAATGTAATGCTGGGTGAAAGCAACTTGGGACACAAGAGTTTAGTGGATCTTGAAGAGCTGTGTCCCTGAACAGTTTGCCACTCTCATTTATAACATGTATGTTTACTCCACACTCAGAAAATTATGGAGTACACTTGAGAAGTTTTGACTTACGGACTATAGAGTTAAGTGGAATGACATATTTGGAAAATAAGTGGCACTAATAAGGAAGTACCTGCTCCAACTATTAGGCACAATTTCTATTGCTTTATTGCAGCTTCTAGCGTGGTATATTTAAGTATGCACTGATTTTCATTGATGCTTGTACATTTTTAGGCTACAAGATTGAGAGTTCTCTTTTATATTAGTGTAGACGCTCACAATTTCAGATACAAGAAGGAAGCCAACACCTAGTGGTTAGTGTCCCAGGTTTACCCCCTTGCAACTATTCAAAGCCATACAATAACTTTTTGAATAAACAGAAGGTGCCTGACACTGGTCACAAAGTGGTAACTATGCTGAACCATGTATTTAAATGTACTTTAGGGGCACAGTACTTTGTAAATAGGCTTCATCCTTGAATAACTATCACTTTGCAAGTGAACAGTTATTTGAGTACTCTTAATTAACTAAGCTTAACTTTATTTATTAGGCTTCTTGAAGAACTTTTAAGACTAATACAGGTACTGTAGAAATTGAGTTAGTTGTCTTTTGAAATAATGTCTTTTTGAAATGATACTTGCTCTGTTGAAGTTATACTTAGCAGGTGAACTGGCAAAACTTAATTCTTCCCTGAATTCCACTTTCTTATGCTGATAACATTTCTCGTAATTTTCAGTTCATTTTGGGTTCTTGTATAATGGTAAAGAACCTCTTAGCTCACAGTGTGTATTGGGTTTCTGTGGCAAGGTTTTGGTAGCAGTGGGGGGGTTACAGGGGTGGCTTCTCCGAGAAGCTGCTGGAGTACACAGTGCTTAGGTATACTTGTTAAGGTAGTAAGTTACATTACATTCTCATGTGAAAACAAGCTCATGTTGCATTGTTTCTGTCTTGTATACTTACAGCACTGTATCAAATGTATTTCACAAGCAAACAAAGGAGGTTGTGATAAGGAACTTGGGAAGCCTGTGCTGTATTTCAGATTCCACTGCTGATGCAGGCCAAGGGAGTTGCTTTTTTTAAATTGAAATTGGGATTTGACTTCCAAGGAAAACCACAAGTTTTCACCAGCAGCGACAAATTCTACTCTAAATTTGATCAAAACCCCTAATACTGATAGACTTTTCAGAGCACTTCTGAAACAGCAATTGTTCCTATAGCTGGGATTGCTGTCTGCCTGTTTCCCAAGCTTAATTGCTCTTAGCTCACTGGGTGCTTGCCTTTGGTACCTGGGCTGCCCAGTTATTGAAAAGTTGAGGAACGGGCAGTGAGAAAAAAGAAAATTGAAACTTTCCTGAGGGATGTTTTGGTTTTAGTTGAAATTGTTTACGTGTCAATTTGCCATTTTAAAAATACAGAAAATTTTTACCACCTTTGTTGATCAGCTTTCATAAATTGGACTTGCACTTGTCACCCTCCAGAACAAAGCTTTTAACCTTTTTTGTGTTTGTCGTGGTGGGGGTGGGGGGAGAGATAGCTAAGAGGTTTTTTACTGTTGGTTTGTTGGGTTTTTTGTGGGTTTTTTTCTGTACCATGATAGTTAACAAGCCTAGCACTGGCAAGGCAGCATGTCTGCTTTATCTGGTATATATACTGAGACAGTCCAAGCTTATGTCTAAACCATGGTTTCTTATATGTACCAGGATTTTCATTGTATTGTATTCTTTTCTATAAAGCACTTTTTCTCTGGCTTGTTTTGTGATCTTGCTGTACCACTGAGAACACAGGGAGAATAGAATGAGTTCATGCTTGAAATTGTTGATCTTTTTTGTCACTTCCATCTGTGTATGAGTTTTCATTATATAGTTGTGTAGTCTATATATTAGTCCATTTTGTTAAAAGTAAAGGGTAATAGGATATACAGTAATGTGAACTGGGTATCTGTTGTAATAGGATGTTCTTTTCTCATTTTCCTTACATATGTCTAATATGTTTTAGGTATGGGAAAATTGTATCCACAAAGGCTATTTTGGATAAGACAACAAACAAATGCAAAGGTATGTATATTTACCTTTGTTACATTCACCTGAAAGTCCTAACTGATTCTATAAAATATGCTAATGTTGTATTTTAAGTGCTTCTAATCTTCTTTTTTGGTTATGTTTTTTTTGTTGTGTTTTGTTTTGTTTGTTTTTTGGGTTTCTTTGCCATTCTTACTCCTAAACTAGTCTTATTCTTGTCCATGGTTGGTGTATTCAATACATTTGTTTCCAGTGGAGCTGGCAGACAGCTTATGTCAGTGGTGCCAGAGTGAAGCTGACATGCAGACTACAGTGCTGGCTGGCAGTTTGCCTCTATTTTAAAAACAAAAATGGAGTTAAAAGCAGCTCTTCCCCTTTTGCCTGGAGAAACTAGGGAAGCTTACGGAAGACCATTCAACTGTACTAAGCATCTGAAAAAATTACATATTGTGGAAATCAGCTCCATTGACTAGAGTAGTTTAAAACAGCACTTAATTACATGTTCCAATACTCTAATTGTGTTTTGTTATATGCTATTGAATGCATTGGGAGCAAAGAGAGGGTTCGTTTTCACTGAAGTAATTGCTGCTGGAAAAAAATTAGAACTCCTTTAGATAAGCTGGATACATCAGTTTGCTGATTTTCATCACTCATTGCAATTGCAGTGAGATCATATCCCAGCAATGCACACATTGAGATAAGGTGTGGTAGCAGACACTGAAATTTCAGACTTTTTTTTTTTTACAATTAAGAGGATAATTTCTAAGCAAAATGAAGAATTAAGTCAGCTGATTTAGCAATGTTAATAAGCGTAAAGCTCATGAATGAGCATAGAGCTGATAGGCAGAGGCAGGAGAGGAGAGTTCATCATTAATAAGGACATATTTTTGTGCAGAGCTTGGAAGCAGTGCAGGGGCATAGCTTCTCAGCTCCCCATCTTAAGCAATTAAAGGGGTGCTGACAGTTCAGAAACTGAAATTTCTAGATATTTTTTCCTAGCTTTTATGCAGATGTCACCTGCATATATTGTGACTAGGAAAGAGGAGGTGCACTTTTCAATTATTTCAATTCACTAATGCCTATGACAGCACTTAACTCCCCCAGTTCCTGAAGACTTCAGTAGCTTTGTCACTGATACAGGAATTCTCACATTAATGTTTTTAAGAGATTGAAGCTGACTTTTCCAATACAGATTTTAAATCTCTGGTGAAAAGTGGTAACTAGCAGTCTGTTATAACAATATACAGCAAATTAAGGCTGCAGGGAAGCTCACTGCATGTCACTGAAATTGCAGTAGGAACATAAGTAGGCAGAATGCAGATACCTAACTGGAATTTAACCAAAAGATTGACAGTTTCTCTGGCTTTTGCCAAAAAAACCCATACCATGGGATTTAAACTAACTGGAACAACAAGCAATTGAGCTTATGTACCATCTAGGAGATGGCAAAGCCAGCTTTGATGGCATGCTTGGTATCAGTATGTGATTTATATTGCACCCTGCAGTGTGGTGGTGTTGATAACCTAGCCTGTCATGGGTATGGAAAGCTAGTTTTGGGCATGGAAAGCTAGTTTTGCTTTGGCAGCATAAAACTTGATATGAGCTAATTCACTCTGTTTCATGTCAAGATTTAACAGTCCACAACACCACATGTTACACAGAACAATATGCTGCTTTCTTCAGCTTCTTGGCAGGTTAAATAAGCTTGCACTGATGTACGAGGCTGCTCGAGTTGTTTTTCCCAAGTTAAGGAGTTCAAGGCTGGTTCAGTTTTTTATCTTTACACAACCATTTTGTCCTCAGTATAGACATATTGTGAGAGAATACTGTTACCTTCTAAAGAAATAATTCCATTTTCTACTCCTCTAGAAGTTGGGTTTTTTTAATTGTTGGGGGTTTTGTTTGCTTTCTTTTAACCTAACTTAGACATTGGAGAAGGATTTGTTTAATATTTGAGGTGGTTCACTGGTGGGAAAGAACGGGGTTGAAAAATACAGAATGAGGTTTGCAATAACATCTAGGGGAAGTAGCTTCCAAACTCTGTGTGCCTTTTGTGAGACTTCAGCATCCAACTCCCAGGTGGCATTAAAAATCCCAGCCTGTAAGGTCAGTGTCTCTAAAGCCCAAAGTATATTGCTGTTCAGATGTCCTGGAATCCATTAGCTGTACATTGTTGTTCAAAGTTATTGCAAATTTATGGAAATTGTTACAATTAACTTTGGGTTTACTTTAATGTTTAAAGATTGCCTTATATGGCATAAACAATACTTTCAGGACAGTTTTTTACATTCTGGTTTCAGTAACAGCAGTGGGAAAAACTAATTTGATTTCACTGAAGCTGGGGTTTCACTCACTTCTTAAATTTAACTGTGTTTTATGTATCTACAAGGAAGTACCTAATTCACCAAAAATTGGGTTACGCTGCAGTAGATACTCATCTCTTAAACTAAAGTCCTCTCCCAGTTTTGAGTAAATGATGTGTAACTTAGAGGCTTATTCTCATTTATTCAAACTGGACTAAGAACTTGGTTTAGAAAAATGAGCAGATTATGCTTTACTTGGTGATCTCTATAAAATAAACTGATGATGTCACATTTGCTCTTAGAAGATACATACCAGGTAACACAAAGCAAAGCACCATTCTACTTGTTAGCAATTTGGACAAAATGCTGATAACGAGTGGGCACGGAAATTGATTTGTTCTACGGGGGTAGTTCCCCACTGGTTCAAGGTTGAAGGACTTCAGTAGATTGTTATTTTTGGGACTACATGTAGAACTTTAAGAGTTCAAATTGTCCCTCTTCACCAACAAAGTTGTATTAAATAACCATGCTAGTAGCGTATGAACTGTTTGATTATAAGTGGGTTGCTGTCTCATTAATGAAGTATGTTTTATATTTCAGGTTACGGTTTTGTTGACTTTGACAGCCCAGCAGCTGCTCAGAAGGCGGTTTCTGCTTTAAAGGCTAGTGGAGTCCAAGCACAGATGGCAAAGGTGAGTTAAAACAACTGGCTAATTCCTGCAATGGGTTGTGAAGATGAACAAGCTTGTACATTAGCAGAGCATCGGCAACATGAACTTTCAGGTTGCAGGCCCTTTATGGAGAGCACAGTCCTCAAGCCACATGATATATGAAGGTAACAAAATGGGGGATTTTGACTGCCATATCCCAAATCTTCTCAACTAATGAAATAAAGAAACTTAGTAGGGTAAAGTCTCCAAACTGATCTGGTTGGTTTTATCAATTTATTCATGATACTATTTTTCCATTGCCTTAATCAAAAGAAAGATTAGCAATAAATTGTAAGAACTATAGCAGGCTTAACTGTTTAAATTCAATATGTTAATTCCTGAAAGAAGCCAATAGTTGAAATAGTTTATAGCACAAAGGTATGAAAGGTTTTATGCATTGCCTGCTTGTTGTTACTGAGGTTAGCAGCCTGGCAATTTGGGGATGAATTTTTAAGCACAGTATGTGCCTGCTTGTTGTTACTGAGGTTAGCAGCCTGGCAATTTGGGGATGAATTTTTAAGCACAGTATGGGAAAACTTAACTTTTCTCTTTTTCTCTCATTTTCACTGATCCTTGCCTCTGAATCAGGTTGTTAGCCAAAAGTGATCTTCAGAGTAGTGGTCTTTCAGCATAAGATAAGTTTCTCAAATCTATAAAATCAGGGAGATGATACATTAGTAATGATTTCATCATGCATTCTTGTTAGGTCAGATGGCCTGGTTCCAACAGAGTGCCATGAACACCACTACAAATTTATTAAATAAAGAAAATATTACTGACATAATCTGTTCATATAATTTGTGGTACTTAAAGCAATTTTTTTTGAGTTTGAAAATTATATTCTAATTAAAAAAAATGCCAGTAATTAACTACTAATCTCAGAGGCTTTTTTTTAATAAAGTAGTCTGCCACAGATCTAGCAGATCTTTTATAGTTATCCATTAGGTACAGATTTTTTTCAGATGAGCTATTTTCCACAGCTTCTCAGCTGAGGAGAACAGTTAAGCTAACAACATAAAATGTCTTTGGATGGATTCCAGGGCAACAAAATGGAAACCATATGTTTCATACTTAATGCATGTTTCATTACAGCCATGACACAAGCATACATGCTTACTGGAAAACACTTAGTGTTTTTTTCTTTTTATAAGGTTTTATGTACGCTTAATAAAGACCTTTTAATTAATCCTTACTTTTTAGGTGATCATTTTAAAATATACACCAGATTTTCAAAGCCTCTGTCTGCCATCCTATGGATATGATATCTAGGTAGGAAGGGAGAAAAGAGAATGTGAAGTCATGTAAATTAATTTTGCTAATGAATTTTGATATCTGATTTAATTGTCATCTTGAGTAGATGGAGAAGCTCTAATAATTCACTATAGTAATCTAATGAATAGTTTCTTAATTCTTCCCATAGTATATTTTTCTGACTCATTTCCTCTGACAGTTACTTGCAATATTGCTAATATTTCTTTCTGTTAGCATTAATGAAAAAAAGTGCACCATTAATACCTGACAGTTTTTATTGATTTTTCTGACAGTGTGAAGCCTGATGACCTGTGGGAAATCTGTAACTATAAAGTTTGCATTCCAGTGAAACTTGTTCTGCTTCTTAACATGGCAAAAGTGTTTGAGTTATAAAAAAATAACCCCAAAACCACCCCAATGAACAGTACCACAACAAACATTCACAAGTGACTAAGAGTATGAGTGCTTTGATATATGTCTATTTTGAGCCACTGGATTTCCCCCCTCCCTGGGCAGTGCTGCTCTCCTTTTGTCTGAAAAATCCTGTCTCCACTTGGATGCTCCAAACTGGGAATTGCTAGTCACTTACAGTTGTTTTGGCAAGATTAGCAAATTAGACTCTTCACGTGGGAGACACTATAAAAGTTTAGCTGTCTTTGTGTATTTAATATTTTATCCTTTTGCATGTTACTACCTGTGCAGTAAAGTGGTCTTCTTGCAGTGAAACTGTTCAGGCTTTAGCCTGAGTGTCACAGAGAAAGACTTGGAGGACAGTTTCTCGGCTGTTCTGGCCAATGGATTTCCTTACTGACCACTATGACTGCTTCAATTTCAAAGAGAAATAAATGCCTGTTGTGGGATTTGTCCCTGGGAAGGTGTTGTTATTGTGCTGTGCCTAGGGTATGAGCCAGCAGCATGGCTCCTCGGTGTTCTTGCCCTCCTCCCAGACGTGGTGGTAGTTCCCGACCTGCAGCAGCCAAAGAGGAAGGAAAATTTTATTGCTGAAACCTTGTTCTGACTCTGGCTGCCATAAACCCCCTTTTGCAGTGTCCTGCTGTAGCTATATGTCAGTGAGTTAAAAATTACTTGCGTCAGCAAGTTCATCTACAAATCCTAGTTTAGTAGAAGCAGTTCAGATTATACGTATTAAAACCTTTGTTGTTTATTTTGTAGAGTTAACTTCAAATATTTGACTTTGTGAGCTTTTCCTCTCCATGGGGTAGGATCATGCTGTATTCAGCGGTCTGCTTCCAAGTTGATCTGACTCCAGAAAAATCTAGTCTCACCAGCTATGTTTTGGCTATTGCTGAGCAGACCGGGAGGGCCTGGGGCCTGAGACGTGGCTTCAGGCCAAATCCTGCCACATCTGTTCCGGGGGGGCCACTCTTGGTGGAGAAGCAGCTGCCTCTCAGGAGCTGTCACGATGACAGTGTCAGCGAAGGACCCCCGTGTCAGGCCATCACTTGAGAAACAATATGTCTTCAATTACTCTGCTCTTTCAGAGATCTGAATTGGGAGCGCTTGACTAAGACAAAGCAACTTGGGAAGTGTTTTGCTCTGTGCTGGTTAGCAGTATCCTCCGGTCGCTGCTGGAACGGAAATGCCTCCAAGAATTCCTGTTGGTCAGATAATGCTTTTCAGAGCTTACATAAGATGATACTGCATTGCCAGGGGATGGGAGTAGCCTTTGGACAGAAATGTTAAATGGAGGTAACGGGCTGTTGCCCCTCTCCTCTTCCAGTTGAGTATTACCAGTGTTCAGTCTTGTCAGATGTCTTTGTTGGGGTGTACAAGTGGCTGTGGAAAGGGATGAGGAGAGGTTGTAAGCTATAGTGGTAGCCAGCTTGTTTCAGGACCTAGTACAAAACTCTAGAGATAAGGTATGGAAAGAGCAGATAGATGTCTTGCAAGAATATTGTTATTTCTAAGCTAGTTAGTAACTGGTGAGTATCTAACTTCTATTTTCATTCATTTTAATTTCTTGCAATTTCTTTAATGTAATTAGTTTATTGTCCTTGCTCCTACAGGAGTGCTTCAATAATTAACCAGTAATAATAAGTTCAAAAGCTCTAATTTTGCAGAGCTGTGCATTCTTAGGTAAGATTAGTAGTAGTATTGAAAAGCTCTGCCCATTTTCTTTGCTAGAAAAGTTGCTGTCAGAGTGCGTTTTCTGAGAAATGCGTCTCTTCTTTACCCCCACCCCACAGGTAGAATCAGTGAGGTAACTGTAGGTTTCTGCACTGTTCAGAGCAGATAGCAGATATCTTTGTGTAGGAAGATAAATGCACACAGATGATCTTATATTGGCATTCTGAATGGAGGTTTAAAAAACTGAGACTCTGTAAGGGATGTTTTAGAGATGGTGAGGCCTAAATGCTATCAAGATAGGAGTCACTTAAACTTTCATGGGTCTTTGACCTTGAACTTAACACAAGGCATGCAAGTCAGCTCTCGGACAAAGTTCTGTCTCATCAAATGGTATTCAACTGAGTTAACTGTAGTTACTGAAGTAACTGTGTTTTAGATTATTGGAAAAGTAGCCCTTTTAAATGGAAAGTTGAATTTAATTCTTATTCTACTGGATGTAAACTGATGTGTAAGTACAAAGGTAAAAAAGAACTACTGAATAAGAACAGTTAATAAAACCCAGTTCTTCTCATCTTTCTATCTAGCAAACTTAAGCCAGGAAGAGAATGATTGTGTTTGCAGCCCAGATAAGGTCAGCTAGAGAATATCTATATTGTACTGACAGCAATGTAGAGATACAGAAGCCAGCTGGAATACCAGCCTGGCTGTAGCAGCTCAGAGTTCAAGGGCTAAACAACTTCCTTCCTGGTGTGGCAGTGACATTTGTGTAGCCATATTGTCTAGCTCACGGTAGGTTTACAGATTCCTGAGATATTATAGTGAAAGGCTTATATCTACCAAAACTGTTCTGTGTATGGAGTTACTACTTTTTGCAAACAGCTTGCAAACTTTGGGCATCACAGCAAGGATTAACATACGTTCCTGTGTTCTCACAATTTATTTTAGCCCCATCCTTAAAATTAGTGTAGTGTCCTGCCTTTAAAATGATTTAGTCATCCAATTCGAGTGCAATTGCTATAGACTCAATGAGCCTGATCCTCTAGACTTTATGTTGTTGAAGACCTTGCCTTCCTTCATATCTCCTCTATTCTTTTTCTCTGTTAATGAGATTTTAGTTTTTTTTGTATGTACAACTTTGCTTTAAGATTGTCAAGGTCATTTATGACTTAAACAAGTGATATTAATTCTTTTCCAGTGTGTGTTTTCCTAATTAATTTTTTCCTACGGAAGCACAAACTTACATTTAGTAAACATATGCCACTTATAATAGAACCCATGAAAGTAGTCCATGCACGTGGAACATTTTTGTGGTCAATGAAACTCGTTAATTTGAGCCAAGGAATGCTGTTCCATGTACTAATGTGCGTTTTTGGGGGAAGACTCATTGTTTATACATTCAAAGATTTCCCCACAGATTCATAATGTTTTAAGTTCCTCCTCCTTAAAAACTTCACTGCCACTGACACAAGCATGCTTCTGCTTATATTGAATTAGCTCTTGCATTAACAAATCACTAAATATTTTCAGATATTTTCGGCTTGTGCAAAAAATTAGGGCTATGTTCAGAATTGTTTGTTATTCAAATTGTGTCAGAAGGATGCCTGTGATAACAATGCAAAGTATGTTGTACCATCATATACAGGCTCTTTCACCATTCTTAAGATACAATTTCTGTTTTCTGGAGTAGTCTGTTGGCCCTCAGAGCAACAGACCAAACTCTCTGAAACTCATTAAGTGGGGAAGCTTTTTAGTTTATGATAAATATTAGCCCTTTGTCTGAGTTCATGTTGACTCTCCAGAACCCAGAGATGACATGAATTTGTAATCTTTGTATTGTTTGCTAATGGCTACAAAGGCAGAACTGCGAAGCACTGCATGTGCTGGTAGCTTTATCTTTCTAATTAAGTTCAATGCAGGAGCATTTTTTTAATATTCTAAACTTACTTTAGGTGACTTTTTTTCCAAGGATATTTGGAAAAGATGAACTGTCACACTATATAAAGTGCAAACTTCACAGCAGGTATGGGGTTTTTGGGAGGGGAAGGCTGCTTAGCTACTTGTCCTCATCTCTGTAGCAGAAATCGAGGCTTTTCCACAGCTACTAAACATAATGTATTAAAGGTAGTCTTCCTTTACATTGCTGATGAAGAACATGGTTTTGAGTTAGCAAAAATGAGAAACAGCTAACTTTTATGAGTTTTAATAATGTATTGATATTTGTACTTCACTGTGGCAACCTTCTGGAGAATTAAATCAGTTTTCACTCCTACAGAGTAAAGTAAGAAAATAAGTTTAAGTTACCATGGTAGCTAGTGCACTTAATCAAACTAGAGAAGGTAAGCGTGTTGCAATTTTTTTTATTCTGCATCTGGGCCTCTGAATGCCAAAGAACAGATGACAGGCAAACAGGAGCTAACTCAAGCAGATTTCTACACTTTTTAACAACTGTCTTGTAAGAAAAGGTTTCTTTTTACCTAGTTTGTAGTACTTTCTGTAGGCAATAGTATTAAATCCTACTGTAATAGCTGATTTTAAGTAAATCATTTTTCCTCCTTTTATTCATAAGTGTTCTTAAAAGTCATTATAAAATAAATTGAAGGTAAGCCAAATTTTGCTTACCTGGGGGCTAAATGACCATCATTTCAGGAACTGCATGTGCCTTAAATGAGACGGTTAACAACCACTTCCCTTCAGTACACAGCTTCAACCCACAAGAGTCTTATCTCAGCTGCTAAGCAGTGCTGTGGCTTGTTCAGACAAGGGTCCAGTGCCCTGTTACGAATCATGGGGGGCTCATTCAGCTTTCTGTTGAAAACACTGGCATCCATGAGCAACATGCAGAACTCCAGGGAGCACCCTGGTGCCCTTCTAGCAAAGGGAAAGCAAGAATGCCAAGGAATAAAAAGGAAACATATGATTGCAGTGATAGTCCGATTACAAACTTGAACACAGTGCTTATTGTAGTTAAAAATTCCTTTTCATACAGTTCTTACGCCTCTTCGTAATACAGATGTGCCTGTGAAAATGAATTTAAAAGTTTAGCTTATTAATCATGTATAGCGTTTATGCACTTCTGGAGAACAAGTGAAGATTATGGTAGTGATTTTTTTCCCCCTGAATTGTCTTGTTAACAGTCTGTGGTCAGACAGTATTAAAACTGTGGCTAAACCAGACATATTTCAGTGAGACACAGGCCAATTGTAAATTTTAAAGTAGTTTCTATACGAAGGCAGACAGGCATTTAATCCCCTCCCTATCAGCCAGAGGATCTTCCATGCTGTGAGCAGTGCCTAGTCACATGTTTCTGAATGGCTATCTGTTCTCTCTGACCTTACACAGAGCAAGAGAAAACAGATGTCTTATCGTTTTGCCAAGTTTCTTGCTTGCAATTTAGGAACAGTTCCACACGCACAGGGAGGTTTTTGTTAATTTCTTTCAGATGATGGCAGAGCATTTTGCATTATGTAGGACTCTTGATCACCTCTTTCTACAGAAATGAATATTAGCAGTTAATTATTCCTATCCCTTTTACGAGAAATAGTCTATCTTGTAGTCAGCTTATTAAGTTAGTGCTGTAAGTGCTTTTTAGGACTAAGTACATTAATCTGCAAGAACACTGTTCTGCATCTTTGTATTATTATGTTCTGCTAGAGAAGTTCTGGAGATGTGGCTAAAGGTGTTCAGTGAGAAACAGACCGATAGAAACTTGCTGATGTGAACTGCTAGAAATAAGACTTCCTAGTTTTCTTGGTAGTGGACACCTCCAGTAACCCACAAATTCTCTGACATTGTCCATAATCTGCAAATATCTTTCAGCACCTGCTAAAGGCTCTATTAACTAAGGAAGCCCTGCATGAGGTATAAAGACACTCAAATTAAGCAGTTTTCCTAAATTGTGTAGAATTAAAAAAAAAAAAAAATCTCAGTGGTTCAGTGGTTTATATTTTAATGTTAGCTTGCTACCCTAAAGTAGGAAGCTTTCCACTGACTTTAGTAATTCTTTTTGGTTATTCCCATAAAATGATACAAGTAATTTCAAGAGATCTGAGATTTTTAAGGTGAAGGCAGCTTATGTGATTTCACGGATTTCAAGCACAGGAAAAAAAAAAAACCACCTACCTTTGAAAGCGCTTAGAACAATTACAGTGTATAAGCAAGGTTTGAGCTGAGTTGTTATGTTTGCAGACATTTTTGCCAGTTTCACTTTTTTGCTGAATTCCAGAATAAAAATCAGAAACTTGGATATCAAATTATTTTTCTCTTCTGAAACAGAACTGTAATAACCATGTGAATTAAACTATGGTGAGACAGGTTTTGGTAAGGAAGTAACAGAAGGTAATGTATTAAACTGCTGTCTGCCAGAGAGACAGAGGGGCGAGTAAAAAGTTTGTGTCTCTCCTAACTTCCTGAATTTTTAACTGTTTAACCATTTTCTATGCCAAAACCTTGTATAAAAGCAAACATCTGTTTGTACGGTGCCTTTTGTGTAAGGCAGGATAAAGATGGATGGGGAGTCCTAGTTGTGGTTGCCATTTGGAAGTCAGCTTGGAAATCTAGCGTGTTCTAAGGGGAAGGAAATGACTTGCTGCTTATGATCTTCCAAAACGTACCCAGATAGCTGTTTTAAGGTTTAGTAGTCTTGTGGAGTTGACAGAAGCTGCATGGTAACATAAGTAATTAACAGGAGAGGAGGTGTTTTGCACGTTGATAAGTATAATTTTTCTGCTGCCAAACTGTATAAAATTCTAAATACACTCTAGAAAGAATTCAGTCTTGCTTTAGGTCTACGCCAACAGTATTATCTTAGTATTGTAAATAAGCTCTTTTGAGAACTAATGGCAGTCTTTTTTTCTTTTTTTTTTTTTCTCGTGCAAAGTGAAGAAGTGGATTAAATTAATCTATCCTGACCTAGCTGGACTCAATGATCCTTATGGGTCCCTTCCAACTTGAGATATTCTATGATTCTGTGATTTGTCCTTGCAGCTGAACTGCTGCTGCTCCCCAGGGCGGCTGTGGGTTTGCACCAGCAGTGCAGATACAGCCTTGGTGCAATATGGAATGTGTTTGTTGGCATTTCAACTATTTTATTCTGGGAGAATTACAGATTAATGAAATTTCAACTTGTATTCCAGGATTTCAATGTGACATTTTCATCCATTGGCCGCTTTTTTGCTTTCCCTCTCCCATGTCTGCCATCTTTACCAGTTCTAGCTATGGATGTGTGTAGAAGTATCTTCAAACTCCCCCTTTTCCACGATGGTCAGTATGTCCTGTCAGAGGATCAAAACCAGAAATAACTGAATCCCTGGGAGTATTCGTGCTGTAATAGACCGTGACATAGAGAAAAGGTCAGAAAACAGAAGTAAGTCCTTTCCAGTCACCTGTTCAGCATGCACCTGACCAAAACCCTATAGTTACTAATGCAAAATATGGATTGTTTCATAGGCCACAAGTCAATTTTTTCCATCACAAAATGCTTTCTGTTCAGAGAAAGCTATTTCCTTAGAACAATTTCCTCAGATGCACTTTTTTTTTTCTCCGTTCCTAAGGGATTTGCAATGTGCGTTAGTGGTAAAGTCACTAATACTCTTTAAAGTTGAGCATTCCCTTCTCTAACAATGTTGTTACATGATTTTGTCACGAAGCTTGCTTTGCTAGGTAGATAGGTGCAAGAATTTATCTTCCCAGCACATATGGAGAAAGATCTTCATGTGTTACAGTGAATTGCAGTAGGTCTTTGTGTCCCTTTTGGCAAGGAAGGCTCAACATCTCTCATCCTGAACACACTGCCTGTATAATGCAAAAGTATGTTAACACCCTAGGCTGGAACAGGAGCCTGAGAGAAAGGGAACGTGATCTACCCAGTTACCCAAATAAAACAAGTTGCTCTGACATTCTGCAGTTGACTGATTTCCTTTCTCTATTAGGTGTTTCTGAATGTAAGCATTTCTTTCTTCGCATGCAAATTACATTTTTATTAATTTGAATAAAATGGGGCCTTTTTTTATCTTTCCAAATATTGTTAAGCTTTTTAATGAGAACATTTTTATAATATAATTCAGACTTTCTGTTATTATAGAATAAAAACATTAGCAAATTAGATGAAAATATGCAAAGGGTCTGATTTTTCCAGCTTATATAGTTTCTTAGGTTATTTAGGGAAGTTTTAGGGTATTTGTGTGCAATATATTTTACAGCTTATAATAAAAAGTAAAAATGCAAAATTTTTCCTTTCAAATACGATTTGGAGTTCCAGGAAATTATGCTGTAGCTACAAATGCAATTTTTTAATGCCTATGGCTGAAACCTCCTATAAAGCTTTTGCTAGTAGTGCTCATTAATGGAGGAAGTAAGCCTACGTATCTCAAGGTGCAAACCAAAATTGGCTAATACAGCCTAAGTAACAAACTAATTCTAAAAACATGAAAGCTGTCTTTATCTCACATTTCCTACATGAGTAAATTTGAACTGTATGTCAAAGATATAACTACTGTAACATAGGTTTTCCCCCATGGTTGAACACTGCCCAGAAATGAGTATTAATGTCAGCTCTGGCCTCTCAATGAAGCCATTTTCTGGTCTTGTCTTTCTGCTGATTTTTCTAATATGAAAAAGAAGTCAGATTTTCTAAGGTAATTTAAATCACACACTTCAATGTGTACTGTATAGATTCAGCATTATTTTGGGAGGGGGGATATTTCCACTAGATAACAAAAGGAAAAACATGTGGTAGTCCAGTGCCAGTTGTAATGGACTATAAAGGGACTGATGAGCACAACACTTAGGCACTTGGAAAAGTTCATTTTTCTTAAGGTGTGTGGGATTTCATTGTGGCTAGGAATTACAATTGTATCAGTGGCATAGCATGCAAATCAGGAGGATGTAATGGGAGCATGTTTCCCTTTTATAGGTTCTTTGATGCTGAAATTTCTTAAAAAACCCTCACAGAAAACTTCAAAACATTAGTCCTTTATAACCAAATGCGAGATTCAGGGTAAAAATGAAAATAGCAAAGGCCCATAAGCCTAGAATTTGCTTCCATGTTCTTAAGTTTCCTTAGTTTTTGGAACAGGATAATTAATTTCTGTGCCTAAAAGGCATGACCTCCCCCTGCCTCCAGCCCGGGCTCCTTTTCTTTTTTTGTCCTAGGGAAAACCAACCCCAACTGAGAGGTGATACCCAGGGTAGCAAGTTATTAAATTATGCAATATGCTACCAAAGGTACTGAGATATTGTTAATATAAGGGCACCTTAAGGACAAATTGATGCCTAATCTGCATAAGAAGGTATCGCCACCCATACAGCTCTAAACACTTTAATAAATGCTTTAATTCCAGTAGGCAAGTGTTGTGGTTTTGTTTTTTGTTTTCTGGTTTGATTCAAACTTCCCTGTAAATCAGTTTGCCCTCTTGTGCAGAATGAAAATATACTGAGGACTATGCCAACAAAATTGTATTTGTTTCAGATCGTATCATTCCTAGTACCGAAAAAGTTCTACTGAATGTAATGCACCCTGCAGAGACTTGGATCTATACAGGGAGCCCCAGTGACGACATCGAGGTTTTGCACAACTATAAGGGCCAAGTAATATAGATCTATATAGATTAAGAATGTATTTCATCACGGAGCATGGTCAGCAATTAGCACTATGAGAGTGGCTCCCTAACCACAGCTGGAGAATCTGTAGACAAACACTGGAAACGATCGATTTCAACAAAAATGTTTCTTTGATTGAGATGGAATTTCGTGGTACCTACATAGATCACACAAAGTAGATAACCTAAGGTCAGGGGAATGGCAAAGATGTGAGTACATTTGTTTCCTCCCTAATCACTCATCTCCTGGCTGCCCTCCTCTGTCATTTTGTCTGTTTCTAGAGAAGGTTTTTGGAAGCCTTTTGTATTGTCTGAATGCATAATGTAAAAGGTTGGTGAATACTCAAAAACGTTCATGTGTGGGAGAAGATGACACTGTCCCACTCACTTCTGTGTGCATCAGCCTATTCCTGTGGTAATATTTTGGCAATGTACATACTCTTAAATGTATTGTTTCCTTTTTTTTCCTTGTATTATTTTCAAATTGTCATTCCAATATTTTCTCTTTTTAATTTACATCTGGCTTTATTTACGTCTTTTCACCAGTCTTGTATTTCCTTGTCTGTTAACTTCTTTCCTTTTATCTTATTTTTGCCCCCCTTTTTTTTTTCTTTTAGAAAAATCTGAAACATTAAGTTGTAATAGGGACTATAAACTGGTCAATTATTCACCTTTATGTCCGCTTAAAAATGTCATTGTCAGCAGGAATAGGAGGGGGGGAGCTTTCTCAGGAACGCTGTATACAGTGGCAGAAGATGGAGATCACTAATACTGGGGAAGAGCAGCCTTTAGAAAGTGGCCTGAGAAGTCAAAATCTGTACTAGCAGTTATATGTATTTGCTGTTATATTTTATATTCAAAATGTCATTCCAGTGGCAAAAACAATAAGAATTGTTTTTAATTTTCTTTCAGCAACAAGAACAAGACCCGACTAACTTATACATTTCCAATTTGCCGCTTTCAATGGATGAGCAGGAGCTTGAGAACATGCTGAAACCATTTGGGCAGGTTATCTCTACGAGGATACTGCGGGACTCGAGTGGGACAAGCCGTGGTGTTGGCTTTGCAAGGTACTTCAGTGGCGTTAGCCGTGCTGGCAGCTTTTTTCCTTTTTTTAATTGAAAAGGCCAGAAGAAGAGGAAAAGGCAGAAATTATTGAAATGATCAAGCTTTTAAAGAAAAAGGAGATATCTAGATGGAGATGCCAGCAGGGTTTTGTTAATTCTTCTTTTGGTAAAGCAAATATGGCTGTGTCTCATCTCGCTTAGATAGCTAAATCTAAACCTATTGCTCTTACTGGACAACCATCTAAAGTAAGATTTCACTCTCCACCACTTCCTCCTCTTCTCTGTACTTCTCCTTTCTCCTCTATCCCTGAACCAGTTAGCAAGAGTTATACAGTGCTTCATAGACTTTTCCTATGACTTTCCTGGCTTTTGTGGCTTGAGTTCAAGACAGGAGACCATAAGGAAGAACCATACATCCCCACCCCTTTTTTTCTTTTCTTTCTTTTTCTTCATTAGTTCCTCTGAGAAAATCAGTTCATCATTGCCCCTTGAACATCAGCCCTTTGAATTTCATGGCCCATTAACCTATTGTCATCTGGGAAAGAAAATATTTTTATTGACTTACAGTAAATCTCACCTTAAAATGTTTGACAGCTTTGTCAAATATCTCTCCCAAATCAACAAAACCAAGTATTTTCCATAATTTAGTAGATACCTCCCAAATATTCTGTCCATGTGAGTCTACTTTTTCTCTAGTTAATTCAGTTATTTGTTCTGGGGTCTCTTCATTGAAGCCTTTTCTGTGCCCTTCTAATGTTTTTCTTTCTCTCAATAAAAAGCACTCTTCTAGTGCTTTAAACCTAGTAAGGCACTCAAAATTTGGAGGCTTTAGACTGGAGATTTCTACCATCAAAAATAGGGGCATATTTTGAGCAAAGAATTGGGCTTCTCAACATTTATTGTAAAATCTGTCAACAGTCAAATTCCAGTAATGCAGATGTTCAGCCAGTATTACAATAGCTCTGTATTTGAACCAAGAGCAGAATCTAAAATTAGTGCACAGAAAAGAACTGAGCAAATTATATCTCCTGATGAAGCCAAAATTTTTAGGGATTGATTTCCCTATGAGTTGGCTATGAGTAGTTCACAGCACTGTGATTTTTTTTTTTTTTTTTTAAATTTCTGCACTCCCTGCCCCCCACCTATGTATTTGCTTGGCAGACTGTCCAGTTTCAAGAAGATACAACTAAAACAAAATTAGAAACAGTGGGATGATACTCCTTTTTTTTAAGAGTGCAAAACCAGCAAGTTTGGTTTCTACCAAAATTTCTGCCTGTCCCCTTCAAATAAATCAATAAGTATTTGTAATATTTTTTGTGTGAATTTAATTGGGCATTTTTATCATACACTTGTATTTTTTTTCATATAAGCATATGCATAAATATTTGAGTGTGAATTCCATACAAGTATACACAGAATGTGTGTATGTGTTTTTTTGATGATGTA
Organism: Elanus axillaris; assembly: GCA_026212715.1. Lineage (NCBI taxonomy): Eukaryota > Metazoa > Chordata > Aves > Accipitriformes > Accipitridae > Elanus > Elanus axillaris. The sequence goes on from JANZLQ010000001.1 coordinate 34,795,705, forward strand.
CAAAGCAATGTTGGTACAAAAGCTATGTTTACTAATTTTGAAAGATAGTGATACTTTCTTAAATGTAGATTTCACTTTTTGGTACTATGAAGGGCAGAATCCAGTAACACCCAAGCTAAAATTCAGTAGGCGTTATGAATTTATTCAGTGTTTTCTCCCTAAACCTGCTTACCAACTCTTGAATCAGTGGTATTTTAGGAATGCTTTTATTCTAATATAGCCAGAAGAATTTTAGAATTGTATGTAAAAGTCCAAAAGACATGTGTATCCAAAACCTTGCTTGTATTGAAGACATTAAAAGAGATTAGTTTTAAAGTAAGTATTTTCTCAATAGGTTCTGTATTATACTTTATATGTTTTATATATATACATAAGCATGATGTTATTTTTATATACATATTTATTTATACACATACTTATACATAATTTATAGAATAAGCTATTGCTGTCATATCTAATCAGAATTTCTCCCCTTCTTCAAGGTAGATATTGGAAGTTAAAATCGTCCAAGCAACACGTAGACATTAAATAAAGATTTTAATTTTTTGCCTTTGGGAGCATTTTATTAGGTTAATAAGGGGTAATATATTTTATCAAGTCCAGACTTGAGTCTGAAACTGATTTATATTGTTTGTTTCATGTGAGAGAAAAAAATTAGATTTCTTTGATGCAGATCCAACAATCTAGAACTTCTGAAAATTCTCTAGAAGGTGTTTTTGAAACCATGAGGAAACTTTCTTGTTCAGTCTGTCATTTTGGTGATTTTGATTGTTGTTTATGACTGTTTTGTCAGCCTGTGCAGAAAGGCTATCAGAATTAAAAAGGTGCCAACACTTAGTAATTTTTAGTACTGCTTCGTTGCTGCTGAGGCCATTGGCCTAATTTGTGGATCTGAATTACAGGACTTAATGCACAAATAACAAGAAAATCTCTGTTCAACGTTATCCAAATATCATCATGCAGACAGCTGCAAAATATATTCTTCTTTTAAAATAAATTTTGTTATACTTGCATGTCTCATTGCAACTTAGTCCAAGCTGGCAGTTAGGACTGACACATCTATACTGCAATGTCAGGATGTAGCTGCAACCTGCGGAGCCACTCCCGGACTAGCAGTAGCTTGCCAGTAGTCCACCCAGTCTATTAAGTCTAGTTTTGACAACATAAGTGCACAAACCTGTTCAGGATGCTGGATAAATTCTCAGTAGCTATCACAGCTATTCAGTATTGGGCTCCTGTTTTGAACGTAACTTGGAGACAATTAAATAAGGGACAGGTACATCATTTAGTTGGGATGACACTATAAGCTAAAAGCTGCAAAGGCAGTTTGGGTCATGTGATTAGGCATGTTTATATTTGAGTTTATTACTCTTAAACTGTACAGGCACTTTAGAATCCTCTGTCGAAAGTGGCATTAACATTTGTTGTATGCATCATGGGCGCTAAGGATCGTCATGAGTAATTGTGGATCAGTCTTTCTGCTTCCTTCAAGATAGCATAGGTACTTTGTACTAAAGCTGTCCAAGTTATGTTCTGCCTAATTTCTAAGTAAATAAGAGTATTGTATTTGCAGTTTGGCACTGACTTGGCCTCAAAGTGCATAAAATGTTAACTGAGTTTAGTTTTACTTTTCTGAAATAGTGTGTTCTTAGAAAACATCTTTTCTATTGCTCACATGTGGGAAAGCAAGCTGCAAAAGTGAAGCAAGAAAAACCAAGAAACATGTTTTAAAAAAATCTCAAACATGGGAATCTGGATGAGTGTTTAATTTATGTAAATTATTCTTTATTTTCTTAGGATGGAGTCAACAGAAAAATGTGAAGCAGTGATTGCTCATTTTAATGGAAAATTCATAAAGACACCAGCAGGAGTTTCTGGTATGTTGCATATATTTCTAACAAGATGTATGAATGGGTTACTGCTTACATAGAGGAGGCCTGTTACACTGATTATTGTACCTTGCTTCTCATTCAGAGGCAGCCTTATTAAAATGAAACTGTGTCTTGTTGGATGACTGTAATACTTGCTCACTTGGAACACAGTATAGGACTTTTCTATTGTAAACCTTTTCTAGGAATCTAGTAGTGTTCTCTCCTAGCAGATACACAAGCAGCTAAAATGCCTTAAGCCAGCTATGCACAAATTTACATCCCACATAATCCCAGTTGAAGTTAGGAGACAAGTATGTGTTGTGTGTGTATCAGGAGAGAATTTGGCTGGTTGTCCATGGACAGCTTTTTTTTCCGAGAGAGGCAAAAAATGGACTAATTTTGCCATCTGTTGATGGTTTTTTTTTTTTGAGGTAATTTTCAAAAAAAAAGATCTGATTAGAAAAAATGGACTCTGCAGCAGTGCCTTTAATGCTGGGCACTTTCACTGGGGAGCTGTAACTCTCAAGTCAACATAGGCTTTCAGGTTCTTCAGGAAGATGGAAGGAGGTCAACGGAGAATGCTACTTTTAGAAATAGTGTGCAAAGAAGCTATGTAGTGCAATTTTGTTGTCACACCAAGTTCCTCATCCGTTTCCCTGCTTTGTCAGCACTGTTTCTAAGAGACAAAATGTATATTCCATAAACAGTTAAAAATGAGCAAAGGAAATTCAGAGCAGCAGAGTAAAATAGAAAGAAAAGAGGACAACAAACGAGGAAAGAATACATGCCTGACATTCCATGCAGCTTTTGGTAACCATTTTTTTGAAAATCCCAAGTGGGAATGTGACAAGTTACATTGTTGGTGCAGTTGCTGAAGCCACCTTTATCCCACTGGTGAAATGTTCTCTGCAGCCAGTCCATGACATGGAGGAGGAGTAAAGCAGCTGTCAGGAGACAGACAAGAATATGGCTTGTTTAGTAAAACTATATACATGCCTTATCCCTGAAAGATTACTCCAGTTTCAGGCATTCTGTGCTGCAGTAAAAACGGAAAGCTGCTTCAGCGCACAGGAAACCACTCCCTTCACTAACACCGATGCAGGCTTTTGACTTGCCTGGCTTGGCTTTTGCAGATCCTTTGCATTGGCATTGATTGCTGAGATTATTTAGTTAAAACTTTGTTATATGTAGGGGCTGTAACATTTACTTTTCTATTTCATATATTTAGCAATCTGTATTTTATGAGATGGAAAATCCCTTTAGGGGGAGGGAGATCACAGAACGATTTTCTCTGAATGCTGACTGTGCTCTGATCCACCCTTCATGATCAGTTTTATAGTGCTGCTATGGCTCGGACATAATGAAAAGTAAAAAATATGGCGAAATCAAGAGTTCAAATTGACGTATAGGGGTTTCTATTCAATTAGATCCAGTAAAAATCTGTAACAGAGCTTCCTTCTAGTGCTTTTTAGTTTGCTCATTTTTATTTTCACTTGCATTATCCCCTTTTTGATGAAAGAGCTGTCAAGCATGTTGCTGCTAATCATGCTCTGTCTCTGGTGAGCTGTTGCTGAAGCCGGAGGTGCACCTTTATGATCAGGTTCAACCAGGTAGAAATAAAAAGTTGCTGCGTGAATTGTCAGAACAGTTTCTGCAGTGTGGAGGAAAAACATGTACCAGAGAAGTGTGATTAATAGCTAAGAACAAGAAATCTGCACAAAACCAGGGATTGTCAGGAAGTGGAAACTAAAGAGGGGTCTCAAGATGTAATCCACCTCACAGACTTTAACTTCTAATGTTTACTTGGCAAAGTAGGCATCTAGGCTCTCTGTCTAGAATAGTTAAAGCAGCACACGCCGCCAGAGACTGATGTATCTTTGCTGTCAGCTGTCCTTGCGGTTATAAAGAGTGTCTAGATGAGTTGCTCAGAAATAGATAACTGACTTTCAGACATTTAGAGTTAAGCGAGATGAGTCACATTCTCCATGACGCTGAAAAATGCAAGAAATAATTAGGTGCATAAGGGAGTTGCGAGAACCTTGTTTATTAAAGACCCCATTTTTCCATGCTGGTGCTGTGAAGTTGTATTGCCCCTTGGAAAGGTTTTTTGGAGTTTAAATTCTTCCTGGAGTTCCTCACCACATAGCAAGCACGTGTCCAATAATGCAATCTTATTAGGGGATGGAACTTATGCATAATAATATGCTGCAGTCTGCCAAGAAGTGGGGCAGGGAGCAACTGTAGTCTTGGACTACCTGCACAGAGAAAAGTGGATGTAGTGGGAAAGCTCTTGGACAAACAAAGGTTAGGAAAATGTTTTGAAATAGATTAGCATCCTTCGGGGTTATAGAGGAGCAAGTTCAAATACATGCAAAATAAAATTGTAGAACTGGAACTATGCTTAAATTCAAACATTGTGTCCTAGAAACTTGGCTAAAATCAGCAAAGGGATCTGGCTATAAAAACACTGTTACCAGGATGAGGAGGGTAGGAAAGATGGGCCTGTAATGAAATAGGTGTGGGAGGAAGAACATCTGTTCAACAAAAACATGCTTTCATAATGCAGCTTTGTTATTTTAACTGAGTTTGGGTTTAAATGGAAGAATGAGTTAAACAAAGTTATGGGAAGCATAGGTGAAACTTCCTCAGGAGCCTGAGAAGACCTAACAGAAAAATCTATAAGAATCTGAGAGGGCCAAGGGTAGCGCAGGGCAGTCACAGAAGCATCAACTCTAGAATTGAGTGAGTGACTGGGCATTGATGATACTGAGCAAGCTGAACCCAGATGTAACAAGCTATTCAGGCTTTATTTCTCTGCTCCGTATTAGATTAATGAAATCTATTCAATATTTAGTGTGTCCATGTTTGTCTTCAGTAAGGAAGAAGGAAGATTAGCTCAGAGAGCAATTTCAAGTGTACTGCAAGTTGGTATAATCCTAAAACTCCTAGGAGTGGTGTATTAGTTTCATCATTTGTTCTAGCTGGAATTTGCACTTTTGTTATGTAAGTTATTGTGATAGTTTGCTCTGTTTTATGGACTATGATTTTCTGCCCATTTTTCTTAGGACTTTGATTTTTGTATTCCATTATCTTCTCAACTGTGTATTTATTACATGATTGTTATAGTCTTGAAATAACTTTTGCATTTAGTTCTACTTTTCTCCTTAAAGAATTATTGTTTTCAGTTAATAATGTGATATTTAAAGCTTTTTTTATTCTCATGTGAAACGTAACCTCATGATGTGAATTGGAGGAAACAGACACTAGATTAGTATAAGGAGCCAGGCCACGGAAGATGAATAGTGAGGACAGAGCAGCATACTTAGCCTCCCTACCCTAAAGATGATACTTAATGTTTGCTGTCTTTGTCTTGTGTTGGACCCATAACGGTTGTAGCAATGATCTGCTGGGCAAAATCATGAAAGGCATCTCCTTCCTATCAGAGCAACATGTAGCTGCATGCTGATATGTGAGAATAATTATATAAATAATTACATAAAGCAGTTGTGCTGTAGAATACGTAAGGTATGTGTAAGTCTGAGTGTATTTGTCTCTTACATTTAGAATGAAAAATATAGAAGTTAAAAGGCTGCAAAAGTTTTATGCATGTTGTATAGGCTTTATGGATTATTTAATACTTTTACTGAAAAATAATTTAGGTGATTTTGTTTTAATGGGTGTAAGGTAGAGAGCATTTTTGCTGAGCAGCTCATACCATTTTTGCTTAAGAAATGGTGGGTTAAGGTGGTGACCCCAAAATCACAGATTATCTATGACCCACCCGCCTCTTCCCAGTTATGGTAAAGATACTGGTCACTCAGATTCTGGTTTAGGGAGGAACTGAAGACAGGTGTGAGAGCCCTGCTCCTGCTTGTGCTCTTCACTGTAGACTAGGAAGAGGTCCACCAGGTATGGTAGACACTACTGTTTGGAATGACTGTGATCCTGGACATCTTTCTAGTGCAGGTGGGGAGTGAAAATGGAGCCTTGAAGTAGTTATCTTGTGGCAGTCATTTTTGAGCTTTTTCTATTTACTTATCTTTACAAAGTATCCAGCACTGCAGATCTCTATATAGTGAATTTAAGCCACTTGACCATAAACTCACATTTCTTAGTTATCTTCCACAGATCCTTTAGAAATAACCCATGAACCACAGTCTGAAGGGTATTGAGAGGTCACAGTGCTGGTGTTACTTATGATTGTCACACTGATGGAAGAGGAACCAAGATTTTACCCATTAGATGAAAAGTTAGAAGCTTTTACTGCTCTCATTCTCATAGTTTGTAATTGATGCTTAGTTTTAAGAAGCACCATTGGAATAGAAAAACGCTACTTAAAATCACTCAAAATATTCTGCTGTGACAAATTATTAAACCTTGTATAAATTATTAAAGAAATGCAACCCTGAGCACTGCATTTAAGTAAAGACAGGATGGTGAAGAATATATATTTCATTTCTCTTTAAATGAAGTTGGGTTGCACAACTACTTTTTTTAATCCCCCCAGCTTTTGCCTAAAATTTCTAGCTGTACAGCTTGCTCTGTCGTTAAAGTGACGTTTTAATGTCAGAATTCATTAGTCCCATATGCCTTGTCACTAGAAAATAATGAATGAAAGTCACTAAAAGATGTACTTTCATTGAAGACTGATTAGAAGAATAGTATTTTAAAACTATTCTGTTGTATTTTTTAATATCTGAAAGCAGGGCTTATTGCAAAGTTGATAAAATTAGCCATGTAAAGTCAAGGATGTAAACACACAATCCAACATAAGAACATCCATTTCAGTTTTGCGTTTATGGTATCACCTGGTACGTATTTGGGTAGACACTGAACAAACAAAGACTAAATTCTAATGTACATATGTGCACAATGTGTATGTGAAAAAGAAGCATTTACTCTCTGGACTAATATTGCATTCACATCTTTCTTCTGTAAAAACATGAGCCCTAGAGGAGGGTGATTCAGGGCAGGAGATGGTCAGCACTTTCCACAGCCAGGTTTTAAAGCATTGACCTGCTGTTAAAGCATGGGAAAGCTTGCAGTTACAGAATGCCTCCATAGCAGCAGCCCAACAAACATCTACAAACCATCGAGAGCGTCTGTTGGTTTTCATTAAGTGTCAGTAGAGTGGGTATTGTAAACACGGTATCTTAGCTGCAGAAGTGTAAGTCCACTGTAAGTCGTAGCCTTTTACATCAGCTATCTCTTAGCTGTGAATGCAGTCCTGAATATTTATACTGCGCTTCTCTGACTTGCACATGCAGACAAGGCACTGAATGATTAATGATCCCCTTCATCGCCATGTCTGCATGCTTCGTAACAATTAAACAATAAAAATGGCTCTCCCTTCCTTCCTGGGTCACAAAAAAGATTGCTTGACTGGTCTGTAGGGCTTGTTGGATTTTTTATTTATATCTATCTATCTATCTATTATATACATGTTTGTATGTGCAAGAGAGAGAATCTCTTACCTATTTGTGAAAAATATGAGGAAGGATAAGCTGAAGAAATAAATTTCAGATTTCATTTTGAAGAGAGCAAGGGCTATGTGCATTCTTTGGTGGGAGGGGGATCAATAGATCATGCTTGGCTCCCATGAAGGTTTATCTCCTTCTCATGACCCTCCTTCTGATGACCATCAGTCACTGTGTTCGTGAAGCAGCAAACACAGTAGTACTCTGGTCAAGTGTATGGAAAAGCAGCCAGAAATTGCAGTTAGGCTTTCAATTGCAGCAGTCCCCACTATAAGGATTCAGATCTTGAACTGGCATCAGGGAAGGCAAATGTTATAGAGTCTTCTCAGAGCAGTTGGCCATATTAAATAGCCAGTCTGCTTTGTTTTTTTTTTTAACGTGAGTTGGAGCTTTCACAGCATTTGGCTTCATTTATGGACACAGTGAGGAAGCCAGAAGGTCAGAAAAGTAAGGATTCCCATGACTGGATCTAGGTTCAGTAAGATGGAGCACCAACTTCTGGCAAATCACAAAGTAATGCCTTTCTAAATTTTTTCTTCATTGCTGCTGGTTTTAGATATTAATATGCAAAATCCAATATTTGTGGATAATTCTTGTTCCATTTTTTCTTCCTCTTTACGTTTGTCAGGAGACTATTTCCAATGCACCACAGAAGATGTTTCATCATTTAAAATTTAGCTGCTTTCAGTTATCTACGAACAACAAAAAATATTTATTCTTTAAATAGACTTTTATGAGCATTTTAATCAAACAGTTGGACAGGTTTACTCTGCCTTTAAAAAAAAATTATCTTAAGACAGTGATGGGAAAAACGTAAGCACAAATAACGCTTTCAGAAAAGTTTGTACAATTCACTATGGGGATTTTTAATAAAAGCATAATGCAGCTTTAAATGAAGTATTTACTACCTGTGAGTGCTATAACACAGAATCATAGGGCTAGAAACCTTTAGATATTTTCTGATGTCTTTATAAGCCATTCTCATGCCAGTTTCTTTTGACTTCATCCAGAAATTTATAGTGTGTATTTTGGAAGTCATACATGTTTCCCACAATATGAGATGGTTTGAAACAATATATGGGTAGCCAGAGGTACTCAACTTAGGGAAGAGCTTTTTTTCATTTAAGGCAGTTAACTTCAGTATTTGGATCTCAGCTCTCCCTTTCTGATGGATTTTATTTTTTTTTCCTTCACTGTGTAAAATAAGAGTAAAAATAATTTCATACCAGAACCTGACAATTTTACCCATGTTGACTAATCTTCTGAGATTAATTCCTCTTATTTCAGCAGAACTGTATGTGGATTAAAATGCTGTGTGATATGACCAAGGTTATTGAGATCTAGCTTTTATAAATAACATAAAATTATCCATCAGGGTATTGATATAGTACCTTTTTGGCCCAAATATGCCAAGACAGAAGTTGCTTTTCATGATAGAAGACCCCAAAGCAAAACTCAATTCTGGGAATGCCAAAATTCCCCTCAGAAATTCAGATTTTGAAGAGAATGTTCTCCAGCATGTCTCCTACTTTAGGGTTTCTGTTATTTCCATGTGCATTGACTCCATTGTCCAGAGGTCTCCAGTGCGTCTTCTAGTGTCATTAGCCTAACCGTTCCCTGGCTTATTTTATGATTATAGGATTTTAATTACCGTTCTCTGTAAGATAATACATTTTAAATTAAGTCAGTTGTTTAGCACTAAAGTCTGACCCTCTGATACTAAAGTTATTTGACTGCTGAATAACAGTGCATAGGTAGGAGAGGAACAAGTCTGATGGGTGTGTGGTCAGTGTTGGAGATGAGACAGGGAACCACCTAGCAGTTCTGTCTCCCAGTCCACCCATCTTTTATAGAGAAGGCTGTCAAAAGATGTATCATGCAGGAAGTGGATATTTCCCCAGCAGAAACAGAGCTAGTGTTTTAGGTATGCCATCCAAAGCAAGGGATGACTTGGCCATTAGTACCAGTTTTGTGCCAAGGTTTTAGAAGTCAAGCTCTTTGCCAGGTTATAAGTCTCTGAGGTTTTCAATACCAGTCATCTTCTGTAAATGCAGACAGAGTGAAGAGCACATCAGCACTGGCCATGGTTATACTAATAGATTTTTGTGGCATGATACAGATATGCTAAAATTTTTCTTGGGGTTGTTTTTTTGTGGGTGGCCCTCCCACCCTATATGTTTACTCTGCATTTGGAAGGTTGTCTGCTTGAAGGTGTTTCAAAACAGAGAATGACTGGAGGAGTGTCATGGTGAAGCTTAGACAGTTTATGTGTCAGGAATTACTGGCAGAGAAGTGTTACATCCAAGTTATAACAGAACTTCCACCCTGTGATTAGGGAGGGTGTGGTGTCATGTAGCAGAGCTGTGCTTCAGCCATAGGTACGTGGAAACAATTGCAGTTTAAGCTAGTGACAGGGAAAGAATACTATGCAAACTTTTCTTTTTCATTGCTTCGATTTTGATGTTAAAAACTGAAATCATGGTCAGGATTATGTTATGCAAAAAAAATGTATAGCAATACCATTTCTTGGCAGTATGCAAAAAACAAGATAAAAGAAAAATCTTGAAGAATTTCTGGTTGCATTGTGTACTTTTTATAGAGCAGGGATAAAAAGGGAAGGGTGTTTTTTGGTGCATGGTGGCAGGAGATAAAGGTATCCACTCCACACTGCCGGTTAGAGTAAGTGGAGGTACTGAGCTAGCTCTTCTGCTATTCTGGATGAGGAGAACAGTTTAAGTTTTGGGATATTACTGAAACCTCCAAAGGCTGGGGGGAATATGTTAAAGGCCTTTGACAGATTTATTCTCCACCTTCCTTAGATGTGCCTCCTAAGAGGCAAAGCTCAGAATTCAGATGGCAGTTCTCATTCATCCCCAGACTAACAGACACATACTCAGAATGTACAGACCATGTTTCTTTCCAACAGGTTTTAGAGCAGTAGTTTAAAATAAGGCATTCCAGATGTTCTGTTTGTGTGTGGCAGCTATCTTTGTGCTATGCAGAACAGCCCTTGATGCTATAGTATGAGTCCATGTTATTTAACTGTCATATTGGGAATACAACTTAAAAAGCATACCTCATTTGGAGCACTGACCACCTGTGTATGAACACTACTTCAACTCATACTTTTTTCTTCTCAGTTCCTGCAGAACCTTTATTGTGCAAGTTTGCAGATGGAGGGCAGAAAAAGAGACAGAATCAGAATAAATATATACAGAATGGAAGAGCATGGCACAGAGAAGGCGAGGTGAGACTTGTAAGTCCTCCCTTCAAGCTTTAGTGTGGGTGTACAATAATGAATACTTACGAAAATGATAGGCATTGAGACTTCTTGGCTTGGCTCTTTGTCATATTATAAATGTGCAAGCAACTCTTACCTGACAGTTTGCAATTCTATAAAATACTTAAACGTATCTTTCTTAATAGGAAAAAAGGCAAAATGCGAAACACTAAATCCTACCTCATTGAAGTGGGCAACAAAATCTCCTTCAGTTTAGTCAGGAATATGCTTGAGATACTTCTCATATTATAAAACTATCTGAAACATAACTTTATTTACATGTAGTAAATAATTGTTTGATTTATGCAGCACTGAAATGCACATCACTTTCGTAAGATTAAACCAGTATACCAGTGCAGTGCAGCATTAATTTTTTTTAGTCACAGCTGTTTTAATATTTAATGTTCAAGATAATAGTTTCACAGGCTTGCTGTGGTTAGCAAGCCTAGACACCTCATTTATATGAGACAAGAAAATTCAAATGTGTCTTCTGAAAAACAGCACTCCCCATTCGTTCTTATAGTTAATATATTGTAGGCAACACCCTAACATAATCATCTTCATGCCCTGCCTCTCAAACACACACAGGTTCTCTTAGCCAGGTATTTCATAGATTGCATTTTGTTCCTCAGGCTGGGAACTTGGAAATTTGTAATATCGCTGATTCTTTTCACTGTCTAATTACGTCTGTCAATTATCCTTTCCCTAACTTACAGCAATAAACTATTTCAATACATATTTTCAGTTAAAAATAATACAAATGAAGAAAGAGTAAGAGAAATAATTTACAATCAAAATGAACTTTGTCAACTCTTTCTTTCCACTTTTTTTTTTTTTTTTTAAAGGCTGGAATGACACTCACGTATGATCCGACCACAGCTGCTTTACAAAATGGGTATGTTAAATAATGGCACACTAAGAAAAGAAGAATGTTTGCATTATGAAAGATGCACAGAACTGGCATTTAATAAATATTTCTGCATTTTCTAGATTTTATCCATCACCCTACAGTATTACAGCAAACAGAATGATCACTCAGACATCTATTACGCCATATATTGCTTCTCCGGTTTCCACATACCAGGTTTGTATTAGAACTTATTAGCTGAAATGGTTCATCAGAGCTTATGTTTATCAATTGCTACATGTGGTTTTATGCATTCTCCAATAATGCTTCATTTTAATGAAGTGGCATCTTCATGCTGTACAGCATGAAAATGACAGCCTTAAAAACTAAGAGTGTGTTTGTTTCAGGAAGCACAGCAATTTAATGAGATACATGGTGTCTTGCAAAACAAAGTCTGTAACTTGTGCTGATGGCTAAGTTATTTGTAGCCACTTCTGCATTTCAAGTGAGATTTTTCATTTTCTCTTGGTCAAGTTCTTTTAATGTCAATAATATATCATTAAAATAATTATTGCTTTTTTATCTTTCCTCTAGGCTGTTGCATTCAAATTCAGTGTTTTTATATTAGGAGTAAAGCATTTAATAGTCTAGAACTGTGTTTCTAAACCAAAAGTTACTTTATTTTGAACAATAAATTAAAGCATGGATCATGTACTTTTTTTGTTCTTAGAGCCCAGTCCAAAGCTTCCTGAAAAGGAATTTTGATAGGTGTCAACTTGTGTCCCCACAAAGGGATATTGACAGACAATTCAACATGCTGAGAAATGATAGGGAACAATTTTTGTACTTTGATACAAATCTCTTAGGAATTGCCCAATTTTAGGGCATCATCCATTTCAGTTTGCGAACAACTTGCATTTAATGTAACTAGTATGGCAGTCTCAGATGTATGCTCTGTAATTACTACTTGAGACACTCCAATTACCCCCCTGTAAGCTAAATGATCAGCTTTTTTTGGCATTTCACTGTTTAAACACATAGATTAAGTAAATATCAGTTATTCAGGTCATAAATAATCAAAACTAATTAAATTTGGAAAATTCTTACCTCTATGTCAGGGGAAGGAAAAGAGGCTGTTTGCTTTTTAGTGAGAGAGACTTGCTGAGTTTTCTAGCTTACTGTTGGTGAAAATGAATATAGAAGGCTATGTAGAAGGCATATAGAATGCTAACAGAGGCGCTGTGGGCTATTTGGTCAGTATTCCCTTGCAGAAATTCCATGCACCCTCTCATTCCAGGTGAGAAGAATGAAGAAGAATTGTCTAATATTAGTTTGGAGGTGTCATGCCTTCTTGCGTGAGCAAAGCATTATGTAGGAGTTAAAATAGTGTACTCTGGGGTAAAGGGCAGCTGGATTAATTTTATATTAATTTCTGAGGTGACTTATGCAACAAAACATTTGCTCTTGGCAGACAGCTCTAGTACTGTATTTTTCAGTATATTGAATCATTGTGCTTTGTACAGGAACACCTCAACGATTATAACAAGTTCTTACCCAGGAAAATATTCAGTAGAATTAGCTGCTATTTTTTATTAAAATATAAAATATTTATCAATATAAGACTCTCATATTCAGAATCCAAGTAAAAGTTGCTCCTGAAGAAGAGTGTGTCACTTTTCTGGGCTTATTGATGTAGGCAGACCACGATACTGTATGTTTCCAGAAATGTTGTTACCAGTATTCCAATATACGTGGCATGGAGCTTAAATTATTGTGGAAAGTTATTAGCATCATTATGCTTAAAGTGCCACAGTAACAGGAATTGAAAATTAAATTGAAGTATTCCGTTTTGGGGACGAAGGGTGTTCTTGGCCAGAAGAGTTTTACAACTTGAGTATTAGTCACATCTTCATTACTGATCCCTTCTCACTGAAACCTGCAGCATTCTGTCATCTACATAACCAGATGTATCTCAAGAGCATGATTTATATTTTTTTTCTTTGAGGCATGGTATAACTTGTTCCTAGATTTATTCTTATTAAAGGTAAACAAATTTAATAAAGTTTTAGCTGTGTTTGTTTCTGCAACTCCTGTATACCCATATGATGGTACTAAGCCAGTTACTATCATAGTGTGAGTAGATTAGCCAAAGCTTTAGTCAGGCTGTACCAGTATTTTTGCCATTAAGCTTTTCCCTGAGGAAAGGGAGGGTTCAAGTGTTTTCCATTTCTTAACTCCTGTTAGCTCTATTTCTGATTGAAAAAGAAAAAAAAAATTACTCTAATTTGAAAGTCAGTACCAAAAGGAGGAAGAAGTATTTCCATCTTTGAAGAAAATAATCTCACCTGGACTTTTTCAAGACTATCATCTATCTGTCCTGTTCATGGGACTCTGGGAATGATGGTAGAGTAATTTAAGGGGCTTTAAATGTCCAGCAGCAGTGGTGAGTCAGTTCTGCATGTGCAGTGCAGGTCAGAATCCTGCCTTATCCTACATACCTACAGGAGGAGGGGAGGAAACATTTTCAAAGGCCTGCTGCAACCAGCTCTTTTTAACTAAGATAACCATGTAACCTGTTAGTTTACCTTTTCATCTTTTCAATTTACCTTGTCATACAAAATTAGGCATCCTACCTCAATTTAAGTATTTGGGTAGCCAGTGTTTTTGGAGAGAAGACATGCTAATTGCAAGAGCAGGAATGCTCATCAGAACCTTCTTCTCTTCCTGTGCTTTGGGAATAACATACCACAATGTCTTGGAGGACATTTCTCCTATCTTCTTGTTTCTGGAACAAGATTCCAGCAGAATTCCTGGTTTCTTTTTCCCTTGTGAAAAATCCAGTAATTATTTTATTCTGATCATACTAGAAGGCAAATGATGCTATACCTTCTGAGATCCCAATTACTTTTCCCCAAAGGAATTTCAAAGGCAGAAGGTGCCTCCTTTTTCAACACAGCGGAAATCTCTCATGCATCTGTTTGAGCTCTTTCAGTGTACTTGATAAAGTTCGAGACCTGTACTAAAAACATAGTCTACTGTTCTGAAAGGTTTATGTGGTATATTGTCTCCAAACTTGTTTCTGATTTACGGGTACAATAAATACACTTTTCATAGAAATCAATGTTGCTCCACGGTGTGACTAATTCCATTAAAAAGCGAATAAATAAGGGAGGGGGCTTTTTAATATGATTTATTAAATTATTGCTTTATCTCAGTTGGAGTATTCAGGAAAGAATGACTAAACCAAAAAATAAAATACTGATTTTGTTCTAGGTTCAGAGTCCTTCTTGGATGCAGCCTCAACCATATATAATGCAGCACCCAGTAAGTTTTTATGCTTCTCTGTTGTTCTGTTACTGATTGTATAAACACTTTACATACTTGAAACAACAGGAAATAGGTCAATTTTTGCCCATTTACTTCCGGAGTTTTGACAGTTACATCATGATTAAATCATGGATCAAAATGAAAAGAGCAACAAAGATAGTAATCTGAATTGAGGCCTCATTTTACTAGGGGAAAAAAGAAAGCTGCCTTCAGGGTATCGAGGTGATGAGGACAATTAGAGTTACCAAGTCAGCATCCTGAGGAAACTTTTTTTTTCTTTTTTTGTTTTTTTTTTATTTAAATGAGAGGAACTTTGTAAACACCGATGTTTTACATACTGCTTACCTATCAGGAGCTGGAATTGAAGACCCAAGGTTTTAGAATGGGTCTAGAATAGTTCAGACTGGGTAATTTGTGAAAGACAGATGGATGTAGTGATATAAATGACATTATGGGCACTCACTTGAGAAAACCTGCATAGCTTGTTCTGGCTTTGCTGCTCATGAGTAATGCTAGTCTCCCTACACTTTTGGCTGTGGCATCTGTACTGGACTGTCAGGCATTCTAATCTATACTCTCCCATGATATTTTGCTGCTTATCTATGTCATTTGCCAATTAAATGCCATTATATCTGAGACTTACTAGGTTTCTTGAGATGAGCATTACAAATAATAACAGGCACTTTAATATATGCACTGCTGTAGTTAACAAACAAGTCTTGTTTCCAGATATAGAAAGGATATTGTCTTGACTTCAATTAACCTCTCCATGCAGATTATAGAATGTAAATCTTCTTGGCAGAACATTTTCTTCTTGTGCATGCAGAGAAGAATGATACTGAACCTGAACACCCTCTCACACACTTAATTGTTGTATTTGTGGGGTTTGCCATTAAACACACACACACAATTTTTAAAAACTTTTCTCTTTGTCAGCACAGATTTTTTGTAAAAAAACAACTTGCAAATCGTGCTGTGATAGACATAAGCTGATACATTATAATGCTATAAGGTGTATTGTTTTCACAGGTATACAAGATGAGATTTTACAGTTGAAAATAAAGATCTAGATTCCTGACTTAAGTTCAGTTTTGGCCTGTGCAGAGACTGGTGCTGTCTTGCTCATTTGCTTTGCAGAGAACCCTGCAGTCTACAGACAGGAAATTCTTTTAGTGTTTGATGTGCCTGTGACTCATTTCATCTACACTGATCACATGATTGTTTTTCCAACTATACTCTGTGAATTTTTTCTTTTTTTTTAAGGATTAGTTACTGATTCAAAATACTGGCTTTCAGTACACTGCAATTATTTCTGTTAGTTTTGAGCCTCCATCAATTTTAATAAACACTTCTGCAAGTATAAGTCATACAAAGTATTTGGAAATGTGTTTTTCTAGAACATGATCGGTAAAATGAAACTTGTTGATAACCCTCCATTTCAGATTACTCTGAAAACCTTATGAGTATGCCCTCTGTATTTAGCAACCTTATGAGTATGCCCTCTGTATTTAGCAACCTCAAGTGTTTAAAAAGTCAACATACACTTTTTATGAAGTTAACAAAATGGTACAGGAGTGATAGAAAGGTCAGCACAGTAGCTATTATTTAGACAAAGAATCAGCATTGCTAACCCACTCTTCTAAAACCTGTGTGCTAATGAAACCAGGCATTAAGTAGGGCAGCTGTCTTGTGTGTGAACATCGCATGTGACAGATAGAATTCTCTTAACACTCATGTTCCTCCAAAGCCTCTGTTCCTAAAGATGAGATAAAAGTTTCTTCCTAAAGCCTGAAATTCCAAAGCTTAAGCTAAGTGAAGCTATACCTGGTAAGGTGCAATTTTTTGCTTTAAAGTTAGCATCTGGTGAAACTCATATTTTACAAAGTGTTTTCAGCAGCTGTCTCAAGTGCATTTGTACATCAGTTGTGTCTTCAATAGGAAGTCAATGCAGTTCTTACCCCATTACCAAACTGTGCAAAATACATCTGCTCGAGTAGAATGTTCAGAATGTCCCAGACCTGTGTCCTAGTTAGTGCCTGGGATTAAGGAGAGTTCTTCTGGTATATCCTCTTGGAAGGACAGCCCATACTTAGACTCTCAAATCAAAAACGTAATTAAAATCTGAGTGTTACCGCAACCATTTCTTTCTTTCTGTGTTTTAATAGGGTGCTGTACTGACTCCCTCCATGGATCACACCATGTCACTACAGCCTGCATCGATGATAAGCCCTCTGACACAGCAGATGAGTCATCTTTCATTAGGCAGTACTGGAACAGTATGTAGCAATTTAATACCAAATAGAACTTACACAACTAGAAAATACTACATGTAGATCACAGTATGCATGTGCAGCTTGCATGTAGGAAAAAAGTATTTCTTTAAGTAGTCTTTCATCCAATAAAATACTAGGAATTGATTCAACTTTTAAATCATATTCAGCAGTTTTTATTCAGTCTATTAGCTGATCAGAAATTGGAAATGAGTAAATGAAAATGGATCAAAGCAAATGAAAGGAGCCCAGGAGGTAACTCCAGAGTTGTACTGAAAAAGAGAAAATGGTTGTTTTTACTCTTCAGGAGATCAGAGTTGCAGAAAGTAATACAAAGTGTGGAACAGAAATTAAACCAGAAGAAGAGATGCATGCTAGCTTCTAAACTGAAAGACCCTTCTTTTCTGAGCAAGTAGAATTAAAAAAAGAAAATATGATGGTTGCAATTAATAGAGAAGGTGTAGTCCTTGAAGTCTAAATTTGAGTTTTCTCCAAGAAGGTATCTCACTTTTCTGAAAAGCCTATTAATTTCAGACACAAAAGTCTTTCTCTCGTATATATTGCTTGAGGCAAACGGTCAATATCTATTAAACGATATAATGATAGGCATTTTGGATACTCTTAAATTTACATTGGACTTTAACTCAACTTAATGGACTCTCTCTTTCTAGTACATGCCAGCCACAACAGCTATGCAAGGAGCCTACATACCCCAATATACACATGTCCAGACAGCAGCAGTTCCTGTTGAGGTCAGTATATTTTACAAAAGACCAGAGATAAGAGACGTAAATATGATATTAGATTATATTTTTTTTTTGCTAGGAAAACTACCATTTAAAGTCTATCATTGTAACTGAATATACTGTGAATACAATGTATATTAAAACTATAAGGTGTCATTATTCTCAACAAGTATAACGAGTATTGTTAACAAAGAATAACCTGTACTTGTAGCAGTACAGTACTTGGAGCAGTCTTCTGTATGAGCATAGCTCAGACAAACTTTGTGTTTTGTGAAATCTGACTTCCAATAGGAACAAGCCAGGGGGTATATTGTAGTTTTGATCTTTCATTTAGTTTTCCTGTGAGCAAACTCGTCTGCCAGCAGACCATGATTGTAACTTTTTGCAAAGAATTGCTATTTTACCCTGGCTTCTCAGGATACTGTGCATATTTGCCTAATAAACCCCTCTGCAAGTCCACTTTAAGAGTATAATTAAATGGTATCCAATAGTTTGTCTGCTCTTTTGACTTACCTTACACCCTTTCATAGACCAGTACTTCTTTAACAGAGGAGCTAGACATGGTGTGCTGCAGCTCTTGTATTCAGAATGAGTGCTAGACAGTCTCTGCCAGAGCCTGTAGGAAAAAAAACATTTCATTTCAAAGTCTATTTGTCCCAAAACTCCAGAACTTGTTTGGTTCAATTTATGCATCTGCCCACGTGGGTTGGAATAGGACTTTTGGTAGTTAGCTGATTGCACTGTCTACCAGAGCACTATCAGCTGAATTAATTTTGTGGTTTCTGGGTGGTCTGTGTGCGAAGTCCCAACTACAATTCTTTGTGTTGCCTAGTGCCAGTCACACCTCGGTACTCAAAATGATGGTGTTTGTACATGTGGTGAGTAGATCTCATTCTTCCCACTGCCCCTCAAAAGGAGAGGGGCAGAATGCTCTTTTGCATTTGCAGATAGAAAATATACTAGCAGTTATTTGCTCCCTCTGTGCATTTATTTCTATAATGTCAAAGGTTTGTGGGTTTTTATAATTATCTTCAAAGCAGCTGAGGAGATACAAGGTTTGCATGTTCGTTTTATTTATCTGTTTACAGAAATATAAATCAATGCACAGTTAACACCTCAAATTTGGAATATCCCACTTGACAGATGTTAGAAAGACTTAAGATTTGAAGACTGTTAATTGCATGAGTCACATGGAAATAGAGATTGCAGATAATGCTGCCTGATTTTGTGCCTCATGTCTTGTCTTCCTTTTTACTTGCAGGAAGCCAGTGGTCAACAACAGGTTACAGTAGAGACGTCCAGTGACCATTCTCCATATACGTATCAGCAAAATAAGTAACTGTGAGGTAGGGGCTCATCTTGTTACATGAAAGATGTGAATTCAAAGATATTTTATTTGATAATTTATGGTATTCTGTATTGAAGTTTTTCGGGTGGGTTTTTTTTTAATGTCATATAAATAACACCGATAATATCTGGGGACAGGCAGTGAAGTTAATTTGAACTTGGCCAGAGTTAGAAGCCAGGAAAGGAAGTACAGGTTCCAGAAGTGAGTTAATGAATTATGAGTAATAGTGTTTTAATAATTTCTCTATAGCATAACTGGATTATGTTGGATTTTAATTTGTTCATCTTGGCAGCATGCTGTGTACAAGAATAACAATGAATTAGTGCAAAAATACGAGAATCACAATGCTAAAGGGAACTGTATTTATACAGTTCTGTGGTACATGTAAGATTTGGAAGCAGCTTTGCAACTGATTTAGAGACCACAGGTAGGGGAGTGGTCTGGTAGAAATGCTTGCTGATACTTCCCTGCTCATCCTTTATTCTAGGAAAAAGCAGTTTGGTCCAGAATTTTGTCAATTAATTTTTAATCCACGTCCTTGTTTGGCTCTAATTCCAGAGTTTACTTCCCTCCTCCAGGTTTGCTCTGGTTTTGCTTGCATGGCCTTTCTTCACTAACCAATCATTAGCTTTACCTGAACTCCTTCCATGCAAAATTTTTGCTTTCTGTAGAGCCATACTGAAAATATTGTTTGTACTAACCATTCCCTTCTCCATGTTTTTTGTTCCATGTTTTAAAATTCTAGAATTTAATTCTTCCTTAAATCATATTTTTCTGAGTGCTTTGTAACCCATGAAAATTGACTACATAATTTTTTAAATCAGATTTTGTAAGACTTTGTACTGAAAAATTCCATTTAGCTGCAATAAAGTGCTAGAGGCTGTCTTCGAAGGGTACTTCTGCAGCCCTCACTGCATTCATTAGATACTCAAAAATCTTAATCAGTTATTTGTGAAGAATTTTGTAATTGTGGGGTATTCTCCCTAAAATGTATAGATCTAACAGTACACAGATTTTGGCATTACCTTTGATTTTGCAGGTCAGCTGCGCTATTTGACAACACTGCTGTCATCCCCATTATTGGCATAACAACTTCTTGTATGTTCAAGAATGTAAAGATAGAAACAAACCAATAGGGAAACTTTGCACATTTAACAGATGGCACAGTCCGCACAGTGCAACATATGACCTGTGTTTGTTATTGTAGTCTGGCCAAATGCTGGCATCTAGAGAAAGCCCACATCCTTGATTTGCTTCCAGGGCAGGGAGAAAGCAAAGCCGCAGGCTCTTCTCGTTATCCATCTCCTCGTGTCAAAATCGTGACTCCTGCACATTTCCCATGCCAAGGTTGTTGGCTGGTGTTAACTGCTTTTCAAGGAATTATTTTTTTTGCCTTAAGTCTTCCTTGTGGGCGTGTAAAACCTCCTTACCAATAGAGATCTGCGGTAGATGGCGAAGCGTAATCCTGCATGTCATCTCCCCATCCTGCCGCTCTCTCCCAGCCTGTCAGGATCTTTCCCATAGACTGGGGCCAGGCAGGAGAGCAGCGTTTAGTTTCCTGAAAGGATGAGATGCGTTGCCATCTGAGACGCATTTTGTAATGAAGACTCTGGGTAGAATACCAAGCTCTGTGAGCAGCTCTGTGTGTTTGCTGTAAGCCAGTCCTCCAATTTTATTCTTCAGAGAAGTACCGTTACCTGTATTTATATGCAGTAGGAGCCAGTGAAATCTGTGTCAGCAGTGGTTATGGCAGTGGGCAGGTGGGAAGGTTAATATTAGTCAGCTGATTCAGCCTGAGAGTATGGCATTTGGTATTTCTGTCCCTGGAACATGTTGGTACTTGTCATTTTTCAGACAGGTGAAGGGGAGGGACCTGACAGTTATTTCTTGCCCTAAATACAGGGCAAGTCTCTTAATTGCAGTCTCTTAATTGTTGTAGCTTCGTTACTATTGTCAAACTGAAACTTCTTTCTAAATGCACATGCAGCACTTCTGGGAATGTCCTATTAAAAGTCAGTATACATTTTGCCATAAATAATGAGGTAAATGACAGCTAGCACATTTGCACAAGTGGATGCAGTCAGTCAGAAATACAGGGCGTCATTCCATTGGCTGCTACATTTAATAACTTCATAGCTTCTTTTCAAAAAGTTGCTACAATGTGAAGATAGTCAAAGGAACTTGCCCCCCCCCGCCCTGCTATAATTATATATGCACCTATAAATGTATAAGCTTTAAAATGCCAGATTTTGTCTTGCCTTGAGAAATTCAAAAAATTGTCTAAACTTTTTTTCATTAGCTGGGTATTTTTTAAAACGCACATGGCAATATAAGCCAATATAGTAAATTGAGAGGTCTTCCTTCACATTTAATGAGCCCTGAATTGCTGTTAAGTATTAGCCATCATGGAGGCACAGTAGCTGTCTCTGCATTAGCTGTTGTGCATAGCGTCTTGAGGCTGCACCAAAAGAAAGTTGTGTTCCTTTTCCAGAGATCAAAAGCTTTGGGACATGCCACAGGAGCAGGTTCACACACCCAACCACTTTGGGTCAATTAAAATGGAACAAGAATAGCTAAACAACAAAGAAAGGAATAGCTTTGAGTGCAGTCTCACGGTTCCCCCAGTGAGAACTCTGCATGCTGAACAGGTATTCGGGATAGACGGGGAAAATACATTACAGGCTGTGTGCTGGTGGGGAGCTTCATCTTGGGAAAGGCCAAGCACCTGTAGTGCCACCTCTGGTACTTCTCAAATTTGAACTCAGATTCACTTAGTCTTCTCATGGTTGTCTAAAATAGGAAATGATTTAGTTTTATGAACAGCTGTACTAGGAAAAAAAGGGTGCAATTTTAACTCCACTCTCGCTCTGACCTTTCTGTGTTACAGATGTCCAGTGTTGACCTGGCCTGGAGAAGGGTGCAAAGGCTGAAACAATCATGGATTTTACTGATCAATTGTGCTTTAGGAATTATTGACAGTTTTGCACAGGTTCTTGAAAATGTTATTTATAATGAAATCAACTAAAACTATTTTTGCTATAAGTTCTATAAGGTGCATAAGAAAAACCTTAAATTCATCTAGTAGCTGTTCCCATGAACAGGTTTATTTTAGTAAAAAAAAAAAATTTTTATCA
This sequence comes from Elanus axillaris, assembly GCA_026212715.1. Lineage (NCBI taxonomy): Eukaryota > Metazoa > Chordata > Aves > Accipitriformes > Accipitridae > Elanus > Elanus axillaris. Next base: position 34,818,005 of record JANZLQ010000001.1, read on the forward strand.
AGTGTTATGACGCAAAAAAAATATTCAAATTTCTGGGTATGCACAGATGACCACGAAGACTTATTCACGTGCATGACAGAATTTGTGTTTTGGTTTATTTTTATTTTGTTTGTTTCTTTTTTTTTTTTTTTTAAATTGTATTAAATGGGTTTTCTGAAGTTTAAAATAGTAAAACATCTAAGATGATGTTCTGTGCTTGCAGTGTGTGAGTGTTGCTTTAGTGCAGTGTTGCAGTTATAGTGTCTGGTCTTTTAGCTTTCTGTTTTTCTTTTAATGTAGTGTGAAGTGTCTTATCCTTTTCTATAAATTCCAATTTGCCTTAAATCTTTCAATGCTGTAGCTGTTTCAGTAAGTAGTCCAAACTAATGGTGTAGAATGCTTTGACCAAATGAGCTGGTCTATTATGCCTTGTAAAACAGCAGCATAGGGCTTTTAAAGGTAGTCAATAAAAATTGCTGAAAATTTGGCTTTTTTAATGTGTAGTAAGTGTTTTTAATGATTTTTCACATAATATGTAAGGTAGTAAAATGCAAGAGGGGAAAAAATGTTTTGTGTGAAACACATTTTCTGACTGGGGAAATTTTAATAGGATAAATTGTTTGTAAGGCCATATGCCAATAGTTCCCTCTGGTAGTTTGAATGATTTAGGAACTCTGCTGTATGATGCAATGTAAAATCTTTTTTTGCCTTTTTTTCAGAAACTAACTTGATGTTCTAGTTTTAGCATAGGTAGAGTAGGGAGATTGGGGTGGGGATATCACCGAATGTTTTTGTCCTTCCTTTATACTAATGATAGTGCTTTAGGATGAGGATTGTGCTGAGACTCAGCAAACAGAAAAGTTGCTATTACAGCAAAATGGCAAAAGCTAAAAGACTCGTTTTCAAACATACGCTGAGATGTAAGTAGAAGCATAATTGATTGGGTACTAGCTCTCTATAGTAGGTAAATAAAAATAAAAAGACTTGGCACTTTTAAAAGGTAACTTTACCAAAGAACAAAGAGCCAGTAACCAACAATTCAGATTTGTCTCAGCATTATGTCTTCTGTACTCTTTATTTTTGCCGGACCAGTTTGCGGTTAGGAGAATGTGCCTTTTTTGTACATTTGCATTTAGGTTTTATAATTTTAATTGATGTATGGACACAAAAGCATGAAGGAAGACTTGGATCCAAGCAGTGCCACACTTTACATCATCACTACAAGTGTTAAGTGTAAAGAAAACCAATTTTGAAACTATGAAATTCCTGATTCATAAATACACAGTTATTTGTACTTCACATATTAGATAATTCACTGCTACTAAAGCTCTTTATTATAATTGCATATGTTTTAAATCGAATGATAAATTAAGTTGTCTTCCAAAACTGTGTACTTCTCTGGTCAGCTGTATATGATCAGTTATCTACCTCAAAGTTTATTTCCTTTTGTATTGGGACAGGTTGCTGGCCCTCCCTGTTTCCACAGACCAAATCATCCTAGCTCGGGAGCTAGGGCTAAGCAGTTGTTTCTTTCGAGTATTTTTTAGTTTTTAAATTTTGTGTGAGTATTGGAGTATAGATGTCGGTGACATTTCATAGTTTCAAAAGTAAATTGCTGCTCTGAGAAGTGTAGATTCTAGTGAAATACATAGTCATAAGAGATGTGTTTTTGTTTTTTCTTTTTTTAAAAAGTTGTGGTATTATTGGTTCTATGCTCCCTGGAATATTACTGCTTTGTAAAAGTCCAGACTTCCTGCAGCACCTTGCCTGTATCTGGTAACTTTCCAAACCTGGATCTCTCACTACTTGATATTTTTGCGTTAATTAAAACTGCAGTATGATAGCTGTGTTAGAGGGAGGGAAGAGCTGCTGCCAGAAACGTCTGAACTAAGTGCCATACTCATTGTCTGGGTAAGATTTGGGAAATTTAACCTCTGTACATAAAGAAATAATCAGTTACTTAAACATCACATAGTAGACAGCCATTAAATTATAAAAAATTAATTTATGAAGAAAGACCTTTTGTACAGATTGAAAAAAAAAGATTTTCATAGAGATATCTATATGATCAAGAGAGTTAATTTTTTATTTTTGTTTTACTAGTGCCACAAACTTGCCAGTGGTAACTTATTTGTCCGGTTCAAGATAACTCTGTAGTTTTGTTTCCTAGGACTTGTTGTTAAACGCCAAAAGACATTTTTGAACTGTAAATTTGATTAGATTGTTAGCTTTTTTCTGTTTTATTTCTTTGAAAACTTTTGAATAAAAAAGGTCAAAAAAAAAAATGCATTGTCTTTTTCCTTCAGCCCTTCCTTTATTGGGGGAAAACCCAAACAGGGTATGGTAAAACCTTTGCATTTATTTTTAAGTGCTTGGAGTTGCTTTCTGCTTCACGGTCTGGGTTTTTCCCTTCTCTATCTTATGTTAAAATCAAATTTTAACTCTTTCAAACCACATTATGAAGTCACTTACTCTTTCAGACAAAACAGGAAAAGAAAAAAGTATGAAAAATATATGATTAAATATCTGATTTAAATGCAAGAACTCGGTTGTCCTCCATGTCAGCCCACACGGAGAGTAGTATGTAACCAGGCCTGCACACTGTAGTTGTAAATGCAAGCCAGTTTTCTAGAAGTAAGGGTGGAGATGGGGGGTCACTTTGGTAGTTCGTAGCATTGAACTGCTGCCTAAAAGTGCTCTCATCTTCCCAAGTGCAGTGGTTTTGGCTGGCATACCCAGTTCTGGAGAGCAGAGGTGATACTTCACTGGAATTCAAAACGATCCCAAGTGTTTGCCTTCCAGCTGCAATCTTTAAGCACTTTATTTCTTTGAAGGTGATCTCTGATTTTATTATCCTTTTGGCAAGATCACTGCTGCTGACGGTGTCTGTCAGATAGAGGAGTGCTCTGCCCAAAGTAAGGCTTTGGGAAGGAAGAGAGGAAAATACAAACTATTGTGTCTCCTCAACCAAGTGCTTTACCAATTGGATGGTCCTCAACATAGCTTTGTATCGACGTGTGTGGCAGGAGAGGGGCTCTGACCTTGTCTTGGGTGCCATGGGGTGCACCCAGTGGCAGAGAGCAGCAGCTGGGTGATCCAGTGGGCTCCTGCGCCTTGCCACTGGTGCCGGGTGGGCAAAGGGGAGGCTTGCCCGCCGCAGGCTGTGCTGCCCTGGAGAACCCTGTCCCTCTTGGGAGACAGTCCTTTACGTTGTGCACTTGGGTTTGATGTATCCCAGCGTCTCCACTGACCCTGCGACGGCCCAGGCAGCCTGCTGGCTGGGTTAGCTGGGGTCGTGCTGCAGGCAGTGCGCAGACCGAGCTTTTGGTCACACGATACTCGTGCAAGATACTGACAATAAATGTGTTTCCTGTGGAGCTAGCGAAAGGGGCTCACTTAGAGGTTAAGAAACTTGATTTACATTAGCTTATGCAGTAAAGGCATCCTTGACAATGATGGCTCTTGTTACTAATGAAGAGAAAAAAAACTCGCACTGCGTGCTACTAAGCACATTTAGACTCCTGTAACTAAAAAAAAATACTATTTAACCATTTTGTGGTAGTTTAAATGCTGGCCCAGTATGTTGCCTGTCTAAAAAGCAGTGGATGAGAAGATGAATACAGAAAACTTTCAAAGGGTTTTTTTGTTGTATTCTTGTTCAGCACCACACTGAATTAATCTCAGATTAATAAGCAGTCTTTTTTTAATTAAGTATGAATACTACCTCTCAAACACTGTATGTAACAGACTCAGAATAATGCAGGTTAGAAAGGTTTTTTGCTATCTGTTTGCTTTTCTAATTAGCCCGATGATAAACTCAGCTCTCTTGCTGTAACTCCAAATATATTTGATAAGACTGAATGCTTTCAGATTAATATCTTTTGCCTGATATAATAAGGTCATGTATCACTTCTATAAGGCAGTCTGCGATAATGCAATGTCTTTATGTAATATACTTCTATTATATATAATAAACCTCATATTTATTACCAACTGGCTTGTTCAAACGTTGACTCCATCCTCTTGCATAGAACTTGTTTTGAACCCTACTTGCAAACATGCTGTTAATAAATTTTTTTACCTGTTAACACATATGCATCTGTCCTGGTTTCAGCTGGGATAGAGTTAAGTGTCTTCCTAGAAGCTGGTACAGTGCTGTGTTTTGAGTTCAGTATGA
>JANZLQ010000001.1:34822260-34895725 GCA_026212715.1 Elanus axillaris
GGGCAGCTGACCCAAACTGGCCAACGAGGTATTCCATACCATGGGACGTCACATTCAGGAAATAACTGGGTGGTGGGAGAGTTGGGATCCCCGCTCGGGTACTTACTGGGTGTCGATTGGTGGGTGGTGAGCAATTACTCTGTGCACCATTTGTATATTCCAATCCTTTAACTATTACTGTTGTCATTTTATTAGTGTTGTTATCATTATAATTACTTTCTTCTTTTCTGTTCTGTTAAACTATTCTTATCTCAACCCACGAGTTTTACTTCTTTTCCTGATTTTCTTCCGCATCCCGCTGGGGGGGGAAGGGGTGAGCGGCTGTGTGGTGTTTAGTTGCTTGCTGGCATTAAACCACGACAGCATCATATTAGTGTAGGATGATTTTGTACTGATAAAAATGTTTTGTGCAAGATCATGCACAGACTGTATTGTTTGTTGGTTGTTAGTGATTAGAAATTTGCCTTTCTTTAGGCACTGAACAAAATTTTATCTTTATTTTCTAAATTAATTACACCGGGCAGGTGCAAGACAAGTGCAGGCAATGCATTAAGAGCAGTGTAGCAAAGTACTGTTAATCAGCTGAGCTCTGCTAATGACTGTTTGCGTATATTGGGCTAGAATATTTGTGGAGTAAGTCAGAATAGTCTAAAGCACTTTCCTGGTACTCTTCATCAGTTTTTCTCAGGAAAAAAAAAGAAAAAAAATTAAAAAGTGTTGTTTTGCTCTCCCCTTCCAGCTTTAATTTATGCTATGGTACTTCCACCATACCAGACAAACTTGATGATTGATTAAAACTGTGCCACCTCACTTTCCACAGAAACATCATATGAGAAATGCATTTTATGTGCAAGAATATTTATATGAGTTTGTCCTCCTAGTCCTCCTGCGCACGCTTCACTGCACTTGTTCTGTTTGCTTTGATCAGCTGCTCCAAAATTATTTGCAAACTTTCGCATGTGTGGGAATAAGATACTTAGTCCTATCCTGTCCAGCAGTGTCTTATTGGGAAGCCAGTGTGTTATTTGGTGGCATTTAAGATGTGTATTCTGTTACCTTCCAAACGCTTGCAACACTGATGTACTCATCTCAACTGTGAAAGATCATGTGTATCATTCCCTAGCCAACAAATTCTGGCATTGACTAACCCAAACAAATATGAGGCTTTTGGCTTTCAGATTTGGTCCATTAATTCTACCCAGAATAGGGGTTAGGATATACAAAACCTATTCTGTTTGGCAATTTCTCCTCCAGCTACTAAGAAAAGCCAAGCTGATGTCAGAACAGCAAAGATTTACAGTGCAGTGACCAAAGGGTGGGTGTAAAAGCCTGCCTGTGCAATGAGTCAGTCTTTCCTTTTCAGGACAGCTCTAACTGCATCTACCATCTGAGAAACCTGTGCAGCGTGTTACTGTAGTAACGAAGAAACCATATCACAGGAAAATACTACTGGATATTTTTCCATGTCCAAGAAGAAAGGACAGCTTGTCAACAGGCAAGCTTTACCTGTTTAAGTTACCTTGCTGTTCTCAGCAGTATCCCCTCACTCAGTACTTACATCAGTGGTGGTCTGAATTCTGCTGTGTTTCATCGATCTCCCTTCAGCTGAATAACATGATCTCTTTCGACAGCTTCACGAGGACAGAAAGAGATTTTTGGAGAACTTAAAGCATGAAGGTATGTGGTGCCCTAAAGACTTTCCACATGCACACTACAGGTGTTCAGATCAACCTGCTCAGGCAGCTTTCTAAGTAGCTTTATTGTTTTAGAGCCTATCATGCTAGCGTTACAGAGGGGAAGAAAAGCATTTGGAAAATTATTTCTGCAGGTACACTCTGTTGATCCTAACGAAGTCATCTGCAGTAGGAATTTTCATCACCTGAAATTCACACACAGGGCTGATGTTTTTGCACGTAAGAGTAATGGAGTAACACAATGGTCTAAAAGAAGGCCAAGAGAAAATTTACTAGTAAATTTACTAGTTTTGGTAAATAGTTTTAGTTTTTTGCAAGCACAAATAGAAAATGACCTTTCCTTTCTGTGTTTCAGTCTTTCCCCAATGGGAAATACTTTTCCACCAATGAGAAAATACTCTGCTATTTTTTTTCTGCCTTCCAGTGGATGTAAAAAATACAAAAATGTATTTACAGGTATTTGTTACAGCCTTGCTTTTGTATCAGTTTGTTCAGGTATCTTTAGCCAGTCTCAAAGATAATCTGTAAGCAGAATATAAATAACTAGGCGCATAAAGCAGTTATTTATTGACTAGCCCACAGAAAAGAAAGGTAGGATTTCACAAGTCGTTAGGCTGAGCGTGAGCACTCTCTTCCAGCAAGGTAGCGAGGGCGGCTTTGCCGGCCAAGCAGGCGTTGGGCAGGAGGGGGAGGCTTGGTCCTGGCAGCTCCCCGGAGCAGACCCTCACGGTTGCTGCGTTTCCATCTTCTGCCAAGCTCTGGCAGCGCCCCTGGCACCGATGGCTTGTCCCAGCAAACCGACCTGATGCTTCCTGGCTAGCCTCCCTCTTCTTCCTTTAGATTTTATACCATACCATGTCGCTTCTTTCCCTCCTGACTCCTTGAGCTACTGGCAATCCTGTCCCAACAGCTCTACCTCTGCCTGTAATAGGACCTTTCTTACCTCTCCACAGACTTTCTCACAGCATTTTGTCAGCAGTCGGAGGCAAGGCTAGGCAGCTGGGCTGGGTCAGAGCTGGGCCTTGGTGCACAGGCAGCTACAGCCCTGGGAGAGGGGAGGGAGGCGTGTGGCAGGGGCTGCAGCGAGGGGGTGACGTGCTCCAGGTCTTCCTCCTGTCAAGAAACGTCATTCAAGTGCAGCTGGGGGAGTGGGTGTTCAGAGACCTCCAAGTGCTGCTGTCTGCGCCAGAACAGAAGGAAAACTAGCTTTCAAGCAGCTTTAAGAGGGGCCAGCCTAAGCTCAGTAGAATAAAGTGCTCCAGAAGTTCGCAGCTGAGTGTAGCGCAAGTTCATGACCTCCTTCAGCCCTGCTCTGCTCGCTTCCCATAGCTCAACAAGTTCCAGCTGTCAGTGGGCAGAGGGTTCATACCCGAGTGGGAAGGAGGCAGCTCCTCAGCAGGTCACAGGCTTCACACAGTAAAAAGCCTGTTGCCACTTGTGCAGTCCCTGTGCCACGAGCTCTTGAACCACAGAAGTTACTGAAGGAAGACCGCAGCAGGGGCGTGAGCTTGCATACGGGAGTGGGAGCCCTTGGGTTGTAAGTTGTTTTTTAGTAAACTGTATCTGTATTTAAGTGAGTGGTCTAGCTCCGTCTTCACTGTGGTGTCTCCAGAAACAGCAAAGCTTTACCTTCCATTCTAGGTGAATTTTGTGCTGAAGTGTTGCAAATCCAGATTTCAGTTGTTTAAAAAAAAAAAAAAAGAATGACGCAGTTCCAGGCATTCCTCTCCTGAAAATATTTTGCAGATGAAACTAGCCAGTCATCTCTGGGAAAACAGTTCAGGACAAACCCTATCATTGCATGTCTTACAGTAAGCCTAGGCACAGCTCATCTGTTCCAGGCGGCGATCATTGCACGGTGCTGCCCTGTTTCAAGGCGGCAACTAATTTCCGAAGCAGTGCTGTGCTCCTCAGCAAAGCCAGCCGTTGGGACCCGTCCTTTTTTCAACCGGACTCAGAGGCGAGGGAGCGGAGCGCTGGGCGCAGCGGGACGCTGTGCGGGCCCGGGCTCGGGCGCTGCCCGCGGCAGCCGCCTGGGGCCGCGGGCGCGGGCGCGGGCGGGGAGGGCGCGGCAGCCCCGCACCCCCCCCGCTGCTCGTACCCAGAGGGTACGTAACGTCTTACCTCGCCGCCGCCAGAGGGCATCTTCCTTATAAACCGGATAAAAGGCGCTCCCCCTTCCACAGCAGGTGATGACGGTGGATTTGCCTGTTATTAAAAGCAAAACCTCATCCTGCCTTTGCACCATACAGGGCAAATGCTCACGTTTCTAATAATGTGGTTTTACTCGTCGTTAAGGCAGCAATGGGATCGTCTTTATCAGAGGAAAATAAAGAAAAGCTGTAATTTTCTTTTGGTTAATGAAATGCGTAAGGGTGCCTTCCCTGCACAGCAGGCAACGGAAGAAAAAAAAAAAAAAAAAAGAATTTAATCAAAACCACATCATCACCAAAACCAAGAGCTCCAGGCAGGGTCAAGGAGACTCGACAAGTAGCTTGTATGTGACAGACGAACACAAGAGGAGCCAAACAGCAAGGGAATTCTGGAGAAGTCAAGCAGACTGCAAAGATTCAACCCAGAACAGAGAGAGAAACCTTTTTCCCATTAACTCAAGGCCAGTCTGTTTGCGTGTACTCTTGGGACCATCCTTTTTATTATTATGATATCTTTGCAAGATCCAAGACAATTGAAAATATATTCATTCAAAACACAGAGTAAAAGAAACAAATACCTTTTCAGGAGGTAAATAAAGCTCTGAAAATAAATTGATTTCTTGGGGGCTAAATGAAAAATCTATACTACAAAACAAAACTATGCAAAGTATTTGGGGCGATACAGAAAAGGCTGCTCGTTTTTGCAACGTTCATTCAAGACGACCTTTCAGTGGTCATTAAAGATGACTTTTTATGTATCTATCCAGATTAAAAATACAGATGGGGAAGGTGGGAGGAGGGGACAACAGAAATAGTTATTCTTGCTGCCTTGTCTCTCTCTGTAGTTCAGCTTGAATCTAATGAATAAATTAACCATAACCCACAGAGTATGTTAGTGCTTCAAGTCTCAGAAGCTTTTTGTAGCATCCCTTTTGCTCAAGGGGAATCGGCTTGCCTACGCGTTTCAGGCAGTTGTGCTCACCTCTGGTTCTGCTGGACACTCAGCCTTATACTGCATCATCAGTGCCCCAGGCAAGGCCAGCGACTCTGACCTACACAATCTGGCTCTTAGATGTGGACTACAAGAAGCATTTGTTAATCACTGCCGGGGATTTTGTCACTCTTCAAAGTAATTGGATGAATCACTTCTGCATCAGGCCAAATTGCTGTATCGGGCACCATAAAAGACCCAAAGAGCAACCAGAACAAATAGGACAGTTCATAGACGGTCATGAATAAAAATACTGTAAGTCTGGAAATATAAAGTATTTCTCTGTTTTGCATACACCCTAGCCGTAGGCTAAACAGTGCACAGAGACAGACTTGAATTTCTGGAAAAGGATCTGATCCAGGCGTGTGTTTGCAATTTTTGAGGATTGCTTTCTATATCGAATGAGGATTGGGGAGAAAAAGACATAAATAATAAAAAAATTATATTTTTTTCCCAAATTTCAGACCTGAAAGCTTTCCGTCTCTCTTTTTTTTTTTCTTCTTTGCAGTCTTGAGTACTTGTGATTATCTTCTTTTGGCATCCACCTCAATGTCAGCATGACTATGTTTGTCACAGGTTTTATACGCTGCTGCAAGCAGGACTCAAATTAGGATTGGTGTGACCAAAGGACAATAGCTCTGCCAAGAAGACAGACTTTTTTTGATCTAACTAACAGATGCTCTGCTAGCGTCTCTCACTTTTTTGCCTCTCTTGCCTAAAGGACTGAAACCAGCCTGTCAGTGTGATCATACTCATGGGAGCTACAACTGCGCAAGATCTGAATCTAGCCTAATACCAACTTTAATAACTGCTTCCAACAGCTACTTGTGAAGGCTCCGGTGGTAAATTCCATTCAATATATCATAGCTTTAAAAAGCAGAGATTTTTCCAGAAATGGCTACTCTTTTTATAGAGGCTATTTTGCACCCTAGTGGAGTATTTTAGATGGCAACAAATTCTTCCTGAATATCCCTGGTCATCAATCACTTGCAAGAATATTATTGCAGGGGGATGAGGCCAGAAAGAGGCCCTGCTGCAATTCGAACATTGAATTCCTTCTTTTTCTCTCCTCCGTGACTTGACAGTAGTTTTGGAAGAAGAAGAAACTACCAGACATATTAAAGACCTGGCATAAAATACTGGATCAGCTTTTCAGGTGTCACTGAGGGGCAGCAGGTCTAGAGGCGTCTCTCCAGTCCAGACCTAAGATCTTAACTAGCTTTAGCTTTTCAAGCAAGCCTGAAGGCTACTGACTGCCAGTCATCCTGACAAGGTGATGACTAATGGGGACAATTAGCTCCCTCCCCTAACATGCTGTCTGTCATGGCGATCTGAAAGGGAATAAGAACACTTTTCCCTAAGGAAACAGGTTGGCAAATGGGTTTGGGTCTGTTAAAGCTTTAGCGTGGTTTCACATTAACAAAATGTCAAAAAGTTGTTCCAATGAAGAGCAGGTTCAATCCCATATTGCCTGCTCTGTAAATTCCTATTTAATTCATGTTCACATATTGAAAAATTCACTCTATAGCAAACCTGTAATTCCACAGGAGTAAGCTGCAGAATTTCTATTAACCCCAAAGGGAGAAAGATACAGTTTTGTGTTGTCGAGTTCATAAAGTACCAGCTTTATAAATTTTAAGTAGTAACTAGTTAAGCTGTAGAGAATGAGTTAAAATGTAGCAGCCGTCAGTAATTTAACTTGTTTCTGTCTCTTTCAGAATGGTGTTTCCAGTTTATAGGCAAAATTGAGACACATCTGTGGTTATTATTCATTATCACCATTATCCAGCTGCTAATCATTACAGCTGAGGCTTACAGAAGTGTCCTGCATCTCTGATGTATTGATTTTAGCACCCATCACTCATAGAACTTTATTTTCAGATCTGCTGAGCGCCCAGGGCACGAAGGTCAGTTGGGGGTGCATATTCACTGCTGAATTTTAAGAACCAAAGTGGGCAGTTGGGCAAGTTGAAATTTTTCCTTAGTCCACACTTCTTAGTGAACGAGCTTTGATATAGCTGACTGAGTGGATGGCAGCAGAACTTGCTGAAAAAAAAGGAGAAAGACAAAGGAGTTGCCACCACTGAACCAGGCTACTCTTTACAGTGACCAAGAAGAAATCAGACTATAATCTAAGAGCCACTGTGAAAAGCTACATGACTAATCTGTATTTTCGTTGTGTGACTGGTAGGAGGAAGGAGGATGTAGCACAATAGTCAATTTATTGGAAGGACAATGTAGTCATTCAACAGGGCATTATTCTAAACTAATTTAAATGACAGTAGAGCAGCTTGCTCTTGACTTAAGAAAACACGAGTCATTCAAATTCTGTATCTAACAATGAAATTGTTCCACTGATTTATTTGTTGACATAAATTACATATAGCTAATATGTTTCTGTTGCAGACCCCGAGGACTCTTTGTTTATGCTAAACGTGAATGTATTCTAGCACATGAATTACTATCCTCCTGCTTGCTGCTTGGGCGCCTCCAGAATAAGTAATACGTTGGCATAACTTTGCCATTTGTCAGCCAGCAGTCTGGTAGCACATTTGCTCGTCAATCTAATTTTAACCTTTTCTCATACGAGCACTTGGTATTTCATGTAAATCAACCAGACAGTCTGTCATTCAATAGGGTACTATCTTCATAGTCTTCTAAACTATGTGCTCATATGTGTTCATTTTTAAGTAGCAGAGGAAAAGCAAAACTAATGTATTGCTTCTGGTTTCTTAATACCAGAATGCCAGGAATCTCTTTATTACCACGATAGAGACAAATGATACGCCTAGCAGAGGTTTTGGACAATGGGCCTGGTAATGCATTCAGCACTTTCTGAATTGAAAGGTCTGTCCTGAATGGTAAGTGGTGCAGTGCGTGGTTAAAGGCTTCATAGCACTTATTCTGGGTCTGCTCCTATTATCACCATAATTTGCACCTAAGAATACAAAAAATACATGCAACTGCTGAATTAAAAATTTATTTATAAATAATTATTCTGTGGTTCCAACAAGTTTCTTGATAAAATACTGATGCTGACTGCAAAAGAGAATATAATTCATTCTGAAATATAGATAAGTTTGCGAATGCTAATTTCTTTTGGTAATTTGCGTAAATGACGTAGAAAGTTTACTGGCATATCCTTTAGGTTTTTCAGAAATTGATTTGGCTACGAAAATACTATGCTTGAAGTTTAGCTGTTTTGTCAGGGTTGCTGTAACTATGCATTGCTTTAATACCTTTTTATTTTTTAAACATGAATGAAGGTCATTGTCCCTTTATGCAGTCTAAAAGCCATGCTGGCTTTGTCAGATATTTTACTGCATTTAGAATGTTTAAAAAAAGCAATTGTAAAGTTGTACTGAAATGATATGTGGTGTCTGCTAAAAAACTCAGTCCCACACAACACCTGTAATTGTTCACTGCGTGGTATAATAGTTAATTGTTTTAATAATAATGAAAATTATAGTTTGACAGATCTAAATTTTCCTTATTAATACTTTGAGACTATTAACACTGCATTAGATTTCACTCAAGCTTGTGACTGATAAAATAAAGCTATACATATTTAATACTAGATTCTGTTCTGAATAGCGATTTATGATACTGTACTTGGTCTGGGGCAGACCCTGAACTGTGCCTGCATTTCTCCCCAGCACAGTGCTCAGTAGTCGCCTTAACCACAGAGCAGAAGCAAAGCTCATTATTCACCTATGTGGAGTTTCTGGCTATGAGTTGTATCTAATGATGTTTGTGCAAACATTTCCACCACAAAGTTCTGTTTCTGATTCAGGTAGTGCTGTAATAGAAGCAGTAACACATAAACTGCTTCAACCAGCACCTCCAGCATCTTTTGTATCTACAAATCAAGTACAGGCAATATTTGCCCTCCTGATCTAAAGTGATATAAGACTTAATTTAGCACTAGTTCAACCCAAATTTTCAGCCACAGATTAAGTAAATATCTTCAGGAATGCAGGCTTGAGATTTCTGGCCATCTTGAATAGATATACATCAGAAGAATTTGTCCCATAGAATATTCAGGTACCTCTGTTACTTAATTTTGCATAGCAGGGGTATACGTCAGTTGATCCTCCATGCTCTGATGAAGTTCTCACATGGGAGTTTGTTTGGCTTCTACATCTAGACTTTTTATGCCAGGCAGCTGCAGTTTCTGCTCTCAGGGATGTATCTAGGCAAATTCAGTATGGTCAGTGAGGTGGACTGTCGTAAGTGGTGACAGTGTTGGATTTCACTGAGCTTGTCAAAAATAGTTTTACATGTAATTTGTCATTGCATATTAGATCCTCTGGTTCACCACCACTGTTCTTGCAGCTGCAAAATGTACCTAATTCAGGGAAATGTATATTACAAATAAGTGTTTGCTCTGAAGAAAAGCAGTGAATTTCTGGTGATGGGGGGGACCTGCGTTTTATTGTAGGAAAAATATTTTCTGGTCTTACTTATTGTTTGTACATTAAGGCACATATAGTTGTGTTTAACAAACATCCTCTTGCCCTTCAGATTTTCCATGATTCTTGATCCTTATGGATTATTAAAGAAATATAATTATCAACAGGGTCAGAAGTTACAGAATTATATATGGGATTAATCTAGCCTCAGATCTTTATTTAAGAAGGAAATTAATCTTTTAGTTCTGTGCCTGTATGAAGAAAAAAGAAAAATGATGGTAATGAGCTGCTACCACTGCAGACAACTTGGGTAATCTTTTTCTCTGTGGTACATATCTAAGGACAAACTCAGTTCTAGTTATTAGCAATATATTCCTCCAGGAATCAAAGGCAAACTCCAACCATCTCTATTAGAAGGTGTGGTGAGCAAACCCAAAACAGAAGGGCTCAGTCTTTCTCTTTTCATGTGAATTTTTTATATATTTCAGAAAACCCTTAAATGCATTTTCAGGTACTGCTAATAAGATAGCTTTGAAAGTTATTTCCCCAGAGCTGTTAATGTCCATTGCTTTTTTAATCTTGGCTCAGTCCCATCCATTAGATGGCAAGTTTGGGTATCAAAGTCTAAATTTGGCTCACCTTGTTGTTTATGTAATGCTTCCTCCAAAAACGGAAAGCAGATGCCACATGTGGGACAAGTGCAGCTCACGCTTATCATTTGCAGCAACCTTGGTATTAAAGTGGTACGCAAAAGGTAAGTGCCACAACAATGTACTGGCAACGTGCATTGCACGCCTGTGGGTCCCATATGAAAACTAATGAGAAATGAAGATATTCTGTCCTCCTCAGCATGTGTCTGGCATACTGGCTGGTTGGAGTTTGCATACCTGTCCTCCTTGAATCATCAGATTAAAAAAGAAAGTGAAAGAATAATATGCTAAAAATGTAGCTAGAAACACTCTACTGAAAGGAGGTTTTGGCAAGCTGAACTTAGGAAGAGACTACACTTATTTAAGTAAATAAAAATACTAAACCCAAGGAAAAATCATCTCAGGTCTAATAAACTACCTTGTATCTACAGGTTTTGGTCCAATATCTTTTGACAAATTAACAGTACTTTTATACTAAAATGATCATAATGGAATATTGTACTTTTCCACTGTACTGACCATGGCCCAGAAGTTCAATAGAGAAGTTTTATGGCCGATTATTATTAGAAAGTAATTCTGTAGACATTTAAATTCCCTTTTCAAGGGCTTGTAATAGAATCCCCTACTGTGTCACAGTTCTGCTGCCACATTGATGGTAAAAGCCCAGGGAAATGGTCTTTGTGATTTGTATTCTGTAAATCCATACAAATGCTTATCAGCGCCTGCTACGTGGAGCTAGGCTGCTGGTCTGGGCGAGGCCAGGGGAGAACTCTGTTGCTGCCGACACGCTGGCTCTCACCTGCTGCCCGCGCTTTCGGCACATCGCTCGGTGACCCTGTGCGCCTGACACGGCTTGCCAAGGCGATTGATGACTCGCTGTATCAGACCCACTGTGGCTGACAGCCAGGAATGGGGGAGAGCAGAGAAGTGCCTCCCACCCCGCGCGGCTCCTGGCTGGAGAAGCGTGGTGGGCTTTCTTGCTGTGTCCTTCCACATCCATGTTCCCCAGGCGCTTCTGGCCTCCTAATCAACTGCTGATTTACAACGTTAGGCCCTAATTAGCTTGCAGGGACACATCAATGAAAAGCCATGATGTGGGTTTCTAGGGGGCAGTGAGTGTTAGTTACTGTTCCTTTGGAGCAAATTGTCCTCTGCTAGTTTTTCCATCCAATTCTAAGGGACTCTTCTCTTACAGTATAACCTGCTACTCCTACTCTGACCTTACTGCCTCTCCTATCAATTCCACTCTGGGTCCATGCCCAGCTCCCTAAAGCCTTTCTGCTTGTCGTTCGTTCCCCTTCTCCCTTCCCTCTGAAACACCTCCGCAGCTTGAATGTTCTGGGAGGAAATTGCCTTCCACCACTCTCCTTTCATGCCCCAGCACAGGCTGCACCGAATGCAGAGACATTTCTTGCCCAAGACAACCTTTTGTCAAAAAGCAGATGCAGGCGTGGGTGATGCTGACATTAGAGAATAAACCTCCAGTGGTCCCCCACAGCGTACCTCCCTGGGGTCTGCTCTCCAGGCATGGTCCTGACCAAGTGCCACATGGCAGCTGAGCTGGCCCTGTCTGAGGGTGGCTCAGGACAGGGCAGGCTGAGAAGAGCTGGAGCGGGGCAGAGCTTTGTGAGGGTGCCCTGCGGCACCCCCCATTACCCACCCTCCGAGGGACCCCACAGCTGCCGCAGGACCTGTGCCACCAGCTCACTGGTGGGAGTCACCCACTGGCACAAGGTGAGTGAAGTTTGCTGAGGGATTTCACTTCTTTGAAGGCAGGGAGGGGGAGAGGACAGCAGGAGGTGTTCATCCTGCGGCATCAGGGCGAGACCGGCACAGGGTGCCCTTGTCTCCCCACCTGTGTGCATCAGCCCAAAGGGCTGTGCCCTGGGCTGGGTGGGGAGGACTTGATGTGGGAGGATGGAGCACGAGCTGGTTGTTAGCTCCCTCCTTGGGACTTGCAGAGATGGGCTGGTGGCTTTGTTTGTTACTGTAGGTAGAGGGAAAGTGGCAGGACTGGTGGTAAGGGGTCCCCAGCTGGGGCTGAGGGTCACGGGGTCTGCGTTGGGCTCCTCTGGCCCTGTAGCAGGGGAGCCTGGCCGTGGGGAAGGGGCAAGTGGGCTGCTGACCCCACTGTGCCCCCACAGGGTGCCCCAGGCACCACAGCTCCCAGCCCAGCTCCAAGTAATGCCTTTTCCATGCCTCTTCTTGGGTTTTTCCAACCCTCCACTAAGTGCATCCCTAGCCCTACCTTATCCTCATCTCAGCTCATCCCTGCCTGCTCTTGGTGTTCTTTCCCTTTCCTTACAGTGCTCCCCCAGCTCCTCATCTCCTGCGCAGGGAAATGATGTATACACTGGGATGCTTCTGCTCTTTATGCCCAACTTCCCACTTGGTACCTTAGAAAAGAGCATTATAGCTGTCTGCTGCTCTGCTTTGCAGCCTGGCCAGTACTGACACTTCCTTGTTCGTTCCCTAAGGTAATTCTTCCTCCCTGCCATTGCTGGTTTTGTCTGGGATTCGTCTGTTGTTTATCCCAAGCTAATAGTATTCTGCTACTCGGGTCAAAGAACCTAGTTTTAAGTCTGTTAAGATGAACCTGCAACGTAGTTTATGGGGAAGAAGCACCTTCAGAAAGTGGTCAGAGAGCAAGTGCGTGAGAAGTGGAAGCACTGCATTGCAGAAAGGGAGTGGATTAGGATTATAGCAAAAGTAAAACTTTTAAAAATCAGAATAACTTCAATATTACTCTTTAAAATAATGGATTAATTATTCCAGTGACATTGTGCTATGTGTCCCTGTGCTACCAGGGCTTTCATATCTTACCTCTGGAGTGGGGAAAGAAACTGGTTGCTTAAATCACCATTGACGTACAGCACACGAATTCCAGTTTTGATTTTACGAACAGCCTGTATCATCATGTCTTGTGTGGACTGCCTCATGCTCATTGTACTCTGGGGTTAGACACACTGTCACCATTCCTATAAATAGCCTGCTTGGTTATGAAGGACTATTAGTGTTTCCTCTGAGAAGAATAGGACTTTTGACTAACGGTATTTTAGGCCGGTTTTCTTCAAATTTTCTAGAGGACATAGGATTTGGAAAGTAGAAAACCTGCTAAAGAAAACCAATAATCAAGGCATTAATGTTTGAAACACAGACCCCCAGTGAGCCTGGAAAATTCGCAGAGAAAACCGAAGTTAGAAGGAGCAGGATGGTGGTGCGCATTTGAAAGAGGAGGCTTGGCTTCAGGGCTGGCAAGGAGCAAGGCAGCTGCCATGCGGAGAAAGAGAAGCTCCCTGTGATCCAGCGGAAAGCTGAGCTGTGGCGCAAGGATGGCTGCAGCGTCGGAGAGTCTGCTCTGCACCCCAAAAATGCTCAAGTGTACTGGGGAACGGCAGGTAAGGCGATGTGTTTTTCTGTATACTCCTGGAGCAAATTAGGAAGTAATTGTCTGTAGAAAACCTTGCGTTTTAGCTTATCAGCTGTCTAGCTATTAGTATGATCTTTTGAGCACCTGCAGCAAACACCCTCAAGGTCGGTTCAGTAGGGATGGACGTTTTTAAGCTTGGGGAGGGAGTGGGGCTCCCTGGTTCTAAGGATTGTTTGGGGTGTGCAGCCCTGTTTCTGCGGGTAAATGTGCTGGAGACACCGAAGAGAGCACACAGCCTGCTGGCCACACAGCGAGGGAAGTTCTGTTGCATGCAGTACGAGAGGTCAAACACAGCAGGGCATTAAATGGCAGGTAACAAGGTTTGGTAGGTGGGGGTCTTCTCCTGACTATTAAAAGTAACAAATGCCAAGATATGTGGGGTTTTTCCTTACAATTCCTGATCTGGAATTCAGACCCCACCTCCCACGGCCTGGGAAGTTTCCAAGAGCGCGTTAAATCGACAGCAGCACCCTTTGTGCAAACAGCGGGTCTGTACACAAGAAGATTGCCCTACCGAAAGAAAAGGAATAGAGCATTGCATTTAGAGATGTGACTAACTTCTTCTGAACAGTGAGGAAAGCACCACACTTGCCAGTTATCTTTTCTCTGCGTTTCCTCAGTTGTGGCTGGGGCCATCTGACGAGTGTTTCTCTTTCACTCCCAGCGCAGTGCAGTCTGTCTGCTGTCAGCAGCTAATGAAGTCGCTCGCAAGACGCCATCCCCTGGGGAAAAGCACTGCTATGAATAGACCTGTTACTTGCGTCTCTGGCTGCAATGCTCTCAGCGCTCCTTTTGCTGTGCCACCATCTCCGATTGTGCCATTTTTGAACAATGGTCTTTCACTCTAGAGCTACTGCTATTCAGGATGCCAAAAAACGGTCCTCTTCCTTCTGGCAGAGCTGTAGAGCTCAGTGAGTGCTTCTGTGCTGTCCCCAGTGACAGACACAGGTTCTGAGGTACCGCAGGCCTAATAAAAATGTGCAGAAAGTGAATGAGTAATCTTATTGCAGCAAGTACTTTTAATAATAGTCTGCAGCAGGTGTCATCATCAGATACTTCATCCACACACATCCTACAATTAGGAGGAAAAAATAAAGCTTTTTTTCTGAGAACAAAACATTTCCATGCTACTGAAATAGAAAGGGAAACTGCTAATCTGATGAGAAGTGTTAGAAACCATCACCTGTTTGCCTAGCTGAGCTTGCATGTCTAGGTGTGATTACGCTTGTGTTTATAAGGAGTTGTGTGTTGGTCTAGACAGAGGTGAGCTATAAAAGAAACAAAATCAGCAAAAGTAAAGACAGATAAAGAATGATGAAGCATGATAACATATTGTCCAAAGTACGTAAGATCATGTAAATGCTTACTACAATTTGTAGGGCATACAGTCCTTGTTAGTGCCAGTAAAGTCAAGGACCAATCAATGCAGTAAGTCACTTTAGTGACTGAGTTTGTTGTTGAGGTCTAACCCAAAATACTTTTACAGTTGAATACCTTTGTAAGAAAATTTAGCTAAGTGCCAATAAATGGTCAAAAAGAGAAAAAATGAGTAAAGTAGTATTCAGTTTGAACATTATCCATTCTGTCTTTGGAAGATGTGCGGAACAATTTTTTTTAAAAGGTTTTTTTTTTTTTTTAATATACACAGATAATTATTTTTTTTACCAGACTTGACGGTCTTAACAGGCTCCCACCAAATCAAGTCAAATTTTTAGTTCTCAGAAAGCTATGGTGAGGTCTTCAACAAAATGCAAATGTAGATTTTTCTGTGTCACAATCTAAATATCTGAACCATTCCTACATGAGCAGAGTTTAAGTTGTTGTCTTATATGAACCTTTGTTCAGGTGCCTCATCCCCTTGCTTGTATAAAAATGAAGCAAAACACTCTTGTTACTCATACTTTTCACATTAATTCTGGATGGCTGAAGAAGTTTGAGTGATTCATGACCTACATTAAAATTTAACATCAGCCTTTAATATGTTCAGCCTGACACATGGTGTGTCTTATAATATTGATATATCTTATCAGCCTAGCAATCTGCATCAGCTTGCTGAAGCATGCCATGAAAGGAAAATGATACAGTAGTCCTGATCTACTTCTCTGTCAAAAGTTTTAATTAAAACATTCACACTATCTGTTAAGAGTGAAGGGGCTTGGGGAAACTCATAACATGCCTGTCCTGTCATTAACAACATTTTATTTTGAAAGTTTAGGAAGACAGGAATATGCCTTTTAAATCAGACTTCTGTAACCTGGTCAGCATTTCAGTGGCATTCAAAACTCTCATCCGACTTGCTCTCTGGTATCCTATATATAAGAAAACACAAATTAATGCATTGGATTTTCCCATACACTTGCTCAGCATTTTTTTCCAGTAACAATGGAAGCAGCTGGGGTGAGTTCAGCAGACCGGCAGAGCCGCCGGAGCATCGCTACTCTTGCAGCAGTTCTCATCCTTTTCTCAGGAGTACAGAGGTGCAAAGCTAAGGTCAGGTTTCTCCTTTAGGGTTTGTTTCCCATTGCTGGCACCCAGACAGCCTGAAGGCTGTGACAAGGCAATACTCGGCCATCTGCAGGCTTCTCAGCTGGGAGGTAGAGCCTGATCAAAATGAGGTTTCATTTAGTGCTAGCTGCCCCTGAAATGAGACCCTGCCAGACTACCTAGGAACAGTACTTGTATGATAAAGCCTCCTGGCTGTGTCTGCAGAGGTGTTTTACTAAGGTCATCTAGAGATTGGTTTTTCCTTCCTTAGCAGAACCATCTAGAGGGTAGGACTGCAAATGCTGGTGTCCTCCCCAGGGCAGAAAACCTACTTGTAATGACATTCCTTATCAGCACCAGAAGACGCTTCTTGCCCCCTTTGGTCTCACAGTGCCATGCTAGCAGCAATTCCTCTCATCCAGTAGCAATGGGTATTAAAACCACAGCCCATACCTCAAAGGGTTGTTTCAAATCAGCTTCAGCAAGCTTTGCTCCTTCTCTGACCTCTTCCTGGCTTCCACTCCTCCTGTGCTTGGCTGTCCTCCACCCAGGCTTTCAGGCTCAGATTTGGAAATCCCCTGTTCCTGACACGAGACTGTTATTTTTCTGGCAGTATTTACCTGCTGTCATTGTAGAATCGAATCAAGGCCTCTGTGATGCCTATGCTGTTATTCAGAGTATTAACAGACATTACAAACAGAAAGAGGTTGACAGATTTCTCCCACAAGGAATTTCCACTAAGGAATTTCTTCAGCCAGGAAGGCTGCCCAGGTTGGAGCTTGTGGTGCTCTGACTGGCCCTGAGCCTGGACCACTTCTGGTTGCAAGAGAGGAGCAATTTCTTCCAAGGAACAATCTTCCTCAAGCATCACTATAACAACAGAAGCAGCACAGTACCTGGGTCATAAAGAAAACGCTATACTATGAAGACCATGAACTTAGAAGAATGTAAGGAAAAGGCCAAGTCTTGAAAGATTCATTAACATGCAAGTTCAGAAGCACAAGCTAAATCAAACTGTCATTGCTCAATACACAAGCATAGCAAATAAACCTAAGAGAGGGTTTTTGAAGCAGCAGGGGAAGAAAAGAAAAATACTCCTATAAAAGCGGTGAGGATGAATCAGATGATAACATATGAGAACATAAATACCAGTTCAGGATGAAGGAAAAATAGGCTTTATTACTCCATGTGAGAAAACTGATGATGAAGGAGACCTGGTAACATTTAGTGTTTTTATCAGTAATGTGACTGCGCAGGTACTATGAATAGTTATGTGTCAGAACAGTCTGGATAAATAACTGCAATGGTTTTGTTTGCTTTTGTATATGTTTAAAACCATAAATATTTATCAGCTTTCACAAAATGAGACAGAAAATGATGACATCATGAGAACATGATAAATATGTACTTTTCACAAGACATTATTAGCATATTCAGTCCACTGCTGGCACTATGTATTAGATAATCTTGCTTGCAATTGTTACCATGATTTTGACTTGTAGGTCATGTACCCATCCCCTTTTATCTCCAGGTTAGCATGACACGGGCAGAAGAGGGCATTTGTGGTTTTCCTACATGCAAGAAAGTTCACACACTACAGAGCAAGAGAGGAACTTCCCTAGCTTCAAAGTCCAGAAAGGCAGCTGAAAAATAAAAAGAACAAACTATGTGTTGGATAGACTTTTGTCTGGCCCAGATTTCTTCTGTGTAGCAGCAAGCACCTGATGTGCCCAATTTAGGAACCAGTTTGCCCTTAACTGTGTCTATGTAAAATGCAGAGTAAGGTGCTGCCTGTGTTAGCCCAAGACCCCTTGTTCGCTGTTCCCTGGAGGTTTGCTTATAACCACATTCATGGCTTGGCATGGTCCCTAGATGCAACCACAGTGCCCGTGTTTGACTTGTTTGAATTCTTCCTTGGTCTCTCCTGTTGCTCTCAGATGTTACTGAGCACAGCTATCATTCTCTGACGTAAAAGGCCATTCAGATGCCTCTTCCAAATCAACGTTAACTTGTTAACCTCTCTACTCTTATGTATATTTTTCATAGTTTTAAAATTTTGTAGAGCCCTTATGGTAGTTAGACATTCAAACGTCTCTCCTGATTGGGGTTGGCAGGGTCTTGCTCTAATTGAGCAAGTCTCACCCACCAGATCATATCTTACTGTAAATCAAAAGCAAGAATAATGTTGGAAAGAATCACATCATAACTGACTGAAGTATAATGAATAACTGACAGCTATGACTCAACGTCTGCGTTTCTTCCCTAACACAACACTGTATTGTAGACTGGCTTTGAATAGGTTTTTCACATAGTTTCAGGTAAATGATTAACTCCCAATGACTAAAATATCTCCCGGACAACTGATGAGACATCTCACACAGTTACTCAAGTTCAAAAGTATATTCAAGCTTTCACTTTATCTCTTTCATTCAAAAATACATTTATTGTAACTGAAGCGATTTTAAAACTGCCCCATAAAATGTAAAGTCAGCAGTACCATTGCAGCATAATTTCAAGCTAAAATGATTGTATTCCAGGCAGATGCACACACAGTATGTGTGTGCGGTTTTATTATTTATTCCATTTGTAAAGCAGAAGCCATTTTAGTGTCTATGGCAACGCAATCATCTCTGGGATGAAATTTAACTTTGTACCAGCTCACATTGTAGGATAAAAGACTGAAGGAGGAAGCACTGAGAAGAACACAAAACAGGGGAAATCTGTGTGAGTAGGTTTGTCCTGAAGGATAAGCTCCCACTGCAGCGTTTCATTCCTGAAGAGGGTGTGTTAAAGCATGCAAGATAATAAAGAGCAGCAGATGTCTTAAGAATTGATGTTATGAGGAGTGTTGTAAGGAATTTAACTTTTGAGAAGAATGAGGATTTTTCACACAAACTAGATGAACTCTATTGGAGAAAACGTGGTATTAATTTTCTGGAACCAACATTGCTATAATTGATACCAATATAGTATAACATGATTGCATCATACAGCATACTACAAAATGAAACATGATAACGATATATATTTATATATCAGTATAACCAGTAAAAGGATTGTACTAAGAAACAGGAGAGGTGGTTGTGGGACACTTGTAAGTAACTTCCACACCTGGTTCCGAAAAGCAGAATGTGGTGAATATATGGCGGGGGAAAGCAACAGATGGGAGCAAAATGGACAGGAAGTATCAGTACTGACAGAGGTGGGAACGTGATGTGAATGGCCTGGATGTCAGGAATAAAAGGGGTGTGAGTAATGTAATTTAAAAATTTGTACGTTATCATAGTTGCTTGTGTACAAAAATTGTGTGCAGCACAAAAAAACCTGCAGCACCCAGGATGACCCTGAATCTCCCCAAGAATAGTGTAGTATGGTGGATGGGTAATCTATGATTGATATGCAGTTAAACCAATGTGTAGACTGTTAAGAAAACTAGAAATAAAAACAGAGGTACACTCGGTAACAATGAAGTCACTTAGAGAGAGAGGTGGCACGGGCAGAATGGAATTTGTCAAACTAAAGGTCTTCTGAAGGATTGCTAAGGAACTGTTACACATATGTCTAACACAGATGATTACAAGCATGAAAGAGAAACTTCCAAGCATTGTCTCATTGCAGGAGACTTTAACGGCTCAGAAATAGAGTATAAAGCAAATGTTACTGATAACAGTAGAGCCAGTTATTCCAGGGTGTAATAGCTGGCAGATTTCATCACTAAGCAGTCACTGGACTACCATGATGCTATTCTAGGTGGTCTTTGTTAGGTAGTGATGACATAGAGCAGCTGGTTGTAGAAAATAACCTAGCTAAAGTTATCCCAACTTGATTAAATTGAAAATAAGTGAAAGAATAAACAAGAATAGGCCTGTTAGTTTCTCATAATTTGTCCTTCTGAAGTGTTGTACCTAAGGAAACTAGTTAGCGGTATCAAGTGGATGAAGGTTCCAAATCTGAGTATTAGAATTTCTTTAATTTAAATACTATTTTAAAAATCTGCACTTTGCACTGTAAGAAGAGAAGGGTACTAGCACCTTATTGGATTAATAAATCCTTCACAAAAAAAAAAGATATTAGGAGTGAGCAAAGAGAGTGAAAGTCATAGAGGAAGAAAACCCCACCATTGCAGATCATCAATGAGAACAGTATCTTGGGAATTAAGAAGCAGAGGGTGCAGTCATATTTGTCAAGTCTACACACTTACCATCTGTAAAAAAAATTTGAAAAGCTGAAAGTTTCTTCTACACAAATAAAAGGGGGGGTATGTGGAAAGGATGGGGTAGAGATTAAAGATTGTGTAGGTACTACGCAAACCAAATAAATTATTTTTCTTCTTTTCTCTGAAGAGGCTGGTATAGATCATGGATAAAAATGGAATCGGGATGGGAAGATTCTGTAGAAATAAAAGCTAACATTTACAAACTTGAGAAATAAATCAAGAGCATAGTAGGCCCATAGTGGAATGATATCTGTTATCCATCCTAAAATGCTGAAAGAATGAGCAAATTAAGTTTCAAGTACAGGAGGAAGTTTTTCTTAAAAGGTCTGCCAAAACAAAGGAGAGAGAAGAGCAGAGGAAAAAGTGACCTCACACTACAGCTTCATTAATCTGACCTTAGTAATATGGAAATTTTGTACATATTTTTGCAAGAAAGCATAAATAAGGGTGTGGAGATAAAATGGAGAAAATAGGATGAAAGCAATAGATGTTTAATACAATGTAGAAGGGCTGAGGAAACATAGGTATGGTATTACCTGTTCTGGAAAGGGAATTATTGGGCTACCTAACAGTTGAGTAGAGATTTTCAAGCATTACAGTTTCAGCTAGTCTCTGGAAGTATTAATAATTTTATTGCTGCTAAAATGGTATGGTCAGATGAGAAAAATACCCATATCATTATATATACATTGTGGGGGAACTTGAGAGCTGGAGGTGTGGGGTAGAATTTAATAGCACAAGTGCCTGATTACACATAAACTGAGGTGGAAACGATTGTTGTTACAACTAGTGGCTTATCAGTTGGGCAAGAGAAAGACCATAATGTCTTGGTCAGTCATAAAAGGTTGCTGAGACCTGGGATGGAGCCATGGGAAAGGCAAAAATGGTCCTCCTCAGATACAATGCAGGAGACTCAAGGAGGTTTGTGCAAGTATGGAAGCTATTGTAGGAGGCACTGGTCAAAGCTCTTCTGGACTACTGTGAAGAGTCTGCCAGCCATAATTAGGAAAGAGCATTGAAAGAAATGCAGAGAAGTAGTACTGGACAAAACAAAGAAGGAGGGATATACAATTGCTGTCTATAAATATATTAAGGGGAGGGGAAAGAAGAGCAGAGCAAACACTAGGAAAGGAAAGAAGTTATTTAAGTTACCAGACAATGGATATAAATTGAAAGTTAGTCCATCCCCACTGGAGCTTAGAAGGTTTCCAGCTATGAGAAGAGTGAAGTCTCTGGAAGAGTCTTCTAGTAAGAGTGACAGGAACAAATCACTGTATGTGAGGGTATCACAGTTAAATGGAACTTATTTCTTTGCAAATTGGATAATGCAGAATTCACTTGGTTCTTGCATATACCATAAAGGTGAGTAGAGCCACATTTGATTTGACTCTCTGCCAGACAGATAAACAGTCTGAGTGGTCTTATGGTGGATTTGTTAGGTTTATTAACACAATGTGTAAGGTGGAAGGACACATTTTCATTATCTATGAGATCCTTTGCAGTGTTGTGCCCTCTAGTTTGTGCTATTGTGGCATTAGTGTTTTTTTAAATTTCTGTTAATTAATTTATAGGTTCAGGTAGAAAGTGTGACTCTATGGCCTCCTGTGACATATTGACATGCTACAAAATGTTAAGAACTATGTTTTTTTTAAAATTTGTTTTAAAATTATGGCAATTCTGTGTGCTAAGTGTCCAACCAAAGCATGGTAATGAGGTTGCAAATGTATGAGATAAGAAGCATATGGTTTCAGTGGATCAAATATTACTGATAGTATTTACATGATCAATCATTTTGAACTCCTGGAAAACTGTTAGGCAAAATCTGCCCTGCCTTATCCTTTTTATGTAATTCAGCCAGAACACCTGAAATAGATTTAGTTGATTTTATTTTTGTTTAGAGATGGTTCTATTTACATGTTCTTTGTCCTGCATGGTTTTAGTTTGATGTATATTATCAACAATTTTTAGCAGTTCTTTAAGAAGAATTGTAGAAACACTAATCTTTCTATTTAAGGTTGTTTTTCCAATGTTTCCATTTAAATGTGAGTGGACAATGTTGGTTTATATTTCCTTCCTATTGTTTTCATAAGAAACAAGTCCATAGCAATAAGGCATGGTTTGCAAAATACAATAATTTATACTGACAAAGATATCAGAAACGATTTCTGACATCTCAGAATCACATAACTGAGCTTCTAGCAGACACTAAGAGTAATGTTCTGTTTACTGTGACAGGACAGGAATTTGAAAAAAGCATGCTAACAGAAAATTATAACTGCAATATAACATAAATGACCAAATTGTTTAACAAAGGTATGATCATCTCCAAATGTTCCTACATATGTAGCAAGGCAAAATATTGCTAAAAGGTAGTAGGACAGTTAGTATCTGAAGACCTTTATACCTCTCAGCTTTAAAGCAGTAACTTCTCTACTCCAGAAGAGCAGAGTAGCCATAAGATGGCAGCACCCTGCACAAAGAGCTCCTGAAACCCTAAATCCGGTTCTTTTCCCAGAAAGAGCTTGCACCCACTGGCGGGAGCGAGTGGCTCAAATGCCGTGTGTCTGTCAGTAGAAACCATGCTGGCCAAGTTCAGAATAGCTCCTGGAAAGCTTCAGAAATGTAGCTGGTTTTGGGCAGTGCCTGAGCTCATTTTCCTCAGTTTTTAGCAGCTGTTTGGGTGCTGAGCTAAGCATGCTTATCTTTTGATTATTCTAGATTAACCTTACGCAAACTCCGTGTTTCAGCAAAGCACTGGACTTCTGTAGGTCTAAGGACAGCGAGGTCAACCGTAAGTTAAATTCATTTTCTGTGTGTAAGACCAGGGTGGAATCACTTTTTACAAGTGATTTAGTCCAAGCCCAGTAGCTGAGACTTTACATCTGGATAACTCAGGCTTGAATGCATCGTGTTTACACAACCCTACCGGCTTCAAAAGCCAGTCCTCCCCCTACACCGTCGCCCAGCCCAGCCTGCTGCAGGACTGCGCTAAATTAAAGCTTCGCCTTTCCCTGGTGCCACTGCAACCTGCCTGTCTCGGGACTGCCTTTGGCCCTTCTGTGACGGGGGCAGCAGGTCCAGCCTGCACTTGGCATTGATCGGAAGGGAGTAAGTTACAGAACGCCCTTCAGCTGAAGCGCAGGAGGTCTGAGGCGTTGTGGAGGTTTGAGGCGTAGTGGAGGCAGTGCTCAGCGCAGGTCCTGCCACCAGCCTTGCACCAGCACTGAATGGAGGTGCTTGCTCTGGTGCCCCAGCGCCAGGCTTTTATAGCCCAAGGGAGAGCAAGGTGTACCGTGGAACTGCGAAAAGCAAACAGAAACTAAGGGCAGATTGGATTGGCTGTGTGGAAATCCCTGGCACGGTTGGAGTGCCGTGGGCTTGCTGGCTCGCAGTCCCGCTCGAATGCAACATGATTTTCCCACCGGTTCCACCTGAGCCCTTCTGCAGTTCAGAGGTTTGATTATTTCGCTTTGAGTGTGAGAGTGTATGCAAATCTGAAAAGCAAACAAATCTTTCAGGGTGCTCACCCATGCGAAGGAGACCGAGGACAAAGGTTTGCTCACGCCCTCGGCTGGAACCAGCTGGGGCAGAGCTGTGGGCAAGGTAAATACGAGTTGAAAACACCCTGGGTTGCCTGCCTGCTGTTCATTGCACAGTTGGTGAGCAATTCCTCCTTATTCCTCCTCTTCCTCTCTGTTTGTTCAGTGGTAAGTTGTTGACTTCCCTCCCTGCCCTCATCTAACAGCAGCGCGCTGCTCCAGAAACGAGAGGAGACCCAAGCATGAATCATGGCCTGAGTCATGAATTCCCCAACATCCCGCTTTGCTCAGACCTAGAGGGGAAAAATTCCTCTCATCTGTGTGGCTCTTTGGCTCCTCTGACCCACTGGAAGGAGCTACAGACACCCCTCATCTTCTTCTAAAGCCGCTCTCCGTTGTGTGTAGCCCTGCTTGCAAACAACACCTGGAGAGGAGAGTAAGAGAGGCCTTTCCACACACCGGCCCACATCTCAGGTGGGCTCTGTGGCTTACCCTGCACAGCAGTGCTTTGCTCCTAGGTCCATACCTAACAGGGTATGGTATGAGTACACCCCAAAACATGGAAGCTGGAGTGAAGCAGCTCAGTCACTGTACATTCAGATCTTCGCTTACTGCAGGCTCCACATCGTTTATACAGGACCCGAATGCTTACAGCAGTTTCTTTGGATTGACGCCGTTTTCTATTGGAGCAATACCCCCATCTTTCACCATGCTGATTAACAAAGAAAGAGATAGCAAATAGTATCAACTGGCACTTAAAATGTATAAATCCAGATACATTTAGTTATTTTACACAATGATTTGATAGGTGATACTATTGTTTTATATCTAGAAAAAATTTAAAGTAAAAAAAACAAGGTAAAAATTACTGATTAGTCACATTCACCATCACTGTGAATTTCCCCATTAAATACAACTGTTCTTTAGGGCTTGCTGCATCCTCTATAAATGTTTCTGCCAGCTCTCCCTAAAGTATTGCCAGGACCTATGCTGCAGCAAAGGTAGAGATAGGACAGTCCTGCCAGTATCACTGCAGTATCTGTGTGTGGTTTCTGTCTGTGCTGGATTGCCCTGTTTGCAGGGCATTCACACCACTATGTGGCTACTCAAATTACCTCTAGTTCCTTAGAGATGAATCAAAGCATCAAGCTTGGAAACTTTTTTTCAAGTTTCATTGCTTAGCTAATTGACAGGCGTCCTCTGAAACATCTGTCATGGCCGTTCTTTGGAACTGGGTCTGTCAGGCTGCAGAGTATTTCTGGGTAGACTTTTTCCGAAGAGAATGCCTTCCATTTCTGCTGGCCCAAGAGTCTGGAAGCACTTGACTGTGCAGCTACAGAACATATGCCTTCTTTGGGAGAAAAGTATTTTAACCACTCATTCTGTAGACTTTTGCATATTCTTCAGTTGCTATCTTTCACATTAAAAATTTTGACCAAAACTTTTAATGTCTGCTTTGATTCCCTATTAGAGATAGTCGGGAGCTTTCTAGGCAGGTCTGATTTGGAAGCCAACCAGGGAGAGAATAAAGTCAGCCAATGTTTCAAATGCAAAGCAACCTCCCTCTGACCTAAGGAGCATGGTCTTTTGCCTCTTACAGATCCATTGAGGAGGTGAATGACACTGTATGTGATGCAGAGAAGGGAGACCCCACCTCACTGCTTCCAGTCCCACAAAACTCTCTGGTGAAGGGCAAGAAGAGAGAAATCTTTTCTGAAGTGCAGGACACACTTCCCTGCACCTTTGTAACTACTGAGAACTGTCTCAGTACTCAGAACTGTCTCCCACTGCCTGTGGGACATTCAGACTTTAAATTGCTCTGTATTTTTCTAGGCTTTCAGGGTGAGAGTGGGTATGAGAAGACCACTGGGAATTAAGAGCTGGGTTGTGTGTGAGGCTAAGAGATCATTTACAAGAATTCGTCCTGCATATGGATAGCTCTCCAGCTCCTAATTAAAAGAGATTTTCCTTGCGGACATACCGATCCAGCTTTCACTGGAGCTAACATGCCTCCTCTTCCAGGTTTTGTCTAGCACAAAACGAACTAATTATTGTTTTTCCTTGGGCTGGTCTCCCTGTATGTGTAATTCTGCTACATTAGTTCATACCCTATTTGCAGGAGAGGCTGGCATTTTTTTCTAAAATGAAGTAATTTTTAGATTTGAATGAGCCAATGGTGAGGCATGCTTCTGTAGGCAAACACTTCCCATCCTGGAACCTTTACAGACCCATCCCCAGGCTGACTTCTGGATTCAACTCTGTGTGCCAGAAAAGATACACCGTTGTTCTAGAGAAAAAAAACCCACTATTATTAATGAAATGCAACTTGAGTCTAATATTTTTTAGTTTATCTCTTATTCCCTGTCCCCAACATTAGCTTGCTATCTTTCTGTACCTCAATATTCAGTGTTTGTTACTTGCCAGTGAATTTGTTAAAGGTTGATTGGATGAACAGAGTATCTTCTTGTGCTATCTTTGTGTATTTTAAGGGCCAGGTATGGGGGAAAATGCACTAAAGATTTTATCCTATACAAATTTTATTATCTTCTAAAGAACCACAGGCTTGCATTGTTCAGCATTGCCCATACTGAAAGATAAACAGCTGTTTTCTGTTCTGATGTGTCATTCTAAAACCGTAACCCTGATTTAACTGAAACCAGGATTTGCTGCAAAATGAACATGTAGTGGCTGATGAAAACAATAATTGTGTGCTGTCTGTACTATAAACTCTCTTTTTGTTACATCGCATTGAATTGATGCCTCTAATTTGGGTGAACGAAACAAGTCTCGGTCTTACAAACCTTGTAAAGAAGTCGAACCAAGCAATGCTAGGACCCCAAAGGCTTTTACCCATCCTCCCCACATCCGTGTGGCTGCTCCAGGTTGCGATTCTTCTAATGATGTGTTGCGATGTGTGATAGTTAAAGCCAATAAAGCGTTAAATTAGTAGAGGAATTTCCTCGTCAACTTACCTTTAGATACTACACAAGATACCTGGTGATGTTTCAAAACAAGAATCATCTGTCAGCTTCCTGCCTGGATTTTCTTGCCTTGCCCAAGATCTACTCTTGGTATGTGCTGTCTCGCTTCCTGGACCTCTCTTAACCTCGTGTGCCCCTATCAGTGAGTTTTTTATTCCTGCTCTGTCCAGTCTTGTGGGCTTCTCACTGTGTGAGTTTTTAAAAATCAAAACTGACCTTGATTTTCCTCTTTTTTTTCCTTGTGTGTTTTTGTTGTGTGTTCTGCTATTCTCTTTTCTTTCTCTGCTCTCTCCAGACAATCTGGGGAGGTCTGTTCTTAATAATTAGCAGAAACTCAGTTATTTTATTCAGGCAAGACCTTACTCAGATAGTCTTTGGCAGCCATCCCATTCGGAGGCAGGCACTTAGCCTCCAGTCATGCTGTCCTTGCCAACACCTATATAAAATATTACGACACAAGCAAATGGGGATCTGATAATATCAAACAGAATTTGTAAGTTTTACGTAGGCTATATTATTCATCCTCTCTACACTAAAAAGTTTGGTATCTTGAATCTAAGAGTAAGCATTTGCTAATTGCCAGCTGTTCAGCTGGCTGGTCCTTAATCTGGGACACTGCTGGTGTCTGAATACCTTTTGGTGGCTGAAGGACTGCCACCAAGTCCTTTGAGCACATGCTTTGAAGTCTTGATATATTACCAGGTGCTAGTTAGAGCTACAAAGTGACCTTCTATGTGGAAAGGGAAAGCACTGGGGTTTTGAGCTCCGTGAGGCTGTAGACATAGCGACAATATTAAAGGA
The DNA here is from genome assembly GCA_026212715.1 of Elanus axillaris. Classification (NCBI taxonomy): domain Eukaryota; kingdom Metazoa; phylum Chordata; class Aves; order Accipitriformes; family Accipitridae; genus Elanus; species Elanus axillaris. Next base: position 34,849,612 of record JANZLQ010000001.1, read on the forward strand.
CATGTACACAAATGTAAATTAAACCCAGGAAAATTAGATGTTTTGGATGGCACTTACAGGAGGATTTTTTTCTTAGTATGAGCAAACATTTTCAGTTGAGTCCACTGCTTTGTGACCTTATGTAGTTACAGAGAGTGTCCTCAGAGTTGCGTCTTCACCAGCTGAGGAAACATAATCTAATCGATGCTTTTTTCATGCCACAGGAAATTGCTGTAGCTGAACAAGTGCCTTACAAAGGACGCTCTAAGGTACAGAAAGCAGTTGAAGGAGACTTGGAATGTCGTAAATCGAAATGTTAAGATGCAGTTCCACAGCAGCTTAAGCTGGGCTAAATTCAGCCTAACATATTCCCACCTTTCCTGTCAACCTTGCCTGTCTTTCCTCGGCACTCACCCCGGACTGGGCAGCCATACAGTTCAGGGGACCCACCCAGGTGAAAAGTAGCCTGCCACTTTCCCCACAGAAGGTGGGTAGGTTGTAACTGGACCAGTTTGAATCAGCTCACTGTTTGTTTGGACGTGAGTACTGGTAGGAGCGACGGGGTGGGAATACAAGGGCAGAGCAAAGGTAGGCTTGACATAACCCAGCTCAAGCTGCTATGAAACTACCCCTAGACTGTGTAAATACTAGTAAAGTCGGATGTGCCTGTGAATATTTCCAGGCACTAGAATGAGATTGTCTATGCTATTAAACTGTTAAAATGCTCCCTGGCATGAATTTGACCTCTTCCAATTAACACTCTCTGCAAACAATTTCTGGACACAGTTGGTTGCTAGAATGGTCCCAATAGGCAATTTGCAAGCATAAACTCCGATCTTTCTGTGCCAGTTGGCCTCAATGCCCAGGAATGTTTCCAGGCATGTTGAGTTTAACTAGTATAGACCCATCCCTACTGTCACGTCCTGCCCCAAGATTGCAGCTACCACCAGCCTGAAAAGGGAGGTCTGATCCTGCCACTTCTCTTGGTGGGAGCAACCTACTCCTTATCGGCTAACTTTGGTAGGATTTCTGACTGCAGAAAAAAAGGATACATGTTTTCAGGCCAGCAACACAACCGATGAGATTCTAATTTTATGGTGCACTGTGTGGAGTCTGTTGCAAACCCTTATCATAAGAGAGGGCTTGTCCTGAACAAATCATTTTCAAAACAGACAATAGCAAAGCATAAAAGATGGGAAGAGATGAAATCTACAAATAAGAATTTTTATTTCCTTTTAATAAGGTTGTAAGAAATGCATATTTTGCCTTCATTCCAGGATGGGGGGAGGAGAAGAGATGGCAACAACTTGTTATGTTGGTAGAATATTTGGCCACTTATTACAGAGAGTTAAAGGTGACATGATTTTTTTTCCAAGTTAGTTGCAGAACTGGGAGTGCAACTATTCCTACTTCTACATATTATAAAATGCACAGCTGCAGCATTTCCTTTTCCATTTGCAATGTTAATAAAATATATGTATTTTGAACTGCTGAAGCCAGTTCCTCAATTATAACAACTGATTGCTTTTTGGTTTTTTTTTTTTCCACAGTTGCCTTTACAAGTTTCCCTCCACACCAGGAAATCTGAAAAAATGGGATTTTTACATCTCTTCAGGTATAGTCACTTGTCATTCGTAATGATCCATCTACCTAACACACTCCCTCAGGAAACAATTAAAGGCATTATTTTAGAGGAGCCCTTTAAAGGTTGCTGTAGACATGAAATCCCGCTTTCTTGGCTGGGTTGCTCTAGGACCCAGAGTGACTGGGATTGACAGAAATCTTCACCTGAATGAATTTTCCCCTTATACCTTATAAGGAGTCCAGGAAAACAAGGAAGTGATAACCATGTTCACGTTACTTTATGCACAGCTTGTTCTCTTTACCTGCCCAGGTAGCCCTTGTTTTCACTTTTACTCATGGTCTGTCCTGGCAGGGTTGAAGTTTCCTCGCAATCCGGTGTAGGTGACATCTGAAAAGATACCCTCCAGGAATGTATGATTTTTACGACATTCTACCTTTACACGGATGATAATTAACACGCTAATATTTTTTGTCACGCAGCCAGCACTGAAAACGAATGGGGATTGAATTGCTTTGCCTCTGTTTCCTCTTTCTGCAAAGAAATAACTATGTGCAAGGTAAGGGTCAGGGGTAGGGAGATCCATTTCAAAACCATTTTTGCATTGTTTCTTGCTTGAAGTTGACACGAAATAGCTTTCTGTCTTCTGTATTTAATCATTCCTTTCTGTTTGATGACTTTTTTTTTTGACAGACTGCTGGAGAGCTATCCTGCAAATTCATCTAAGATTCATGTGGTCATTACATAGCAAAACATGTATGAAAGAAATGGCTGTTTGAGCAGTTTTGACTGTACTAATCACTGTTTGATCTGCCTAGAAACTTAATACTATACATGTGACTGAGTGTTTTACTAGTACTTACACAATAAATTAAAATAATATCAAGTATCTGCAGACCTGAGTGAAGCAATTTTAAGTGTATAGAGTGAACATAAATCTGTTCTTTTCATATCCCTGATTATGCTGGAAATGTCTTACCTGCACCATACCAGAAACACACGTAATACTTTATCAGGTGTGCTGGACAAAACAAGTAACACGTTCTCAGTGAATGCCATCCATAAAGCATGCAAAAGTAAGTATGTTAATTGCCAGCAATTGTGGGCTTTTAATTTTTATTAGAGAGTTAATCTTCTACCAATAGAAATACCATTATGAAGGAATTATATCAGTAATCCTAAATATGGATAATGTGTGCATTTTTCACCTCCGACATTCTCTAAATGACAAGATTCTTCATAAATTGACTGATTAAACACATTATTAATAGTCTTTTATCTTCCTGAATTTAAATTTAGGGACCTGTTCTCAGGGAAGTGCAGTGACTTGTGAAGACTGTTTGCTTTCTGGACCACACTGTGCTTGGTGTTTTCAAGAGGTAGAGTAAATGATACAAAAAAATTTCAAAGTAAGACTTGAAGTGTTTGTAGTAGCACTGAGTGATGAAGTATTGACTTAATTGGGTCAGCCCGTGGTTTTGTAATGCATGCAGTGCTTAGTGAAGCCTTCCTGGGGATGAAAAGTGGAATTAAATCTAGACTTTATTATTCATTGTTGTTTCTTAAAAAAACAACCTTCCTCATGTAGGGCAGTGTTATTAGAGGGGCTCAGGTCATCAGCCTGAGGGCTGACTCACCCACAGCGCTGATGATGAAGCACCAGACATCAAGTCAGAGACCAGACTGCATCTTACCTGTTACATGCCAAGCCAGACAATGTAAACCGAAGGCACTCCAGTCAGTTTGCGTATACAAATGGTTAATCTGTGGTTGATTTTAAGTATGATGATAGTGCTAGTTTTATAATTAGTATGATATAGGTGTAAGTGTTTTGGCTAAAACATTGGGCTAGAAAAAAATAATCTGGATTTGTTTCCTATATATCTGTTGCAGACTTTCTGTGTAACCCCGGGCAAATCACTTAACATCTCTGCTTTTAAAACTTTCACCGGTAAATGATGCTAAATAATATCTCCCTACTTCACAGTAAATATTCTAGGTCTTGGTTCATTAATGTTAGCAAGATAGTCAGCTATTGCAATTAAAAACTTGCCAAAAATAATAGAGAAATAAAATAAGTCTTTTTCATGATAGTTTCTGATTTACACCTTTGCTGTTAAAAGTATTTCTTGCTTTTTTGAATAGCAAAACGATACCTAAGATGGGACTAACATGCTGCTTTATGAAGTAGCTGACAAAGACCAAACAGCACTTTTTTTAAAGATAAGTTTGCTAAAAATAATATAGCAGTTTGCAAAAAATGTTACCATGGGAAAAAAACCCCACCCATATTAGTGTGTTTGCAGTAGTTTTTATGTTTGTACTTAACAACCAAAACAGGATTTTCTTGAAATGAAATTTGATCACATAATTTTGACTACTGCCATGTATTTTCAGAAAGCAAAAATGGAACACAATTCATTGATTTAGAAAAATACACAACTGTGGAAGTATCGAAAACTTCAAAGTAGTAATAATGATTTTTTTCTTTGTTCATAGGCTCATTCACTTGTTTGCTACAGAACAATACATCAAGAGTGCAAAAGATGTAGGAGCTTTACTGTCAGAGTAAACACAAGTGCCTCAAAGAAACCACTGTTTTCTGTAGGATAAAAACACAACTTGTAATCGTATTTGAAATATGAGTTTGCCTCTTCACACATGTTTCGAAAAGCCAGCAGCTCAAAGTGTGTAATTAAAGGAGATGATACGGATCTCCCTGTGAAAGTTTTATAATGGTACATGATCTTTATGCGCACTGTATTCAAGAAGCAGTTGGTGAGAGCTTTGCCTGAGCAAGGACATCAGATTTGGTCTGAATAATAATAATAAACCACTGTTCCCATCAGGTGTCTCAACATTGCTTCCACCAAACTGCACAAGGCCGCTGATAACTTTCAGGCACGAAGGGTGACATTTTGGTGGAAAGAAGGGTTCCAGTTTTGGTTTTAATAGGTTTAAAGTAAATCTGGTTTGCTTTGGATGGAAGGTTTTTCAGTGACTGGATTCAGAGAATATTTGTGGCTTAATGGCTGAACCCCAGGTTGCTTGTCCAAATCCAGGAGAACAGGGCAGCCCCATGGTATGGGCCCATGACCATCAGACAGGAATTGAACGTTTCGGTGCCGGCTCTGCCAGGCATTGCCCAGGTTTTGGTCAAAAGGTCTTGCAGGCCAGAGCAGTTTCCAGTTCAGGAGGCAGCTGCCTGATTTTGAGGATAAACTCTAGATACAGCTCTAGGAAATGGTAATAAGGCACGTAAGCCTCTTTGTAAAACTAACCATTAACTTCACTGCTACATGGGGATAGTACCTAACCTGCATCAGCGTTGTGGAAAGGAATGCATAGCAAGTGCTTTGAAATGAGTAACAAAAATAAGCTGCAAGCTATCCAACTGATACTGATAGGCTTGTGATTTCCTCTGGATGGGAGAAGGTCAAGTAGGACACTGGGACAAACGTAATGGAAAGACGTAGGCATGCTGGGAGCCCCGCCGGTGCTGGGGACCGGGGAGGGAGGCTGGGGTGCTTGCTGGGCACCAGGCAGAGTAACAAGGCATTGCTACCGGCTTCAGTGAACACGTTAAAGGAGTGCTGAGGAGAAAGAGTAGGTTAGAAAAAAGCAGTGAACACGGGGTACCGCACCGTCAGCTTGTCAGAAAATTTGTAGGAGCTTATTATCTACGAGACCTCTTCTCTTGTTAAATGATGTTGTTCCACCAGCAGTTCAAAACTGTTTAGGAAAGACTGATGAATTTGCAGCGTAATCCTGTAACAGAAAAACCAGGGGCTCACAGGGGCTTTGTGTTATCCTTCCCAGTACTGCAAGAAGCCAAATGCAGTGAGTGGCACAATTCCCATTCCCCAACAATAGCGCAGTTTCTCCCAGGGTACCAAATCGGTGTAAGTTACATTCATTATACACCTGTGTGACATGATCCATGAAGGGCAAATTTAGATTTCTGTGCCTCCTAGATCTCTTTCTGCACTAGTTTGCACTAACTTGCACCTTTGTTTCTGTTCCCTGCATGGGATTGACCTTTCATCAGCCAGGTGCTGATGGCTGGTCAGTAAATATGTTTAACTCATCCCTTCCTTCTCCCATTTGCTTTAGAATTACACAGACTTGGCTGGAATTCATGGGAGGTGTGATACCCCAGAAAACCTTTTGTCAAAAGGATGCCAGTTGAATTTGATTGAATTTCCCATTTCAGAAGTAGAAATTCACAGAAACAAGCCCCTAACACTGGTGACCCAGAAGAACAATTCTGATGTCACACAGATTTCTCCTCAAAAATTAACTCTAAGGCTGCGACCAGGTAAGTCACTCAGTTCATAGATGTGGGGACATTTTTTTTTCGGCCAATATGATATACTGAAGCTTCTCAGACTGAATGATCTAAAAAAATCTTAATAGAATAAAGATAAAAAACCTATGTTGAGTACAAAATTATGTGTTGAGTCATCAGATGAAAACAAGGCTTGACTGAGTTCAAAATACTTTCAGAAGTGCTGGGTACATCATAAAAGTAAGGATATGGGTTTTTTAGTTCTTTTATTCTCTTGCCATTGAGGTGGCAGGGAGAGAATGGAAACCCTTTATGCCTCCCCAGCCCTGCTCCTGTGCCTCTCCCCTGCAGGTCTGTCAAACAGTGTATGTCAGAGGCAGTATAAAATCTTGCTTTGAGGATTTACAAGGTACCAGTGACATTTCTGGAAACACTCCAGACTTACTTTGGGGTCCCTGAGATATGAATTTTTCCTGGACAAAATTTGGAATAAAGAAATGTAAGAGACACCCACTTAGGTCATACTGTAGTGTTGCAACTGAGAATAAAACCTGTGTGTACACTCTGGTTTTCTTTAAATTTCTAAAGCACACGGTATGTCCCATAGGTGCTACCTTTAGTTTTAATTAGCTTCATATCTAAATCTTCTAAAGCTGCATACTGCTGAAGTGAATTTCTCGTATTTTTTCTAATTATAGCAATCAGTTGTAACTCTATGGCTTTACTGAAGAATAGTTTAGAAAAAAACCACAAGAACTGCTTTTCATCTTTCAGACCCCTGTTTGAGATTTTTGTTGACAGGATTTCTGAGGTTATACTAGCTAATTTTCACCATATATGTAAGTTTATGAAGAGATTGGCATTGCTCACAACTTCTGTGTAGAAGTGCTAATATGTATCCCATTTTCCCATGACCTTAATAGGACATGAAGAAACAATACAGATCAAGGTCCGCCAAACTGAAGATTATCCAATTGACCTCTATTACCTCATGGATCTTTCTGCCTCCATGGATGATGATCTGAATACAATCAAAGAGCTGGGTTCAACTCTTTCTAAAGAAATGTCAAAACTGACAAGCAACTTCAGACTGGGGTTTGGATCTTTTGTTGAAAAACCAGTTTCACCATTTATCAAAACTACAGCTGCAGAAATAAACAACCCTTGCAGGTAGGCAGGGAAAAAATGTACATCTGTTTGCATGCCAACATTAAGTCATAATATTAATCTTTAGGATAAAATTCAATTCAGCAGCCTCACTGGAACCTCTGCCCTCTTCCAGCTGTAAATGAGTCAGGCTGGGAAACAAGATTTGTTTCTTTTATTTTTGCACTCTGATCATTACTCATTCAGTCTTATGTTATTTGGAGAGAGGAATCTGGGAGTGATTCTGGATTTTAGCTTTTGCTGCTAATTACATATGTGCTTAAGGGGTTAACAAACAGAATAATTATATATTTTTCTTTAATTTGCTAGAATATACATATATATATATATATAAGAATTTTATGACATTGCTATACTAAGCAGGTGCAAACTCAAACCCAACACAGAATAGCAGTTTCATTTACCGATCAGTGGTGTTTTCCTAGGTTTTTTTATCCCTTAAGGTCTAGCAGTATCCCCCAAACCCAGGCTGCCCTAGCCCTTTCCTAACCTATGTGGAGGAGAAGCTGTGTTCTGCAGCCTGAAGCAGGACTGCAGCAGCTTGGTGGTGCTCTCTGAATGTCATTAAGGGACTACAGATCTTAATGAGCTTCTGAGTATGAAAACAAGGCACAGCAGGGAGCACGGCAAGAACTGCACGTTGTTAACCGGATGAATTACTCGGCTCTAGGAGGCATTTCCCAGGCTTTACACAGACAGGTTTTCATTGCCCACCTCGCTGGATGCTCCTGGATTATCTTACATTTTTCACTACATGTATCCCAGACACAGAAGAAAGATACATGACCAAAAGCAAATCCAGGCAGGCAGGCTAAGTAGCCATTGTAGTGATTTTTCATTCTGTATTATCCATAAGCTGTCTCTCTTATCTTGTAGAAGTGTGCCATATGAGTGCTTACCCACCTTTGGATACAAACATGTTTTGCCACTAACAAATGATGCTGAAAAATTCAATGAAATTGTGAAAGGACAGCGAATCTCTGCTAATATAGACACTCCAGAGGGAGGGTTTGATGCAATTATGCAGGCAGCTGTTTGCAAGGTAATTGAAGCTTCTAGGTATAATATTAATTTTTCTGTATATTTACCACTTCTAGTGTTATATGGTTGTATTTCAAAGCAGCAGATCACTATTTTTCAAGATTATTTTAATGCAGTCCAAGAGCCTCATTAGATTTGTGTGAGAATACTTTTGGCTGTATCAAGTAAAACATGCATATTGCAATATTTTAGTGTTTCTTCTAATTGCCAGGGATAAAAAAACAACAACCCAACTGTATAATTGCTGGGTCTGTTTTCTTGATTGTTTTTTCTTTAAATATTTTTTATTAACTATGTTTAGAGTAGTAAGCAGATTGACATGAAGATGGCCAGCCCATGTTATTAAACACAGGAACAGGGAGACCAAATGTTAGCCAAAGACAATGGAATGAACATAATCTCTTAAGAGATGTTGTGATGCTTTTGACATGCCCTTGAAAATTATTCCCTTCATTTATTTTGAGGTGCTGTTCTCCAAATCTTTTGCTGCTTTTCTATACTGTAAGTGCAATACAGCCTGCTAAACTAATGTATTTTAAATGACAGGAAAAAATTGGATGGAGGAATGATTCTCTACATTTGCTGGTGTTTGTGAGTGATGCGGATTCCCATTTTGGGATGGACAGTAAACTGGCAGGGATTGTTATTCCTAATGATGGGAACTGTCATTTGGACCACAATAATGAATATTCCATGTCAACTGTTCTGGTAATTTACTATGAATTTTGTACAACTCTCTCATTCTGGAAATTTTAAAGACTAACAGGAGCAACTTAGAAAATTAATGAAAGTACACCTTTATCACTGAAATGTGTAAAAGTTGGGGAATCCAGATGCTTCACGTAATCTATTTTGTTTGTAATTGCACATTTCAGTAAAAAGGGAACAGTGTGTTAGTGTGGAGTTAGGACAGATTATAACTAAGAAAAAAGAAAGTACAAATCTTATTCCTGCTAACCAGGAAAACACATGGAACGGGACTGACTAGTATTTCCTTCCTTTCCCTCTGAGGGTTTGAATTCAGGAGGAGTTCAGGAATTTGTAGGACACTGTTTGTGTAGGAGAACTTACTAGCTTAAGATGCAGTGTTCAAAAATACCAAATATATACACTATTGGTGTTCAGTGTAGCACAAATACCCAGTTGCTCTGGTGCAGTGTTATTCTTTGGATTACATATATATCACAGATGCTACTGAGCCAAGCGTCCCAGTATGGAGGCTGGCACTGTACTTTTCTCAGAGGGGTTTCCTTAAAAACAAAACAAGGAAATTATATACACTATCTTTTATTTTGTATACATATAATGCCTAATTATAGTTTATACTATACAGAGAACACAGTGTTAATTATGATCATTTGAATGTGTGTTTCATGGGAGATAATTAGCAACTGGTTGCCCGTGATAAATGGATTGATATGGCTCTCTTCTGTTTGCTTGCAGGAGTACCCCACAATTGGACAATTAATTGACAAACTTGTGCAAAACAATGTTCTATTAATTTTTGCTGTAACGAATGAGCAAGTTCACATATATGAGGTGAGCAAACTAAAATGTTCAGTTCACCAGTATTTGTTTCAGAATTCACAGCTTCTCACAGCTGATACAGTAATTCTAGTACTAAGGACTGAATTCTGCAAGACAGTTACGTAATAAAAATAGCTAGGAAATTATGTATCAGAGGAAGTCTCTTTTACTTAGGAAGTGCTTCTTCATGTATTGATTTTGATGTTCTTAGGTAGCTCTTAAATTGGATTTCAAGTTGAATCATACTAATTTTTTAAGTCAAGGGTTGTCAAACTAAGCATTGCTAAACTACTCGATATAATCACTATCATTAGCCTTTTTGTATTTTATAAGGCTAGGGAAGGACAGTTGAGCCTTTTCTTACTTGTATAAGAGAAGAATAACTTTAGGAAAAATACAGTTGTCTTCATGCTCAACTCTGAGATCACGGGGGTTGTTTTTTTCAGCTGACCTGAGAGTTTTATTCATTTTTTCTTTGTCTCTTTCCAATGAGACAAACAGGAAACTAGCAACAAGATTAAAAATACAAATCATTATGGACAAAGTCCTCTTCCCTCATGTATCATTCCTCATGTCTACGGAGGGAAAACACTTCATTGCAGGAATTTTTGACATTAGGACTCACAGATCCTGTTCTGTGAAGTAATTTCCTGCTCTGTGAAGTCACTCCATGGGAAATGGGAGAGAGGAGAGAGGGAGAGCAGAGGACCAGTGGTTATGGATATGCAAAATCCATATTTTTAATAAACTGAGTATCATTCATACCTGCAGCTCCATCAGTCATCTGTGCAGGCACCTGTTTTCAGCCTTCACAGATAAAAGCCGTCCTGAAGCCCTGTGCTGCTTTTGGCCTGTTGGATATTCCAGCTGTGAGCTGAGGCAAAGCCATCAATGGCTGCTTAACTGCCTTTTGCAGTGAACACGAGCAAAAGCCCTCTAAGATAAAATAAGGGTACTGGCAATTCTTATGTCCTTTTCTGTCCAGTCCTGCTGCTGGGAAGAAATCTTGACATACAAAAAGAAATTCTGGGTAAGAATTCAGTGAGGATAATAGCAGGTTTTTCAGCCTAAGCTTGGTTGCCTGGCCACATACTGCTGCATGAAGGGGGACAAGGGGAGAGAAATTGTGCCTCCAAATTTATTCAGTTTGGTTGACAGGGAGTCAATAAGGGTGATCCTCCCGCTACAATAAGCTTGGCTTTCCAAAGGAAAAACCTTTGCATAACATTCCTCATTAAAAGACAAAAGTAAAGGACTGAGAAGAAAGGTGCTCCTCTGCTGTGATCATCACATGGAAAATAGGAAAGAAAGAGTAGGGAAAAAGGTCCTATGTTACAGCAGAGAGAGTAGATGGGTCCTTGAGGTACTCAGCAGTGTGATGGTTTTCTATTTCTAGCCTCTGAGTAACCCAGGGAAGATGCCCCAGTGCTTCTGCAACTGATTCCAGTTGCAGAGGTGTCTTGAGTAAGACTAATACTCCAGGTGTTTGACAAAAGTTATGAGTCACATCCTTCAGAAATTGATTCTCAGCTTACAGTCTTGACAAGGGAGGAAACACTGCATCTTGGAGCACTGACTGCCTGGGTTTTTAAAGACTGTATTGAATACTAAGCTGAAGCGTGAAAACTTAGATCAACAGTAGTAGAAGTCAATCACTTACAAATGCAGTGGGATGCTATAGTCATAGCACAGATTAGTTAAAATTTGCACATTAAAAAGCTTTTACTAAATCTTATTATTGCTTAACAGTTCCTTAATAGAGGCCCAATTAATGACAAATGAAATCTTTTCCCTGATTTTAACAGCAGCTGCCTAAATAAGTACTGTTCTAGGAGGTAGTTTGGAAATATGTCTTTGGTTTGCAGAGCCTTGTTTGGTCCAAAGAAACTTTTCTTTTACTGATGGCATTATATTCTCCCTTTGAAATTGCTGGTGGTCACTCTCAGAGTTGGCCAACAGTGTTCTTATCAGAGGGGTTCTATTTCAGTATCCCTGTGTCAGTGTTATACCAGTATCAAAGTTATCAAGTGGCACCCTTTGTTCACTGGGAACGCTAAATGAAGATTTATAGCTAGCAAAAAATGTGAGCCTTTGTTAACCCAACAGGGGGAATGGTTTGTTCTTGTTACTTTCTTTGTTAGGAAAAAAGTGCAACTATCTTCTATCTTGTAGGGTATATAGTAATACCATTCAATATATTCTATCTGCTGTTTTCAGCTTTTAATACTGCTTTCTGTCACTTATGTGGATAGGTATAGTTGTTACGGTCTGCTTTCTATCCCATAGGTGATGTGGAAAATCAGTCAAAGCAAGTACAAAAATCATATACAAGTCTCACAGTGCAGTTTTTCCACACTACTTTCAAGGGTATACGTAGGACCTGCAAACAGGAAAATAGTGTCATTGTTTCATCTGTGTGATTCAAATTTCTGATATAAATGTAAATAACCAGGTATCCATGCTTAAGAATGTAAAAAGAACAAAGTAAGACAATGAGAGTTATTCTTGTGTTAAGGCCACTGCTCAGGTAGCCTGGGAGAGTACCCTAAAGTGGCACTTGAGCATCACCATTAAACCACTCTTGTCTTGGTATTTTACTTCTTTTTAAAAGCCTCGGTAATGGAGATTCTGCAATATCTCCCTCAGAAAACCCTCCGAAACTTAATTATCCTTTGAGGTGAAAGCCTCTCCCCAAATATCTCATCTCAAATCTACTTGAACTCAGCATCTAATTATATCAGACCCCCAAATTGACCATTGCTATTTATAATTCAGTTCTTAGGGAACATACATTAAAATGACTGTGAGGACTTAGGAAGCACCTCTTTAAATAGACTTGGTAGATTCCATTACTCTTAAGTGCAGTGTTCAGACTGTCAAATATATATTTTATATTTCTAGCCCTGTATAAACCCCAACAATTTAGCCCCAAATAATTCAGTCATTTAATATTCTTGATCACCTTCAAGTGAATTTTCAGTTTATCCATTTACATGTATGTATATTATTATCTAACACAAATATTTCAGATTGCACAAGCACACAATACATATGCTTGTAATGTAGCTGGTGTTAGTTTTGATATTCCGTGCAACCAAACAGCTACTGCACAGCAATCTAAAAAGAAGGGGGAGGTTTAGGTCTGGTGCTCTCCCTGACCACAAGAGCTTTAAAAGCGGTCACATGGAAACATTTGTAAGACCACTCAAAATTAAATGCAAGAGAGGGGAGAAAGTCCCTTACATGGAGCCCTGATAATCTGAGATTATTTATGAAAAGGAATATTTTTTCCCCAAAAAAGGTCTTTTAAAATATATTCATATATGTCTAACTTTTTGCATCATTGGTCTCAGTTGACTCTTACCAAAGCAGCAGGTTCGAATGTTTTTATTCTAGAAAAACTATTCACTCAAAAAGTGTCCATGAATATTGTAATAAGAATGATATTTTTACAAACTGTCTAAACCTTATTTGGTATAAAAGAAAACAGCAATTTTTAAAGGTTCATGAAGTAGTTGTTATTATTGTTGATTTTTTTTTTCCAAGGAGAATTCTTTAACAATTTATTCAAACTTAGATAAGGGAAAAGTATTCTTCTATAATCTTGACTAGGCAGCACTTCTTTGGAAACAGAAATTGCTCTGTTTTGGACAAATTATTTCTTTTTATATCAGAGGAGAATACAGCTTGAAAATTGGGTTTTCCAGGCCGCATTTCACTGCTGAAAATTGAACTAAAAATACTCCAGTCTCCACATTTGTACAGAATTTCAAATGCTTTTTACAAATTTGTCATGATACACTATTTATGATGAAAATTCTTCTATCATTTACACTGCTAAAAGTTAGAAATAACCTCACTGAACTCAAATATATAATTGTCAAATTTCACTAACATGAATCAGAGTATCTCTATAAAATGGCAGTTCACCTTTTAATGAATATTTGCTAAAAGACTAAATTCCATTACATCCTTTGGATGTTTTACAGTAGCAGCACTCCAAAAGTACCAGTCTGCCTCACCTTGTTAATGGTTAAACAGAAATATTTGCTAAAAGGTAGGGCTTAACCAATGGACTGGAGATACACACTTAGACTGGGCTTGCAACGTGATCCTTGTATCACCATGCAGAAAATTTTTGTTCAAAGAGGAAAGATAAAACAAAGTCTTCAGAACAGTATATCCCTGCTGTTTGTTTTGCATACCACAGATTAAAGGGTGCTATACTTTAAATTCCAGGTTTATCGTCTTTTCTTATAATTATCTCCCAAAAGGTCCACGTGTACAAAATGCAGAGTTCCAATATTCTAAGAATCCTTGAGAAAGCACTAATCACAGGAGGAGTCAGGAATGCAAAGTCACCAGCTGTAACATAAAATGCAGTTAATCCCACTGATTTACAATAGCACGTTAGAAATCTAATGAATGATAAGTATTCCATACATAATATGTAAAGTAATCACAGGGCTTTTGGAGATGTGAAGTACAAGAGGGATATAAGGGTATCAAATTATCCATATTTATTAATGGCTCTCTGGATTTTTTTTAAATTAAAATAACAGCATTGATATGATAAACTGCAAAAGAAAATGAATGCTACGATGTGTTTTTCTAATGATGAACACTCACTATTTTCCAAAGGCATGGGAACAAGCAAGAGAAGTCCATGTAGTTAACAATCAGGCAAGATAAATTTTAATTAAGCATCTTTAAAATCTGGCTGCTAGTTGTCATGTTAGTCTCACAATGCAATTTTATGAAAAAGAAAAGAAAAAATTATCACTGAAATAAATTGTTAAATGGGCACTATATTATTAACATAAAATCAACACACAATCAATCATACCCACAGACCACTGGGATGCATGTGGGGTGTTAGATCAAACATAAACCAGCAGCAGTTTTTAAGGGCCTTTGTTCAAAGTTCTTGTAGGCCTTAGTTTAAACTTCTTAACTTCTGTGCCCTCGCTAATCGGAATTAAAAATGCTCAGTTGCTACTGCTGTTATTAAATGTAGGGTCTAAGACTCTCAAATAGTACAGCAACAGTAGAGCAGCTAAATCTGGTTTTGGTTATTTTTATTAGAGAAAAACACAACTGTTGAGAGAATATATCTTCCTTCTAAATTTGAAAAGTTAGTGCTGAAAAATACTATAGTATCAAACTTCCAAGCACACAGAGGTGACTTAGCAATATATGTCCCTTTAATTATCAGTGAAATTAGCACTTTTCATAGGACTTTTTCAATAAGATGTGTGTTATTGAGTCTGCTGGCGTCCTTGAAAATGTCACTATTATTTATTTCAGTTGACTTCAATATATTTTGGTTTTATCCAGATGGCAGCTCCTTGTCACCTAGTCTTTTTTTTTTTGCGCTTTAAATTCCTTTTATTCTTTCAGAACTATGCAAAGCTTATTCCTGGAGCTACTGTTGGACGACTACAGAGGGATTCTGGAAATATCCTCCAGTTGATCATAGCTGCGTATCAGGTAAGATAGTTTATAATGTGTTTTCTTCCTGCATGTCTATATTTTCAAAATTAGATTGTAATTTGGTAAAATCAAGTGTCTTTGATTCTTTTGATGCACTGATTACAAGAACAGCATTTTTTATGCTTAGGTGCTGACCTTAACAGGAAAAGTTTTGTTCCCTCTGAGGATCAAGTGAGCACAGAAACAAAATTCCTATAACCTTCTGTCATTCCTTAGTCCTGCTGGAATGCTAAATTCACAGCAGTGTCTCATCTGTCTTGCCTTCTTCATAGTCCTGTATTTCACACGTACTCTTAAGCCTTCTCTAATATAGGTATTCAGGTCTCCCAGTTCAATATCTCGACAGGGACTCAAGTCTCTTCCCATTGGTAGCTGTCACCACAGCAGATGTACAATTGCTCTGCAGGAATATCTGGGGAAAAAAGCACTAGCCTGTGCTCAGTGGTCTTCTATGCTTTAGCAATTTGTTGCTGCCCCTATGAGGCTGTTCTGAGGTTTTTAAAAAGCATAACACAGGAGCCAAAATGGGTTTGTTTAGATAATACCAAGACTTGAATGTGTTTGTTTAGATAATACCAAGAAATACTGTAAAGATGATGGGAACATAAACACAGCGCTGCTCTTGAGAGATTTGTTTGTAAAATGCATCCTGGCTGCCTGGTTCTCTTCTGTCAAGGGAATGTTTTCAGACAGCTTTACATGTCTTTACACAGATATATTAATTTACATATATGCTAATATACCATAGATTTCTCTCTTCCATCTCAGTCCCTTTTTATTAAAAACCTGCTCTACCAGTTGGCTACAATGCCAAGTAGCTCTTTGCAAACAGCTTCTGTTTCTTTCTCTATTTTTTTTTTCTGCTCTTCCTCCTATCACCTGAATGAGATGATCATCATTATGCTTAAAATTATTTTGGTCTTGATGATAGGAAGGCAAGCAAAATTCTTGTAACTCTTACAGAAGCAATACAATTGGTGAGTTATGACTTTTTAAATTAAATACAAAATATCAGAAGATTCTCTGTCCTCTGGAAAATTAAATAAGCAAAGAACTTTGGGAACGCTTGGGAGTCTACAAATTGTAATAAATATGGGGGAAATCTTTACATGAGCAAAGCTATTGCTGAACATCCAGTGGCACCAAGATACCAGTTCTGGAGTCCTACCTGTTGTTAGCCACATCTGGTTCCTATCAGGATTTCCTGAGGCTGGCACTCTTAGCATATAGACAGAAGTTCCTGCATTTAACAGCTGAAATACCATTTTGTTGTCCAGTGAGTAATGGAAAAACATAAAATAATTGTCCCAGTGCTGTGTCCTGGTGCCTTTGCTGTAACACTGTGTTAAGCGTAGAATGTTGCTTCCTCTAATTGCCATGTCATGGCACCTTCTGCTTTGCTAGAACATTGGAAAAGTGGAGAGTGCATCCTTGCCTCTTCCCCTTAGTGTCTACTTATGTACCTACTGTCCACGATTATTTTATTTTCTACTCTCCTCTTTGAACCTGCTGATGTTTTCAGTCCCCATTGCCTTCTGTGGCAAAAAGGAGTTCAGCTGCACTGCGTCAAGATACATTTTTCTTTTTTCCCATTTTAAACTACTCCCTATGCTTTAAAATTTCACTGAGCACACCTTTGTTCTGGTGTTGCAGTGTTTGCTGAATAACAGCTCTGCATTCACCTTATCTTCATGTTTTCATGATTTCATAATATTTTGCGACTGAGACACCTTCTACTCCCCCAATCTTCTCTCCAAATTGGACAGTCCCAGCCTTTTTGGTGTCTCCTTGGCTGCTCCATGCCCTTGGTAACTTTAGCTGACCTCTTTATGCTCCCTGACTCCAATGAGTCCTTCCTGAGATGTGGAGCCCAGAAGAGCTTGCAGTATGCAAGACAGGGCACATTAAGGTTTATGCAGAGGCAAAATGATGCCCTACGCCCTGCTCTCAGCATCCTTGCTTGTGCTGCCCAGAACATAGTTGGCTTTTTAGCTGCTGCATGCTTTGAGCAGACCATCTCCCAGTGCTGTCGGTGGTGAGCTTGGTGCGGCTCCTGAAGTTGTTTTGGCTGGTCCTGGTTTCATCCGTCCTGCTGGCAGGGATTGGAGGGACTCGGAGCTCGGTGCCTGCTCCCCTCCTGCAGCAGCAGGAAGGGGGTGGCAGGAGCAGTGCTCCTGCCTTCGGGCCAGAACTTGTCACGTCCTCCTTCAGGTACAGCATGTCTGTACCATGCACCAGAGTTGCTCATAGGTTCTGAAAATCCCGCATACGTTTCAAGGTGTACAAAGTGTGCAAGTAGCAACATGTCACACTCAGAATTTCCCGGAGCCCATTTTATTACGCTTAACCTTAAAGGTTAACAATCTTGTTGCTTCACGACTGAAAATCTCCCCAAGCAGGAAATACTGAAAACCACCTTATTTAACATTAGCGAAGACGTCTGATTTTTTTTGGCCTGGGAAGGGGGAAATAAGGGTAGACCTACGGTTAAAAATCACATGCAAACCAGAAGATCTAATTCCGTGATTGTCACAGACTTTTCATGATACTCTCAGCAGTGTAATTCAATTCCTGGTGTCTCTGTTTCTTTACCCACAAAAAAAGGATAAATAACTATTTGCCCCCCCAAAGTGTAGAGTTAGGGTAAATCTTTTAACACTTTTAAAGTGCTTTTGAGTCTTTGCTTGCTGTACAAACACAAGGTTTGCTAATACTATTCACCATGTGTTGCTATCCAAAAGCTTCAGAATGGAAGTAAGCAAGTTAAGAAAGTCTGAGCTGTCAAAATATTTGTTACAAGGAGTTCTCGTGTTCTTTCCAAGTATGACTCATTTTCTTCTGTAAGCATATTTCTGCCTGCTTTGTTTAACACTGAATTCTGCATAACTTTGTGTTGCAGAGCTGTAGGCTAAAATGCATTGTGACAGATATCAGGCCATTTGATTAAAGTCATTCCAGGATTGATCCTTTCACTTACAGGAAAATAAGAATAAAGAAACAATGTATTTAAAAAGGACAGACAACACACGGGAACCACGAATGTTTCTCTGTGAATGGCTTTAATGTCACTAAACTGTCCACTATTTGTCCCCAAACTATGGCCTGACAGCTTAGTAGATGTAAAATACCATTAAAGTCCTCACAGTTACCAAGATCTAAGAAACTGGAGTTTGTCACAGTTTATGCGTTCATTTTCAGTGGCGTAAGGTGCATATTGTTTTCTCACAGCAGCAAAGCATGTTCAAATGACCCAGTACAGACACCAGGATTCAAAGTAGTATGTATGACTTGGTGTTCAGCAGCATTTAATTTTCTCTCCCAGTTGCACTCTATTTGAGCCTCATAGTTTTGCAGCTGGTGGAAGGAGGACTACTTGGTGATATTTCCTGTAACATTAGCACACACCACCATTTGCAGTTTTATCTAGAGGTTTGCTATATTCAGTCCTTTTGTGAGAGTCAAGCTATTGGCTATTATCTAAGACTATGTGCATTGTTTCAACAGCAACATAAGCACCTAGCTCTAAAATAAATGTGAAGGGAAAATTGGACATGTCCAGAGCTACCAACCTGATGCCCAGAGCACAGTTTTACTGCTCTGGCTGTGTGCTGGAAAGAGCTCTGGGTATTACATGAATATGTCTCACACAACATGTGTTGCTTTGGTTTACTGACAAGGTTTTCTAAATGAAAAGATGTTACCCTCCCCCCCAAACACAACCCTAAAGACAAATTTGCAGGGAATCCAGGACATGTACAAAGGACAAGGAGGTGTTGTCTATGCAGGTTTATACCTATTCTGCTTTTAGTTTGTTTTACCCTGCCAGACCTTTACTCCAATGAGTCATCCTGATGCCTTTACTAGAATGACTCACTGAAGTAAGGTCAGCGAGCTCCTCATGCTCTGATTGAAGTGCAGGGGGTATTTTGTAAAGCAATTAAACTCAAAAGATCACAAAGCCAAGTCAGTGAGACTTTTGCTCAGTAATTGCTAAGGTACTTTTGAAAAATTTCCATCTACCAGATCCACAGTCCAATGAAGTCATAGGGAATTTCCCCATGGTCTGCCATAGGCTTTGGATTAAGCCTAAGTTGTGAAAGCAAAGTTGCTATAAAATATTTTAAAGAGTTAAATATAAAAACCTGGTATGAGAGAGTTTAGTAAGTCAGTTTTTCATTTAAGAAATGAAAGTTTGATTGAACAGATCAATTTAAGAAATGAGAACATTGTTGAATACAACTTGAAATAGCACCAGCAGCTCATGAAGCAGGAATTTCCATCAGAAGAAGAAAGGAAGGGGGCAAGCCCCCCAGCTGCAGGACTCACCATGAGGCTCGTCTCTGTCTCTGGCCCTGGAAGCATCGGGCTAACTCATGGAGGCCCCGCACTGAGGCAAAACTGAGCTCAGAGCCTGCCCTGCCGTGAGAGAGGTTGTGAGGTTTGATTCTACCAGGAGAGATAAAGTGGGAGCAATGTTGACATAGGTTGGCTAATCAGGAAAAGCCCAGTGCTAGCAATGCAATCAGGGACACAAATCCGTTCCTCAGTAAGACCAGAGCTAAAGGAAAACCTGTATCAGTCAGCAGAGCACTTAGTGATGAAAGATGATTTAATAAAACATTGAATTTATTCTCCTGCAAGGGCAGGAAATAAGCCCCGTGATGGCGGATATTAAACTGATACCACCATTGCTTTCCACTGAAAGACGGTTCTGTCGGCACTGGCTTTGTTTTGCTCATTCCCCGTTTTTCTTGTAATAGAGAATTCTGTAAGTGCCAAACCCATGAATTTACTGCTGTGTAAGTCAGGATAAGTTACAGTTGATGTTACACAGACGTGGAGCACTAGCAACGCTCAGCAGTGTTATTGCTCCATTCATCTCACGCCTTTTTCCTTTAAGGAGCTGAGGTCCGAGGTGGAGCTGGAGATCTCGGGAGACACAGAAGGGCTCAATCTCTCTTTCACAGCCATCTGTAACAATGGGACCTTTTTTCCACATCAGAAGAAATGCTCTCATGTGAAAGTGGGGGACACAGTAAGTAAAGAACACATTCTCAAAAGACATGAAGTCCAGAGAATTCAGGACCCCACGGTAGAGAGTTTGCTCTTTACTAACTGATCTTCCTCCAAACAAGTTACAAAAAAGTCGGCAGCATTGATGACCCTCTTGTTCTGTCCTCTGCACGTGCTTCCAGAGCACCCTGTAGAACTACGTGTGCTGCAGCTCTGAACAGCCACTTTTTTTTTCTTCCAGGTCTCTTTCAACGTGACTGTAAGTCTCTCCACTTGTGAAAAAAACAGAAGGCATATTGTGATAAAACCAGTGGGGCTCAGTGACGCGCTGGAAATGGAAATTCATCCCCAGTGCAACTGTAACTGTCAGGCCAAGGCCGAGACGAACAGCCCAAAATGCAACAAAGGGAAAGGATCGTTCGAGTGCGGGGTGTGCGTCTGCAGCCCGGGGTACATGGGGCCGCACTGCGAGTGCGATGAGAGCTCCCTCGGCACCAGCTCCTGCAAGGGCTCGGCAGAGCTGAGCTCCTGCAGCGGGAGAGGCGACTGCTACTGCGGGCAGTGCGTTTGCCACCCGTCCCTGTACGGAAGAGTGTACGGGCCGCGCTGCGAATGTGACGACTTCTCCTGTGTGAGACACAGAGGGCTCCAGTGTGGAGGTACAGTCCCTTGACGCTCTTTTTAGCGGCTGCGTTTTAGAGCTTTTTCGTCTCGCTCTTCGCTATGAGCTTGTGAATCCGCATTTTCATCACATATTCAGTTGCGATCAGTTCTGTATAAAGTGTTATTTACTATTTCTGAACGATCTTTAGACTTAAAACAAGAAACAACTTTTAACCCTGTTTGCAAATTTACAAATGAAACACCTTTACCTGCTCCATAGCTAGTCTAAGTTGGCATGGCTTTATTGGAGCATACCATCACACTGGGTCAGACTTTTAATGGCCGTAGATGATTGTAGCTCCCAGGAAGTTTAGGTAAGTATATTGACATACATCAGTGTTAGCCAGTGTACAATTTCACTCTAATATAATTACCAAAGCATAGCAATCTTAATTAATTAATCTTAATTAATCACTTTTAGGATAATTCTGATATTTTTATAATTTTAACCCAGTAGCTGCAATGATTCTTGGTTAATCTTAGTCCGATACAATCAGAATTTGAGAACTTGTATTTATAATTTTTTTCCTGGGCTATACCATTATAAATCAGTAGTGATTACATTGAAGCAATGGGAATAGCATTAAACTGGCAGGAACCAGCAATGAGATTGTGCTGAACAGATAGGCCGGAATTATGCTGCTATAAATAAAAAGCGGATTAACCCATTAGGTTGTGCACTGTCAGGAGATAAGATCTGTGTGGAGGACTCCAGTGAAGAGAATGGAGCTGCACTGGCTTACAGCCAGTCTAAGCAAAAATTTGATCCCCTGGCTTACAACTGAAAACACTAGGGGAGGAAGGAGGATGTTTAAGAGTGAGAAGAGTTGGAGAAGGGAAAATATCTACTATTATGGAGAATGATTGTAACGGCCATCATTCAGATTCTTATTAAGAGACTGACTTGAACTATAATAAATATTTTTCCAGGCAATGGTGACTGTGACTGTGGAGAATGCATGTGCCACAGTGGATGGACTGGTGAATACTGTAATTGCACAACTGACACCAGCGCCTGCATTGCTGAGGATGGGACGCTGTGCAGTGGGAGAGGCGAATGCATCTGTGGGTCGTGTGCTTGCACCCATCTGGGGGCTTCAGGCCAAATGTGTGAAAAATGTCCTCTCTGTGGTGACCCTTGCACTTCCAGGCGGTAATGTGCTGGTTTTACGTCTCTGATGTTTGTATTGTCCAGGTATCTATTTCCTATACTGCCTAAGCAGTGCGCTTACTACCGCTACTGTAAATTGGATTTACAGACCAGAACCCAAGAGCTTCTTTGCCCTTTGAGATGGGTAGTCGTAACTCATGCATCAACCATTTATCAGCATTACTCTTGTACAAAAAGGACTTTATGAAAAACAATTTAATCACCTTCAAGCAGCACAAGTAACACATCACACTTCCCCTGCTGTCCCTGGCTGTACAACTAATCAGAATGGTGGCCTTATATAATAACATCAGACAACAACAGATGAACCTCCTTCCAGTCCACAGTACAGAATGAAAACATCCCAGCATAGCTGCTACAGCAAAATTGAGGACTCACAGAAAAATTTGGCATTTGTATCACCATTCTCATGCATATGAATTAATAAGGTCACACTCTCTGCTCAAGCTTTATGCATGTGCAAATTCATAGTCCAAATTCAGTTAAGCTTGGCTGAATTAAAGAGGCCCAACTATGATAAACTAGGTCATAGTCTGAGGATGAAACCAGTGGGTAGCTGTATGTCATGTATAAGTTGATGATAAATTGATTGTAAATGGTGAAGTGTTTTCTGTTCACTGAGCATACAGAATTTACGTAGCTTTCCTGCTGTGATGGATGGTGTGTGCTATGCTGCATGATAGCAAAAGCAACCAAAAATATGTGTGACATAAAGCTGACCACTCTAAGTACGCCCATGCTTATGCTTGCATTATGTGAGCTCTTGTAGGGCTAAAGTCAGTGCAAAATGAACAGTCTTCAGTAAAAATTTAAGCTAGAAGTGGAATTAGACTTCACAGAATACATGTTATTAATGACCCTGGTTTTGCTTGCTGAGCGCTAAGTCAGTGTAAGTTGCATTAATGTTTCATGACGATGTCACGTCTACTTATTTAGAGCTGAGGCCCATTTCTCTTCCATACCAGCTCTCCACCACTTTATTTTCATGCCTGCTGTTGCAATCTACACTATATCTGAGATGAGAAGCTATTCTAAGGCATGTGATTAAATCATCATTTACGTTAGTGCTAAATTTGACCTACAAAAGCAAGCCTATCAGTTTGTTCAAAGCTTTAAGTAAAGAAAACTTCTGCATGCAACTGTTCTAAACACAAAGGACAATGCCGCTGCTTTGCCCAGTTTGGCAGAGAATAAGAAATATAAAGTTACACGATGGGCATTACATTAGCCTATTTAAACATGTATATTGTATGCAGTGTTAGATCTTTTCTCTCTGTTTCAGTGTCTTCCCTTGCTGAAACGCAGAGCAGGGAAAGCCAAAAGAGAGAGAACATTGGGAATACCTGGGTAGGGTAACCGAGAGAGCTGAAAGACCAGGTCAGAGGGGATGGAGATCAATGGCTAGGCAGCTAAGAAAAAGAGTGGTAGTATGAGAAACATGGCAAATATGACAAAACCACCAACAACACTGAATTTGTCTCCATGAGATAGAGGCTATCCCATTACCCGCTTGCTTTTACTATTCGCCATCTCCGGAGCGAGTGATACGGTCATCTCCATCCCGTGAAGATAATCTCAGCAGCCTCAGCATATTCCCATGGATATATGTAACTCAATGCAACAGGAGATGGCCAGTTTTGGGGGGATGTTTTGTTGCAGTTCTTTTCTTTTCTTTAAGCAGTCAGTCCTTCAGGCTGATTTTCAGAGTCTCAGCCCCTTGATCTGGATGAAACTATTTGTGAAGAATTAGCAAGATACATTTCTGCATAAAAAATTTTCATATATGAATTCTGCTTGTTGTTTCCTTTATTAAAATTCCCATTGACTTTCTGGGAAGATTTTCAGAGACTTCTGAAGGACTTGGTTTAGACTCTGTCTTTAAATAATATTTCAGTCATTCCACCATTAAATAAAGTAAATAATTTTCCAATAAATTGCATTAATATAATTAGGATCTAAGTAAGTAATTCCTGAGACAAGTAATCATATTCAAGATACATCTGTTGAGACACCTGAATAGTGTTTTAATACATTATTCAACAGACTTTCAACAAAGGAAGACTTATAGTAGGTGCCCCAGCTTGATCTCTCTGAAGTTGATTTCAGATATTGTTCATCTGATAGGCATTCCTTCAGCTGGTATTTAGTGTGAGCTTAGTTCAGAATATTTATTTTTGAAAATGAATGTTATGTGTGAGTAACCGCATGTCTTTGATAGACCTACATGAATAATGTTGCCTGGGGTTCTGTCTGGTACTAATAAGCTGGGAGAGAAAAGAGCATGAGAGAGAGCTCATCCACAATAGCTTTATTCAGGTGGGGGGTGGTTTTTTTGGTTGTTTTTGGGTTTGTTTTTTTTTTTTTTTGTGGCAATACCTATCAGATTTCCGAGAACTACTGTATCCATAGCACAAGACCTTTTGTTTAGCTTCTTTTTAAAATGCAGATGCATACATACTGGCTTTTATGTTGTTGCCTTGTGACAGGAAGAGATTGATGAGCTGCTGAATTATTTTCTGCAGGAGCTGTGTGGAATGTCACTTGGCTTCTGATGACAAGTCACCAGGAGAATGCAGTGAAAAATGCAAATTGGTTGATGCAACTATCAGCACCGCAAAGGGTTTGTGTACTCAGTCTTCCTTTTCTGTGTGTGTGTGATTCGTGATATTTTCCACTTTCAGCAATTTTATATTTGAAAGTAGACTTGTTTTTCTACTGTGGAATTATATTATGGCTCATAAGGCAATTGCTGTAGGTCTATGGTTCTTCTGTGGTAAGTAGGAAATGCAGATCAGGGCTGGTATTACCCTTCTAGGTTAATTAACTCATTGGATAACGCCTACTTTCTAAGCAGTTTATGTAAGAATGTATAGAATTTAATAAATACCAGTCACTGCAAATCAATGGCTGATGAAAGCCCCTGAGTTTAAGTCACGCATGTACCATGAGTTCCAGTGTGGCTTCTTTTACGTTACAAATGCAAAGCCTGACTCCAGTCCTTATGCAGACTCTTGGTTATAGTCAGCAACCAGACAGCTGTTTTACCTGTGGCAAAGACATTTCTAGTAGTCTAAAGGCTAAGCACAGCTTTCAGTTGCTTGCTTTAATTCAAAACTACCCCCCAACAATAGGAATTTCTGGAATAGGAATTAACCTTGAATAAAGTAGTACTCTCAGAAAAAAAACCCAAACAAACTTTAAATGAAATAGTGCATTTTTTGATTTCCTGTAGAGGAAGGTGCTTGCCTATTCAGTAGGCAGTCTGTATTTATTCTAATGGCAATTCTAGTCCCAATCCTATGGCAAAATGCAATTGTTAGGTGAGGCAGAATATATATACACATATGTATATACATATATACACATCACAGATGTACCGTAAATATTAAATAAGATAAATGTAAGAATTAGGATGACAATGCAGAATGCTGTATGCGCATCTATGGTTTCTGTCTGCAAACTGTTGGAAGCCCATCCAGAGCTGCAGGCATGCAGAAATTTCACTGATGTACATCTTTCCAACAAAGCTACACCTTTTGTTTTTGATGACATTCATCCATAATACAGAGCTTAAAAGTTGCAAATATTGCTCTTGTAAGGAAAAGTAACTCTAATTTTGTATTTTTATTAAAATTATTATGCTTTGCCTTTCTAGACATCAGTATTTGTTTATAAACATAAAAATGTCTTTACAAGCTTCAAAGCACTTTCATTGTATCTGTAGTTAGTAAAGTTTTCAGGTTGCTTTTGCCAGATGGCAGATATTTGTAGCTAGGAATATATAAGACATTCTAATTTCAATATAATGAATACTAATCAAAAGCAGAAACAGTCATTTATGCGGCTCTGTTTACGTACACAGAGGTCACAGGAATAGGAGCGTGACAACATCATCTCCTGTTCCTGCTTATTTCCTTTTTTTCATGTCCTGTCCTTCCCTGATTGGGACTGTCAGCTACTTCTTTAGATTTAAAATTTATTTGCAGCAGTTACAGCAACTGCTGTAGTGAAGGCTAGGTAACTGCTTCCGCACTAACCGCTCAAAAAAACAAAAAAAAAGCTGTTGTAAACTGTGTTTCATCTTAAATGCTTGTGTAATAGCTCGAGGGGTTTGTTTTGACCTGGAGGTAGCCTCGAGGAAAAAAAGTCTTCATCATAATAATGTTAAAAAAATCCTAAAATCAAAACTTTATTACCTAAACAACAACAACAACAAAATTTGAAAGCAGTATAACTAGACCACCACATAATATTCAAGACAGTTTATTGAGCAACTTTGAGTGGTAGCATACTGCTTCTTTCTGGTTTATATTTCAGTTTCTTTAACACTTCAAGGATTTATGATGAAAACTAGAAATAGCTCTAGGTTAAATAAAATATTAGCACTTTAAAGATTTACTTTCTCTTTTGCATGCGTATGTTGCAACACAATTACTGGAACTGTGAAGCAATTAAAAAAAAAAGCCTAGCCTTTACATTTTCCTGTTTTCTGGGAATGCCAGTTTTAGCCTCTGAGCCCTGTCTTTCGCCTCCGGCTTCGGTTCTGGGGTGCCAGGGGTTTCTCTTCCTCCGCCGCCGCAGCAGGGTCAGTGGCCGCGGCGTGGGCAGGTGTCCCTGCCTGGGCTGGGGAGCCAGCCAGGCGCGGGATGGCACAGCAGCTCTGGAGCTGCTGGTGGCTTCACGTTCACTGGCCTTATCTCCACGGCAGCATCGCTTTCAAATATTGATTTTCATCCTCTTTTAATATTTGAATAGTAAATCAGGCTAATACCCCCCCTTGCCAGATGGGTGTAAGAGGAGCCCTTGTTGCTCCACTCGCTACCCAGGAGGCACTGCAATTCCTAAAAAGTGGCTCCTGCCACCACCACAGCCACAGGGCACCAGTTCTGCTCCAGCCACAAGCCCAATAGGGACAGCTACGCTTTCCTTGGAGAAACGGAGCTTTTCCTACCACCTAGTGTTGACACTGCACAAATTCCCAGTACGGCAACAAAGTGGTTGCTGGAGCCTGGACAAACCTCTACATGGGTGCTGCTCTGTTCTTCTGACTCAAAGTGAGACAAAACTGTTCAAAACTAACATTCTGTTGAGCAAAAGACAAACGAGAAAGGGCATAATTGACATTTAACTTTACAGTAAATCTTTTTTTGTTTACTTTTCTCTAAGTAGCTATTGGGAAACAGTCTTTCGCGCTTCGGGGCCCCAGCTTGCCCGTTACCCAATTCTTCTTCCAGCGTGACTCCAGTGATTTCATATACCATTGAAATTAATGGAATTAGGCTGCAGGCAGAAGTGGGGAAAGTATGATGATTCACTGCAGAACACAGAAATTTATGCAGTTATAAATTACAGGAGTTTACCCACCTAGGATAGTCTATGCAATAGTCTCTTTTAGTGATCCCTCATCCTAAAAATAACATCAGAGAAATAAAAATACTAAGCATAAATTGGGTTCTGAATAGCTTGAACTGGTATCTCTGCTTTCATTTCTATGTCCTTGCACATAATCAGATTTCTGCTTCCCTTGGTCTCAAATTATGACCTTAAATTAAGAATCACAGTTTAAAAATAATGAATATATTTGCAGTTATTGCCTTCTGGATGATATTTGGAATATGCCTGCAAGTTTTTCTCTCCCTTCAAAATAGCTAACAACTACCCTTTTCCTCCTCCTCCTCCTCCTCCTCCTCCTCCTCCTTCTTCTTTTATTTTTTTTTTTTTGAGCAAGCTAATATTCTTTGGATCTGCTTGTTTAAAATAGTTGAGAAACAACAAATATTGCAAAACTTGTGACAGCATTACTGGAATTGTGACCTGGCAATGAGTGCCATTAATTCAGTACACTCAGTCTGCAGTTTGTGGCCCTTCCTTCTAACAAAACCAAATCTTGTTAAATCAGCAAGCCTTGTCTGCCTGTCACCTTGATAGATAACACATCGCTCTGCCTCCAAGGACAGGCAACAGGTTAAATGCAAGATTATCCCAAATCAAGAGCATGTTTCCATTGAAATCCAATCAGATGTGATTCTCTTTTTATAACAAGCAGAGAAAATGACTGTAAGGTAGTCAACTATTTATACTTTCTTATTTTCTATGGTGTTTAATAGTGTTTTCTGTAAGATCCAACCTTATGATAATAAGCAATATGAAAAAAGAAGAAAAAAAGTAGAAAAGTGAGCACTTCTTTCTTTATGTACCATAGATTTCTTTAATATCCATAGTCCTATCTGATTCCTACTTTACATTTCATTACTCTTCATATTAAAGTTTAAGGACTTAAGATTTTTAGTACAGTTGCTTGTGAAATTTCAATAAGAGTTTAGAATGAGTAAGAAATAATGGAGTGACAATTATTTTTAAAGAAATGTTTGAGAAGCTTACTGTATTTTCTTGCCTCTAAAAATAAAACCTAAGAAGTCTTTCTAAAAATGTATTGAAAAGCATACCTAGATTTCCAGTGCTGTTCAAATCGTGGGTTATATGGAAACATAATAGGTGTTCAGCCTCAGAGGTATTATTGCACACAGTTATAAGGCCAGATATTTTTGCTCTGTAAAAATATTATATAATGTTTATGCTACAAATTACGTCATTTCTGGCTCTGGACCTGTAGTCTCAATTTTCAATTGTCTTATTTGCTTTATATTTTCCCTCACAGCCAGCTTCCTCCTGTCTCCCTGTTCCCTTATGAATGAACTTTTCTCAGCAGAATAGGTTTCCCAGTTAGGAATCATCTGGGGAAAAAAAAGAAAAAAAGACTAAGTTTTTGTGCAGATCTACATTAAATGAAGAGACAAATAAATGGGGGCAGCCTGTCATCTCGGGTCATTTTTTATCTGCTTCCCTTGGAATCACATTACAAAGATCCCGGAATTGCAGGTTTCTGTTATTAATCTATATTTATTGTTGTGACAGTACTGGACGCACTAATCTTTGAGAGGGCTATTGTGGAAGAAATAAATGGCAGCCCTTTTAACAATATCCATTGCTGTTTGATGTATGTATATCTCCTTCTGAACCAGAATCTAGGCACGGTAGGAGTAACTGTAAACCGAAGAAAACATACTGTTTACTTTGCCCTATAACTGAAGACTATTACATATCCTATCTCCTAGACAGCTGCTGGTTAAGCATCTTGGAAGCACTTCCAATTAATTGATATTCACAGGACACTAGATTAATAAGGAGCACTAGACCATCAGTGCAGATTGACAACACGTGGATCAGTTCTTCGGAACTATAAGTGAAAAATCAGAACAAAACAAGGCTTGAGTTAGAGGAAAACTTGTAAAATCTAGTAGAATTTCTGAGGGTATTTCTGCTTTCATCTTTCACTCTTTACCATCCACAGACGAGGCTCTGACAGACATGATGCCAGCAGTCTCTCTTGTTACTATGTGTTAAATTTCATTTGATCTCATGACTGACTTTTTTCCCTCCCTCTGCAGATTATTCAGAGGATAAATCCATTCCCTGCTCTTTGCAGGGGGAAAATGAATGTATAACCACATTTCTACTGGCTATGGATGAACAGGGAAGGACAGTCATTCATAGCATAGAACAGAAAGGTAAGCAGTGATTATTGCTTTTTCTACATGAAATCTGATTTTAAAACACAAGCAGGATGAGCTATCTAGAAGCTGAGCTCCTTTAAACAGCACTGCACCTCCTTGTGTTTGTAGCTCTCCTCTGCCCAGCCAAAAGAGCACCTCCTCAAGTACTTATTTAATGTGTTAGTAAAATAAATACTTGGCCTTTCATGAAAGATGGGCAGAATGATCCCTGGGCTGCAAGAGTAAGTTCATTTTTCTAAAGCCCTGTGCAATTATAAGTTGATGATACCAAATGTCATTTGCATTATATGAGAAAACTATAATTCACTTTGAAGTGACATATATTTCATAGATGGACAAATATCCAGAAGACTATCTGATTGGGTATACCTGATGAAATTCTAAAATATAATTACATTTAATGCTGCAGTATCATTAAGTTTTGAATATTTTCCATAACTAACAGATACTCAGCCAGTCTCTTCATATCCTTTCATTTAACATTACTTCTTTATTTACTGTTGTTTCACTACTGATTTTTCATTAAAGCTCCTAACCATGTAGGACAGGAGAGAACAGACACCACTTTTCAGCTGCCAGTTTAGTTTCCAGGCAAAAAAATTGCCTTTTGGGGGGGGGGGGGAGATGGACGTGACACACACCCAGTGTCTCAGTGCTAAATATTAGATATGTTTTAGGGACAGCCATGCATAATTGTAACGTCATTCTGTTGGCAAAAATGGTATTTATTTTGTTAACCCTTTATGCAGACTTTCTCTAGCATACATGTGAAAATGAAAGGGATTTCACTGTACAAAAAAAGCAGCTTCTACCATAAGAACAGTAGTCTGGTTTTGTATAGGTTACTATTACAGCAAAGATAGTTGTAACAAACCTAGTACTAAAGAAGCACATCCTTCTGTAAACTACACCCCTAAGATTCAAGAATTTAAGGGTAAGATTTTCTCTTTATGAAATACATTTACTATGCATTTTAAGTATATCTGAAAAAAAAAAAGAAAGAAATATCTTAAATGCTGTGTAGTGGCCCTCCTACAACCCTACGATAACCAGGTTCACTGTCATCTGCTGTTCTGCTCCTGGGCTTTGAAACTATGGTGCTGTGGCAGCTGCAATGCATGCAGACATGAACTGAGATGAGACCTCCAGAAATGCTCTAGAATTGATATCATCCACGGAACCAAAGTCAAGATGGTACCAGTAGCCAGACCATTAACCCACTGCTCAAACCAGACCCCTCAGAATTAGTTAAATGATGACATCAAGCAAAAAAAGTAATGTGAAATACAATCATGTAAGCCAAATAAGACTGAAATGAAATTTTCAATGTCCTTAACCCATGCTTCAGCAGAAAATTTTGTAAAATGCTAGCATTCACCAGCTTTCATGAGGAATACTTTTTAATATTAAAATAACCAAACTTCTTTGCATTTTGGTGAAGCAAAAACTTCAGTTTTAATTTTGACTCTCTGAAATACTGTATGATAAAATTTATTGCAGAACATGAAATGCAAAATTCCTTCAAATTCTTCAGTCCAATGTTTTCAGCACGTCTGATGCAATTTTTCCTCTATGTTTTAATGAGTGAAATGCAGTTTCCTCTATTTTCTTAATATCATTGGTGACTTCACCCAGATACAGATTTTGCTAGAGTCTTTTCTTCTGCAACATGCTGAATATCAGTGAATTGAAGTCGAGCTTCAGCATAATATTGTAAAATTCATGATCTTGTCAACTCAGCCCTGGTTTTCAGAATTATATCGACACGGATCTGAAAATAATTTTCTAACATTTCTCTTCAGAATCTGGGTCCCTATCCAGCAGCTGCTAATCGACATGGTAAAAGAGCAGTGGAAGAAGCAATTAATTTTTTAAACATTGTAATGCAATATTTTTCAGCCAGTTTTACAAACCCTTTAGCAAACTAGCAGGAGGAAAATAACATGGACTTGAAGGAAAAGGCATGTACAGTTCACAGCAAATGAGAAGCCCAGCGTGCCTCTTGGCTGTTTTTAATTGCCTAAAATTTATTGACTTGATATCCACAGTCATAATTGGTTTTGTTTCCACAGATTGCCCACAGCTTCCAAACATCCCAATGATAATGGTGGGTGTCACCCTTGCTATCCTTCTCATTGGCATTGTTTTACTTTGTATATGGAAGTTACTGGTGTCAGTTCAAGACCGAAAAGAGGTGGCCAAATTTGAAGCAGAAAAATCAAAAGTTAAATGGCAAACAGTAAGTTAAATGCATTGATTTTATATGAGGTTCTTTAATTTGCCTGCATGCTGCACAACTGCCTTTAAAATTCTGTGTTTTGGTTTTGTTCTTTTAAATTTATAGATTTTACTGGTAGGTTTTCACTACATTTAGTATTCTATAAAGTAAAATTACAATTTTTTTAAGGATGAAAAATAGCTGGAGTTCAATCTCCTAGTTTAATTTCTTCCACATGTAAAAGCGTGTAGATAACATTTTTTTATTAGTCGTTTTTTAATCAGTATCTCGCCTTTGATTAGAATCATAGAATCATAGAATCATAGAATCATAGAATCATAGAATCAATCATTTAGGTTGGAAAACACCTTCAAGGTCATCAAGTCCAACCATCATCCATGCCTACTAGACCATGTCCTGGAGCACCTTGTCTACACGCTTTTTGAATACCTCCAGGGACGGTGACTCAAGCACTTCCCTGGGCAGCCTGTTCCAATGTCTGAATTAATTAATCTTGGCAAAGTTGTTCGCTGCCTATGTAATTATCAGAGGTGTACCCCTCTTCCCAGAAACAGAGCCCGTTTTGGGAAAGAGAGGTTATTGATGGCCTCTGTCATGATGAGAGCTCACTCACACAGGAGCAATGAACGTAAGCTGTCCAAAATGTAGGTAAAAGGCCAGAGAAATTCAGGCCATCTCTTCTATCTATAGCTTGTGGATGTCTAATGCAAGCTTATACCACATGTTCCCTTTTCTTCTTTCCTTCCTGCCCTTGACTTTTTTTCTCTTCTGCAAAAGCTTTAAGACTTCTTAGGCTGTTTGAAAAAAAGCACATTGAGTAAGCATTTCTGGTGAGTGTCAGGAGGACAGGCAATAAGCTGCCGTTCACCCAGCTCCATTCTCGTACAAAGCCTTGTGATTGCAACATTTCTGCAAGAATGGACGCTGCTGGCCTTTCAGCTTTTGAGATGGGAAAAATCAGTTACTTACAGGCAAGGCCACCTGAGAATGTTTTCTTATCCTTTGGGCGAGCTACATATGGTAAGAGGGAAGGAAAGGATACACTTGATAGAAGCATTTTAATTTTCTTTCTGTTGCAAGAGGAAAAGATAGGAAATGAATCATGGGAGGCCAGGATTAAAAGCCCAGGTGGGACTTACCCTTCTCCCAACGCACGGTAGTCTGTGTGGCTCAAGAACCATGACAAGTCACACCTCACCGCTGAGACACTATCTGTGCTTTTAGAATGGTCCAACCACAACATTTGATACACAAATCATATTGGACATATTTGATAAAGTATTGTTTGATGATGTGCATTACTTTAATCCAGGAGGCAGATGCAAAGGGAAGCATGTTCCTGACCTTAGACTGGTTTGTGCTGCCTCATATAGACCAGTCTGAATTTCAGTGGCTTCGAATGTAAGTGGGATATTTAAAATGACCAAAGGTGCAAAATTACTTCTGTACAAAGAATAGACCAGAAGTCCTCACTAGGGAAAAGAAATAGTGGGAGAAGGGTGTGTTACTGGTCTATAAAATTACGAGTGGGGAAACTGAAGGCGGGACATCTGTTCATTGACTTTTCCCAAGAAAGCACAGTGAGATTGCAGGCTCCAAAGAAGCCAAAAGACATCACTACACAACACCTGCTTAGGGCATATGAGTTATTTCCAAAGATATTCTGGATAATAAAAGTTTGCATGGATTCAAAACGTCTATAGACAAATCCATAGAAGGAGGACATCCCCTCTGACCCAAGAGCTTTGTGAAATGTGTGTCAGCTTTTCCACGGGCAGCCTGCGTTGCCTGCTGTTGGGAACACATTGCTGGGCCAGACAGATGTCTGGCCCGACTTTCTCATGAAGTAGAGTACAAATCATCTTCTTCTGCACATTAGGAAGCAGAGTGGTACTAGCTGGTGCATTTATGACCTATATCATAATGCTGGGTCAGGAATCATGGACCAAAATGATCCTTTTGCTGAAGAGGTATGCTCAAGGCAGCTCTGCGCAGCTACATCTGCTCGCAGATGAAGCAGTGGCAAGATGAGCTAAACATTGCATGACTCCCATTTCTTCTGGTTTTGTTTGGTTTTTTTTTTTAGGAAACAAATCCACTGTACAGAGGCTCAACGACCACTTTTAAAAATGTAACTTACAAGAACCACGAAAAGCAAAACGGGGCCATGGCTGCAGATTTCTGTTAGCACCTCCGACACTACAAACTTAAGTTTTACTGGCAGAAAATCTAAACCCACTTGTTTCTTCTCAGCTGATTATGTGATATTTGTTTGCACATTGCAGTGGTATAATCATTCTGTTAGAGAAAATACGTCTTGTGTTGGGAAAACTATAGATAATGTATTAGTGGTAAAGGTTAGCAGAAATATTAAACCTCCCCCTTTAATATTAAAGCACCCCATCTTAAAAAAAGAGCATCACAAATTTTCTCATCTATAATGAGGATTAAAAATTATCATATGTAAGCCTATTTTTGTGAAATTAGGTATATACAATGAGCTCTATACTACTTTGTTCATACACACAATCCCATGTATTTGTGTTCAGGAACGTATTTGTACCAGTCTATTTGGTGGGCTGGTTTAAATTTAAAAAAATATTCTTTGCATGAATGCTGCTTAAACTACTGAGGTTAGAGGTTCCTTATATCACCTGTGTGACTGAATAGTTTTTCATCAGAAACAAGGAGTGTTAATGCCTATCTTCTGTGCATCTAAGCTATACAGAAACATCTCTCTAATTCTTCTTTCTTGTCCTGTTTCCCTATTTCCTTGTCCTTGTTGCTGTTTGATGTTGTTTAAGAACGCAGTCCCTGGGGTTATCTCAGGGAAACATAAATCAAGACCTTATTCACTTGCAGAGTTGTTTTCTATTCCAGGCATAGACTGCTCCCCCCCACCCCTTTCCTTTAAATTCTAGCAGAGAGGACCCAGAGCAAAAGAGAAATATTTGTAAATTAGAGACCCCAGTAAAGAAACTTTAAACCAGAGGATTACCAGAACTCCATTTCACCACTTATATCCTGTTTAGGCACTCAAAATAAACCTCACATGCTGGACCATTGCATGAACAGTTGCAGGAGCCCATTACATGTGGGAAAAGTTCACACACAAAGACTCAGTATCATACACAAAGACAGTACTCTTTTGCTGATATATCCAAAATTGTGAAGTTCTTTCAATGCCCAGCAGCCAAATCATGTATTCATGTGTGAAATAATTTATTCAGCTCTTTTGGGCTGGTTTGGTTTTTGGTTTTGTTTTTTTTTTTTTTTCCAAACTAAGCAACAAATAGATCTATGGATTCCACTTCATATTAATTTCCATGACGTGAGTGAGTATTTTTTAAATCTCAGTTTTAGCTAGTTACTAATGACTTGCCATTAATTCTTAAATTGTAATGCTGTTATCATGCATAGCACTAGGAAATAAAAAGCACCCCCCCAAATCAGTTAACATGCTGCATAAACAATTACACCATTGGACTATTTTAAGGGAACAATAATGTACTTTACTTTTTAATATCACTTCTCCTACACATTTTTTAGTACTCTGGAACAGATGGTCCAAACGTACGCAGAATGTACTTACAAAAGAAGACCTAGAAATCAAAGGTACATTGACACAGTCACAGACAAACAATTATGTACATTCCCTATGGTAAATCATACATTTGATCTAAAAAACTTGATGTCCATTTTGTAATAAATATTTACAAAGTCTGTGCAACTTTAGTCTCTATATCCTCTGTAACTCCTGGATGCGAGACTGATACATTAGCTAGCTCTGACCCATGCCTGTTTTAGGGCCTGATCCAAAGCCTACTGGAGTCAATGGCTACAGATGAGGATCTAGTTTCAGTGAAACTATTAGTTTTGGTTTGCAAAGATTGTTTTGTTTAAACAAACTGGTTAATACCGTCTATTAGTGGATTAGAACCTATAGTATATATTTCTGTGCAAAGAGAAATAAACAGTATCAGATGCCTTTGAAAAGAAGGTGATGCTATAACCACATATTAAATACAAAATTATTGCAGTGCGAAAGAAATGATGGCTGTTGTTAAACTGGAACAGATTAACTGCAGGTTCACATCTGTACTCTTCAGCATTCCTGCATATCTCATAGTGGAAACTGTGCAC
The DNA here is from genome assembly GCA_026212715.1 of Elanus axillaris. Taxonomy (NCBI): domain Eukaryota; kingdom Metazoa; phylum Chordata; class Aves; order Accipitriformes; family Accipitridae; genus Elanus; species Elanus axillaris. The sequence goes on from JANZLQ010000001.1 coordinate 34,885,492, forward strand.
AGACAAAGGCTTGCATCTGCAGCACTTGCAACCACTGGACTTCCACATATGTCAGTGCAAGTTACATGTGGGACCAAATCCTGTTTCCCTGGCACATAGATAAACTCATGGGAGGCAAAGCTGGCCCCTGGATTCTGTCTCAGATTCCACTTGGGTCAGGATTGCCTAAGGAACTAGGGAAGTCTGGATTTAGGCCATGTAAATTTTCTGTTACTCTTTTGTTTTTCTTGTAGAAGTCATCAAATGACAAACTTTCCTGGAATAAATGAAAATATTTTTATTACTTTTAAAGTAATAAGAATCTATACTGTTTACTAAATACCTTTTAAGTTCTGTTTCTGAGAAGGCTGATTCTGCTGCTCAATATTAGGGTTGAAAGCCTTTCTTCTGCAAGTCACGCGTTTCAATATTGAAATACATTTTAGTATTCAAATCTTATAAACAAAGTGGTGTTCAGATTTCCTGTCAAACACTTGGTGGCCTACATTCCCTGTTCCTACAGGAGATTTCATTTCACAGAGCTACTCGCTCTTTTCCTATCACTTGCATATTCTGATCATCAGCAAAGATCCCATTTGGTGTGTCGACAATGTTTACAGTCCCATTAGTTCTCCTACCAATCGCTCTCCAAATTATCAAAGATGTACAGAAATCAGGCAGTATGTTTTGCATTTTCCCTGCTGTGACTGTACTAAAATATTCTGTACATCTTCAAAATCATTAGGCTGGAAATCACTCAAATAACTAAGAATTCATCAGAAGAGAGAAAATAGAAGGGCTTGGTGAGGAAGGTCTCTGTTATTGAGGGATATCAAAGAACTAAGCTCATTCATACGAGCCGTCCTTTTAACAGCATTAATTTAGATCATAAATTTTGACTAAACCCCCAGATTTCAAGAATTTTCAAGATCTTACTTAGCATTCACCCTAGAAAAAAAAGTGGTGTTAATCTTTTTTTATTAACTATTATTTTTATTGTGTAGCATTTGTACCAAAGTTCATCTTTATCTTTTTTTTCTCCACCAAATTATGAGTGGGTTTGTGTGTGGTGAGTGGGATGAAAAAGTCTTTCTGCTGTTTTTATGAATACTGTTTTGACCTGAGGCTGGACCTTGAGAGTGGCCAAAACATTTTTTTAATAGTAATACTTCTATTCACTGAAGAGTTAAACTGAATAAAAGAATAATCATTAGCAATTTTATGGGTTTTGTGTATCTTTTACACCCTGTAGAATGGTAATTGCAGTAATGTATGTTAAATGGATAATTTTTCATTTGACTTATAAAAGTTGCATGTTAACCTGTATTGTATATGTCCAGATTGCGGTCAGCTTTGTTTTGTAATATAACTAGGGGGTAATGAGTCTGGGATACAAGACTCGGATGTCAAGTGCAATACTCTCCATGTCTTGTCTGCCTTTATACAGAAATTCAAGGTTTGTTTTGCGGTAGGCATAAGGGAGTTATTGCCCCACAAAACTTATCACACACAATCTAGAAGTGAAAAAAAGGAGGCAATTTTTATCTCAGTCTATGTGAAAGAAACAGGTACATGCCTGAACTTGTTTCTGTAAAAAAGGAGTTATTTATCCTTGAATAAAGATTGAATGAATTTTTTAATATACTTTTATTGTTCTTTCCTCATTTTCCATTTTGGCATGTGTCTTTATCTTTGTTTTCACATGATTTGATGAATCTTAGCAAATTTCTCATGCTTTGGCATACCCTAGAGCTTACTTTATAACTTCTCTCCCCCCCTTTTTTTAAGACAGCACATGAGATTTGATGTCTGGATTTTCTTCTATTTGAGATTCTTTTACTTTTGAAGGAAATGAGTTAATGGATGAATGCTGTAAACAACCTATTTCTGGAACTCTGATTGATTACATATGGCATTCTTTTATACAGCGATCCCAAAACTGCACAACTTGCTTAAAGCTAAAGATCTATCCATTCCATAAGTGTAACAGCAGTAATATCTTTTTGGAACTACATGGCAAAGTGCATATTTTCTCTTTAATCTCTTTAATTCTTTTTTTTCCTATAATGAAAAGTCATGTATTTTGATGTTTGCTAATTTCCTGCGCTGAGGAAGAGAACGTTCCTCTGCACCCTTGACAGAACTGTAAAGTCTATTGTATTCTCCAGGCACACAAGAAGATTATGTTCTCTTGCATTTCACAGCGGATTGTGAAAACTGAAACTGGTACAATTGCATATACTCATGGCATGTAATTTAGAATGTATTCTACCCTCAAACGTCTATACTTTTGTTTTGTTTTGTTTGTTTTTAGGAATGGTTTGTGCTTAGAAACTTTTCTTCTGTTTTCACTGACATACATATCAGCTAACATCGATGGATAGCAACAAAAGCACAATAATGACAGGTAGTGTAGATTAGATAAATACAAAGGCTTTGGCCTTTCAAAGATCTTGGTAGATGAGACCTTTGTTTCTTGAAACTGGCTCAGTCTCTCTCTTCCAGCAGTCATCATGCAAAAGCAGAGAGAACCAAAATCTAATTTTCATTGCAACCTCTCCCTTCCTTGTGCTATTTACAATACAGTTTAGATTTATTTTAATCAAATTGGACAACCTGAAACAGTTTCAAGACATTTCTGTATTCACATAGATAAAGTTCTCAAGGCATGATTTTTTTTTTAAAAAGCCATTTTTCCACGGGGTAATTTTTCTTAACAGTGGGTTTTTTCATTGCTCTTTCCACATTTAGCATAGGTAGGAGTGTAAATAAAACCAAGTTCTTCATGTATGAAGAAACAGGAAATTTCTATTTGGTGTTCAGCAATCGGATGTTACCTGTGTTTGGAAAAGTGTGTACCACCAACTTTGGGCTATAAAGTTAATAACTCTAGTTCAAAGGCAAATTGTATCTCCTGTTGATCTTCTTAGGTGAGAGGTTAAAACTTGCTTTCTCTAAAACTCTTAACTGACTTAAAAATCAGACCTATAATTATAGTATAATTACCATGTAGCAAACTCTCAGTTGCTTCTACTTGAGGTTACAGTAGATTTGAAAAAAGGACAGATTAAAAGAAAAAAAAAAGGAAAACAACATCCCCCCATCCCCAAACCAAACAGGAAAACCAAACCAAACAAACAAAAAGAAACAACAAAAAAATTACCAATGTCTCAAAGGAGATGGAGAAATTAAGCCTGAAAATAGATCCAACCAGGAAAAGAACAGCTGAGGCTGAGAGTCCTAGAAATCCTTAAAATCAATGAATTGTTACAAAAACTTTTTACAAACTTCCCCCCCCCCCCAATGTCTGTAGGGAGAGAAAGTGCTCTGTGGTAACGCATCATGAGCCAACACAGAAGGTGATAATCAAAGGAACCATGGTCAAGCAAGAGAATCTGACTTTTTACAAACACAGTGGTCTGTACTTCTCTTATTCATCCTACAGTACTTGCTTCAAGCTGTCTGGGAGAGCAGCTACAAGAAACCAGTTCAACATGTCCCTCCCATAGATGTCCAGGTTTTGGATTTCCGGTCTGATGTTCTCTTAATCTGGCAGGTAAAGAGCTTTACTAGAGAGAGAGGCTTCTCACTGAATATAGTATTTTCTGTGGGTGATTAGTCAGCATCCCAAACGAGCTTGTGGGATGACTGTCCCTTAGGGTTTGTCCACTAGCAGCAGTCAGGAAACTCATTCCAAAATGCATCTAGGAATTTATTGTGGGCTGGGTAATCCATGTGAAGACTGTGTAGACAATGTTCACTTTGAATTGGACTGGTCTTAATCTAGTTAATCTTTATTCCAAAGTAAGGACAAGAGTGTCTGAACATGTTTAATTTGGTTTATGTGATTTGCTGTACAGTCACTGATTTAATTAATTTAGATTAAATTTTGAGTTCTTCCATGTTGAGATTCTAAGGAGATAAAGCAAGGGAAAGATGAATAGCTGGGAATTTTCATGCCTCTCTCCGTATAGAAAATCATTAGAGCCTTTCAGTGACTCATAGTCAGAGCATCTACTCTATTGCAATTAAAGCATTGAAATGTTTTGACTGCACATTTGCAGCCTCATGATGATAGTAAACAGAATTTCCCTGCAGAGAAATGATGCTATTCTTGCAATCGTGTGTCCGGTTCTTTCACAGGAACAATCCACCAGCAAACATTATTCTCCTCCTACCTGAAATGAGAAGTGACTAGAGATTGTTGGGTTTTATCAATCTAATTTCATTTCTTGTGCTTGTTAACAAATTTTCAATTTGGGCATGGAAGGATGCAAAGGAAAAACATTTTTTCCTTTTTCTATTGTCCTACCAGCATAAAATTCAGAGAAGAGAGCAGAAATCTTAACAAGTAGTTCCCTGGTGCCTACCTGTACATCTGTGTGTGGATAAAATATAATTATGTAAGTAATGAAGACAGATTCTACCACTGTGTGAAACCAACGGGAGCTCTGGCTTCCAGACTTTCTTAAATCCTGGTTCTTAGATCCTCAAATATGAGACTGACTGTATATCTGATTTACCAAAAAAAACCAAAATATTGAAGATAACAAAAAAAAAAGTCTATGCATTTTTATTGAATACCAAGTAAGGTATCTAATGCAAAAATTATTTCACTTGAAAAGAAACTGGTTAAAGGAAAGAGGCAAAGTAAAATTGCTTTGGGTTTCTCTGTGTGCATATTCTCTAATGAGCGCAGTAAATGTTTCCATTAGCTGTGGGATTTCTCACTCTAAATGCGTACACATGGCTGGAAAAAAAAAAAGATCAACTCTTCTGAGAAGGAATGTACAAGGTGCAAAGGCACACCCTCTTCCAGCCTGTGAAGTCATGTCAGCACTGGGTTCGCATTATGCCCTAGAATTTCTGCAAGTGTACATCCTTGTTCTGAATGTTACACCCAGGCAAGTTTTTTTTTTTCCAGCTAGACTGATGGTACGTTGTTAGAGGCTGTCTGTCCTTCCCAAGTCATTGTTCTTAGTCTCGTAGTAAATGACAAAGCTTAAGGCTACACCCAACCCTCACTTCTGCCCATTCCAGTTTATACCGAAGCCAAGCCCCGCTCATGGACGTGCTCCTGTTTCAGACACCCTTAGGTCAGCAGGATGCAGTGGGGCAATGGAACCCGGCAAGAGGTGTTTTGGTGGTGGCCGCTGGAGACCGGCAACTGCGGGCTTGGACTCCTGCTGCGCTGCCTTGCAGCTCTGCTGCCAAACGGCCACTGCGGGCTGGCGGGGCCGCATGGACATGCAGAGGTGGAGGGAACACGCTGAGTGAAGGACTTGTGCTTGAAAGCATCAGTCTTCCTGGAGCTTATAAAAAGTGTCCTTGATGCTTCACTGCCCAGTCCCGTTTTTTATAGTGGAACCTGCTTATTCCCTACTACCTTGGTGTATGAAGCTTCGTTCTGATAAAACGAAGAGGGGTTGTGCTTAAGGAATTGGTTAGCACAGGGTAGAGGACACATCTGGCCAAAGAAATCAGGAATGGTTTGTCCGACAAACCCGTTTGCATATGATTAAGAAACACTGAAAAACCTATCAGTCTCTCAGGTGCATTTAAACTATGAAACAAAAGTTGTGAAAGTTTTATGGGATTTATATTTATTCTAAAATGTCTGCTAGGCAATAAAATGATGGCTTTATTGGTTTTTTTTAAAAAGTGCAACATTTGTTGATCACAGTATGTGTAATTTCTGATATTGAGTACAATCAGTCATAGGTTTGTTTAGTAAACAAGTCTACGGTCTAATATGAATAACTTTTCTTGTGAACACACCAACGACTCTTTTGTAGCAAATCTTTGCAAAAATTGTCTCATTCTACTGTTGATTTCACTATAATACTATTAACAATGGAAGTCTCCCTTGATGGCAGCCATGTATGTCTTAATGGCAGCCATGTATGTCTTAAGCATGCTGACCCTAGGTTAGCAAAGTACTTGCGTGTCTCAATTACCTTATAGGTGTAGGTGGGCATATACAAAGGCTTGAAGTCATTATAAGCACATAAATGCTTAAATTTTAAGCAACAAATTAGATTTTTTTGCCAGAGTTGAAAATTATTTAAGTTAAACACTAAGATCAAATGTGACAAATGATTGAAATGCTTTTTACCAGTGCATCAACTGTACGTTATGGCTCTGAGCTCTATAAACCTGTGCTAGTTATCACGGTTAGGAAGACTTTGGAAAATATCTCTCAGCATAGGCTGAACATTTGGCATTAGGCCAACACGCTAAGACATGGGGCAGCTGGAAGCAGGAGTAGTTAAAAGTTGCGTGAAGACTGCAGCCAGAAATGGAGCTCTACTGAATATTTGTTCTTTGCATGTAATTCCCCTTTCTACGGTGCCAGTGTGATTTAGTTTTGCTCTACTGATCCAAAGTCCTGACCTAACAATGGCTTTTCTCAGAAGTTCACTGAACGGGGAAAATCCAAGGGAAAATCCAAGACTGTTCCCTCCACAACACGGTAGTGTCCCTCCCCTCAAGGAATGCAAGAGAGGATGTTCAGAGGGTAAGAGAGAGCCACAGCCACTTCCCTGTTTTCTTGGTGTTCCCTGCAGAGATCCTGAAAGCACGTTTGGGATGTTGCAAAGAACCCTTCACCCTCTATTTTACCCATGTCCTTCTGGCCCCACTGCCGAGAGGCATTTGGAACAGCAGTGTGTGTAATTTATAAGCATATGTGTATTTTTTGCTTTAGCTGCAGGTAGCTAAAATTATGTGAAACGCATGGTATTGGTGTGTATGTATTAGTGAAATGAGGATTTGCTTAAAAGCCTTGAATATGGGCAAAATACCAGTGAGGCAGGCAGATTTTCCACGGAGTACTGTATTGGGTAAGTGTGGAAAGACAACCCTCATGAGAAAACAACAGGAATGGCAAAAAAAGACTGTGTTACATGGAAGGATGAATGACATAGCAGTTATGATTGTGCCAAGGATCTCAAAGCGAAAGGATAAAGTGAAGACAGGCTTTGAAAAGCTAATGGGGACAGGCCAGAGGCAGCTCTGGCCCCACTAGCCAGTTTTATCACATGTATTGCAGTATCGGATTTTTTCCCTTCATGCTACATCAGATGGATTTTATGAATGTCTGTCTGCTATTGAATTTGATACTACTGCCAATCAGCAGCCAGTCTGACATGCTAGACTGATAGTAACAGGAAAAATTCTACCCAATATTAAAGCATTTCTACTATAACAAAGTATTCTAGATTTGTGTCAAGTGAGCATTTACTGGGAGAGGAGGGACAGAGGGCTTGGAAAGGTGAGGATTCACCAGGGTGTGGCTCATGTGGCACAATAACAGTCACATAGGTAGCTCCTCTCTCCACTTCATGCCCGTGCAGTAACAGCAGCTGTGTAGCAGAGTTGTAGAAGCATAAGGCTGTACTAATGCTCGTGGTGTCACTCTTAGAAAGGAGTTTATCTCTTTGGAAAAAGAAGTTTCTAGCCTAAAGCTATGAAGAGCTAACAACCAAAACCGTAGTGTCACATTTAGAAAAAACCAGCCACATTCTGACTAGTGAACATAAAACTGGCAGTTTGCAACTAGGGATTTCAGTTAACCTGAAACTGGCCAGTATAAGCTGTCCTGTAGGAGCATCTTGCCCAATGCGGGCTGATGGGGCCCGAAACTGCAGAGCCTGGCAGCCGCAGTGATTGCCTGGGAGCGTGGGAGGATGGAGTGGTGTAACAGAAACACACAGGCAGAGCTGCCAGAAGGAAAAGGGGTGTTGCTGGGCATGGGACGTGACAGAGGAGGTAGGGAAGGGGGAAGCAGTGCCTGTAGTGCCTGTAGGCAGGTGTAACTGGAGTGGCAGAGCTGATAAAGGAGAGTAGTTCTGGGGTAAACAGGAAAACTTTTAAGTGAACGGGAAGATGAATACAAACTTGGGAGTTGACCCGAGATGCTGGGGAACCATCATTTTTCAGAGCTAAACAGGATCTAGGATGGTGCCTCTGAAAAAAGATGGAATTGTTGCTTGCTGGGCACAGCTAATGCAAGCAATTTTGGTCCTGCTTTTTCTTCCTGGCTAATTCTTCTGGTTTGTAATTCCCATTCTGGCTGGTAGGAAATAAATAGAGAGACCTGCCTTCAGACTTCAGATTATGAAGACAAATGACTGTGTGAGAAGATGCTGAGCACATGACATACTGGATCTGTGTGTGCACCTTGGAAAAGCAATGGGTTTGTGAGAAAATGGATTAGTGTGAATTTGATGAGGGCTTGTATTTGTGGATGAGAGCCATGAATGCATACTGGGTTCATATCTGTGCATAGGTCTCATACAGAAGCCTGGGCTTATGTCTAAACAAAGATAGGGGAAGGTATTGAACACCCGTGTAGCGAACCTAATAGCAAAGGCAGATCAGCTCAGACAAGTGTGTGTGTATATATATATATGGGTCCAAGTATATAGAAAAAGAAAGAGAACAGATCATTGACAGAAAAAATCAAGAGAAAAATATTTACAAAAAGTGGGTTCCAGACAGAAAATTAAATAAAGGAGCCAGATCACTACAGCAAATCCTTGAAGGAAGACAGGTAAAGCTTCAAACAAACAAACAAACAAACAAACAAATAAATAAATTTGGAAAGTTATACAATATAATGTGTAGGATAATATAAACTATGTCATCAAGTTGACTTCAGAAAAATGTTGCCAACCATGTTGGTTTTACAAGTCACTATGCCAGCAAAGATGGCTTACTATTATACTTAAGTAGTATAAATATCCAGGCCAGCGTAACTGCAGCTGCACTAGAAAGGATTTACCACATTAGTTAGAACAGAATAGATTCAAGACAGCAAAACCTTCTTAGTCAAAGAGGAAGATCTGAATATCAAGGAAAAAAAAAGAAGCATGGAAAGCTACTCAGAATTACTAAGTTGCTAATTTGCATTTAGTAAAATATTTACAAAAGCACTGTTGGTATGTTCTTTATTAGGAATTTGTAATCAGCTTTTTTTGATTTTACTAAAATGAGCAGAAAAATCCACCTGAGGTGGGGCCCATTCCCACTGCCCAGAGCAGCCTCACTTTTGCTCACTGGCACCTTTATTTTTAAATGCAGTACCATGAACACAGTGTGATCTCTCAGTGTGACCCAGAAGCAAGTTCTGAAGCAAGAGAGCCCTTTTCTGGAGCTCAGTACTCAAAAGCAGTGGCCAAATTCTCCTGAAGAGATGTAGACAGTTCTGAGCTGCCAGATTTTCCTAAGTGGCTCATTAACAAGCTTTTCTCTCCAAATCTGAAATTCTCTGAAAGCTTCAGCTTTCCCAAGAGGCGCGTCACAGTTCCTTGGGAGTTACAACCCTTCTGTCTTGCAAAGTCAGGTCACTTCTAGAACAGCTTGTTCAGCAATGTTTCCTGCTGTTTGTGCTCTGCCAGACGTTTTTATCATCTGTTAAACTGGGAGAAACCCCTCCAATTTTCTGCTTCTTTCCAAGTGTTTGGCTTCACTTGCTTTTCAGTTCCTTCCTGTACCAAACTACCAGCGAGAAGTTCCCCCCAAGCCCAGAGGTTTCTGTTTCCATCCTTGTATCATGATTGGGGTAGACATGGGGGAACAGAGGCTCGGTTCAGTTACGCTCCAACACGGTACATTTATTTTTATACTTGTATGTATACATTTATATGTATTTATATACTTGTCTGCTATGCATAAGGAACAATGCAGAAACATGCTTATGCAGATTAAAAATGAACTGTCCTGCTGATTCCAGTAAAACTCCTCTGTCTTTAAGCCGGAGGTTCTACTTTCAACATTCCCTCCACTATTCATCGCTCCAGCAAAACTGAAACTCAACCCAAAAGGGGCAGCTGCTGCAAATACTCGACTGAAGGCAGAGACGAACGAAACGGGAGAAGGCAATAATTTCCCCCCACGCCGACATGTAAAACGACTTTGAGCTGACGAGCTGACCTAGCTAAAACCCCACGTCTCTGCCTGGGGTCTGTAAAAGCGGGGATGCTCGGGGACGGAGCAGCAAGCCTGGGAACACGGACCCTGCTATCCACGGTCTCCCACCTCCAGCGTCTCTCCCCGTTTTCGCGTTCTTTTTTAGGATAAAAGCACCTCGAGTGCAGCCATGAGAAAGTAACTGTTTTCAGACGGACAGCGAGAGTCACCCAGAGCTGTTTGTCCCCCGCAAGCCACAACCCTGCCGTGGGCAGACGGCCCGACCTGCCTGCACTCCCCCCCCCCCGCCCGCCCGAGCGCTCGCCGGCGGCGGCCCCCCGCC
>JANZLQ010000001.1:34902030-34930933 GCA_026212715.1 Elanus axillaris
TGTACCTTATTTCGTGGTGACAAATTTAATGAACTAATATTTCCAAATTCTGTTCGCTGAAGCTATGCTGCTCATACTTGTAATGCAGTGTTATCAATTATATATTAAAATTAGAAAATAACTTCAGATACTTTACTTTTATCATTGCTGCTAAAAACGGGAATAATGAACTATGGGGACAAAGAAATTTCTGTGGTCTGCATTCTTTTAATCTCTGCATTTTCTTTATTCCAGAAACATACACCTTGCTGGGAAATTCTTTTGGTTTCCCATGCATTTTTCCATTTAAATATAACAACAAGTGGTATTATGAGTGTACCAGAGATGGAAGGGAATTTGACTGGTGTGCTACAACAACTCACTATGAACAAGATGAAAAATGGGGGTTTTGCCCAAATGCTGGTAAGATGTTGCTTGTCTTCTCTCTCCCCCCACCCACCAAGAGTATCCTTGCTCTTTATTAGTAATTCTAGGATGCACTCCATTTTGGATTACTTCTCTTCTGTCAGAGGGGAGTGTCTCTTTAAAAAATGCAACAGAAGACTTTAGCGAATTTTATTATAATTTATCATGTTTGGCCTTTGGAGACCCAAGTCCTCATCCCAAAAGCAAAACTACAAGGGGTGAGCAAAAGAATGTTAATTCTGCCCAGCCCATTCACCTCACCCTGCAGCTAAACTTCTCTCTCCTTTGTCCCAGCGATAGAGAAGGAGCTTCTCTGAAGCATGTAAAGTAAGGGTTGCTCTTGCAAAGTCACATTCTGCTTTTGACTGCATTACATCTCGCACGTTCCTTTTTTTCTGTGCGCTACTTGGACGCATCTTGGGCCTAAAACACTCAGAAGCAATAGCTTTAAAAATACTTGCAATCAGGAGGATTTGGGGTGTATGGTCTTCATGAATATTCCAGCTTCTTGTGTAAATAAGCAAAAGAGCTTCTTCTGTCAGCAGAAATGGTTTGGAAAAGCCCTCCCTGCTCAAGCTGCGTTTCAAATCTCTGTTCCAAAGCATCTTAAAAACAACTGTAAGTGTGTCTTTGCAATGGGGATTTCTGGGCAACCATTGTAATAGATGGTATTTTCAGCCTTGCTTATACCTTGTAATTATAGTAAGTTTATTCTCTTGAGTACAAGATCGAAGGAGATCCAGTGATGGCTCCTCCACAAGCTGGGTGACGTGTTCATAGTTTGAATATTTCAACATTCAGCTTTAGGACACACGATCAGCTGGTATAAATTAAAACTGTTGGCTTTGTGCGAGCTGTGAAAATCACCACCAGCTGCAGACCAGCTCCTGAGTATTTTACGAACTGTATGAAATACAGAGCAGCATTTTATTCTGTTAGTGTCCTATTTCCATATGTTCTTTAACAAAGGAACACAAAAGGAGTTCATAATCGTGCTTCCGTTGGGTTGCTACTGCCATTAATTAGTTGAATAGTTAAAGATGTTATATTTCTGATTAGTTTGTAGTCTTGGGCTGTTGGTGATGAGTCTGTTTCTGAGCAGAGAGTGGCTGTGATGTTTTTTGGAAGAAGAACCCCGACACGCACCTTTGCTACCAGTTCAACCTTGCGTCCGTGCTGACCTGGCGTGAGGCACGGGCCACCTGTCAGCTGCAAGGGGGAGACCTGCTGAGCGTCACCGACCCCGAAGAGCAGAACTACTTCAGTAACTTAAGCAGTGAGTAGACATTTCTCTGGGGATCTTATAGGAAACCTGTAGTTCGATTTCTTCTTTAGCCGTGAAAAAGGGGTAAGCTTTGAGCCTGACACTCTGTGTGATGCCTCTCCCATTGCTGCTTGCGAGGCTTTGTCACATAACACGCTTGGGTAGAGCTGTTTGAAAGAGCAAGGGCGAAGGTGAGTTACCACCTTAATAACCCGAGTACAGAAGTGGTGGTATGTGCTATGTGAGGGTGTAATTGTCTTAATTCTCCCTCCCCACAGAGACTCCCATTCATTCTGGCAGCTGTGGTTATGGAGTGTTTGTTTTCTTTGGAGAATTATACAAATATTTACCTTCTCTGCAATGTACCCCAGTGTCCCTTTCTCCTGTTAAGTTTTCTTTGCAAGCTGGAATTCAGCAAATGTGAATGACGAGAACATTTCTCCAGGCTTGAAGTAAATGTCTTGTATGGGAAAAATGCCAACTCTGTTTTCATAAATGGATGCCATTCCTTCTCTGATAAGCCTTTTGCTTTCCCCCATGCAGCAAGCATCTCAGGAAAATTTTGCAGAGCCTTCTGACAGCATGGCTTTTGTGGGTATTTTAGTGTGCATCGAGGGGACCGAGTGGAGGAATGGGTAGTAGAGCTGTAATGTGAAAGGCTGCCTCAGGTTTCTTGCCCATTGCTACCCATTATTGCTGATTTTCAATTGCAGGATGTAAGCTAACAGGAAGTTTTTAGAATTATTTCATTAGCTTTTTGATATGCCTGCAGGCTGTAAAGGGACTGAACGTTTTTTTTGTTTACAGAAAGCTGAAACAGGCTAGTGTTTATGGAGCTGCTTGTTCTAGATTTAATTTCTAAGGTTGGCAACGACTTCTGCAGGAAGGGTTTGTAGGATGAATAGCTTTTGAAGGGTGGAGATTTCTGAATTTATTCCTTCTCATCTCTGTGTTGATTAACAAAGTAATAGACTTTTTCTAAGGACAGAAATAAGAGCCTGAACTTTCTGGAGACTGATTTGAAGTTTTGTTTTATTCCTACTGTAACAAGTCAGGTCAGCAGACCTATACCTGTAGATATTTTAACACATGGGGAAAGTGTTAAGTATTACTTTGTTTATTTTTTCTGTTTCAGGGCAGTTAAATGCCACGGACATGATGCTGTGGATGGGCCTGAATCGCCTGGAGGAAGGTGCTGGCTGGCAGTGGTCAGATGGAGCACCGCTAGTGTTTGTGAACTGGAGAGCAAGTACTTGATGTTCCTTTTGGATATGTTATAGCAGTGTAATTATATGCTCTCTGTAACTGCAGCTTGATACAAGACTGGTGTTCCTACAGCTGCATGTGAAAAATGAATCAAGTGAACGAGTGTACCTCTCTTTTTTTTGGAGAAATATTTATTCATATTCATGAACTAAAAGCCCCTTCTAGGGACTTGGCATCAGTTGAGATGGATCTGTTCAGACCATTAACGATCTAGCCCTTTCATCATTTACTTTTTAAGGTGTTTTTAAGATTCCAAGTTGCACATTTAAAAGCTATGCTCTAGCTGGTTTCACGGAGGAAAGGAGTTTCAATTTGTTTACATTAAGATGCTGTAATTAACAATAGCACATTAGCATGAGCTTTGTGACTTGGTTTGCTACATTTTGAAAGTCTGACTTTTGAGGCGGATAGATACTAGCGCTTATTTCAGCCTCTCATCTGATAGCAGCAGCCAAGGAGGGATTGCCACGCATGTATAAATCACGATCAATGTTCAGCTGTCCATAGTATCGGTGTAATAGTACTAGAAGTTTGGGTGTGCAGGGATGTTTATACATTCATTCAATAAGATGCAGAGAGCCCTACAACATTATTTTACAGTAAGAACTGATTTTTTTTGTAATTTTATGCTTCTCAAAAATGTGTTTGCAGATGTCTCTGATAACCGTTTTAGAGAAAATCATTGTGCAGTGATTAATTCAAAACTGAAGTATGGCTGGCAAAGTTATTTATGTGAATCTGGATTGCCTTTTGTATGCAAAAAATATTTAAATAAGACAGAGCATGAAACATTGGGTAAGTCTCTCAATGCTACTGTATCCTATTTGTGGGTGTGGAAGGAGAACAAGAGGAAGTCACTTGAATATAAAGTCAGCAGAACAGTCTTAGCTGGACTAAATGTATGGGTTTGCTAGTTTAAGCTGAATACACATTACTTTAACTGATGTAATAACACTTTTTTCTGTTTAAATGCAGTCCTGGAAAACGTGTTGAGAGTCTTAAAACTAACAAATAATTTTAATATGCATAGCATTAAATTACTTCCTTACATGATTAGAGTCTTACAGAATGCTCATTCACTTTATATTACAATAGAGCCACACTTTTGAGTTTAAAAATAGGTTTTCACCTTCGAATGGAATTAACCAGTGGCCCACAGAGAAGAAAGTTGTATAAGTGCAGCTCAAAATTTGCAGTTACTTTTCTGGCATGCTATACTTTTGAGATGCAAAACAAGACCTGTACGTAAATTTTTTAAAAGTGTTTATCTAATGAGTATAGGATATACAGTGCATAGAATGCCTCAGACTCCCATTCTGTGGGAAAGTTAAACACATAATTGATTTTAGAACATTAATTTTTGTTTTGATAAGAATGACTTACATATGTTCCGCTTCTTCCTGGTAACTTGAAAGAAAGTTTCCCTACTTGATAGTGAGAAAGTATTTACCCCAACTTTTTGTAGGTAATACATCTGAAAAAGCTTTAGCTGGCTTTGAATCAGGTTCAGAGGTAATAAGAGAGTTACAACATGTTCTAAACTGAAAAACAGATCCATTAGTGTGGTTGCAGTAGTTCAGCAGCCCAAATGGTTGAATCATAAAAGAAAGTGGGAGAAATTTCAGTTTGCTTGGTAGGTGACGTTCCATAGAGCATGTGTATTGGCCTCCTTAAGTCATCTTGGACGACACTGTTTTCAACTTTTGAAGATAAAAAATAGCTCTGAATGTGTTACAAACATAGCATAACCTTGGCAATTCTATCTAATATACACAAACTTTGTGTGCTTAATTAAAAGATACGTGGAAGTATTATGCCACTCGTTGTGATGCTGGCTGGTACCCACACAATCGCAACTGCTACAGACTTCATAACGAGGAGAAGAACTGGAACGATGCTTTTATCTCATGCCAAAGTGACAACAGTGGGCTCATTAGTATATCCTCTATGGCAGATGCAGAGCTGCTCCTTAACTTGCTTGAAAGTGGTGAGTTTTGGGAGTTAGTTTAAAGTGTGCAGTGTTTCTTGAAGTGTTTTGTAATGCTCTTTCGTGCAGCCCTTTGACATTGTTAGCAACTTAAGCGGTATATTACATGGCACACCCAAATGATGTTTACAAAAAAAGAAAGCATGGTGCATGCTCCTTCTAGGAGTCTTAAAAATGTATAGCATCACCTTCTCCAATAACCATACTTAAAGAAATGAATCAAGAAAGTAAACACAGTAAGGACACTGTGAAATAATACGGTAAAGTAAATACAGTAGCTTTTGTTCTTTCCTCTTCTTGGCTGGTTCCTTGCAAACTGTTGCAAAATATTGAGTCATCATCTTTATGCAAGAATTGTGCTTAGAGGCAACCATTCAGAGTATCTTTTGCTTTCAAGGTGGCCTTGTCTATGTTGCAAAGTTGCTGCTGCTGCTAGTATGTTGACAGAGTCCCCTTTGAAGGCAGCAGGGTGTATCAAAGGAGTTCTACTAGTCCACATTGTCCTAAGAGGTAGCATAATTACACAGGGGACTTAATAAACAAAAGCATTTTGGTGCAGCAATGCCAAGACTTTTATTGTCATAACAGCAGCAAAGTGAGTATTTTGTCCCTCCAGCTGACACCAGTGTGCTGGCAGAGCTGCACACTTTGGCAGTGAGTTTAAGCTTCCCAGAGCTGGGGCACAGTGACATGTTTTATCAACTCTGTCCCATCAGCTGTGGTTGCAGGATGGTGCGTTCCACTGGATTTACTGGATATCATCTCCCATTATCATCCCTGCTGCCACCTATCCTCTCTGCTGTCCTGTCTGTCTTTCTCTTAGAAGATTAACCACTGTATCATCTTCTTCACCTCTGTTAACACTCTCCACAGATACCAAATATCATAATTTCCAGAGATGCTGTAATGGGCAGATGCAATTGTTCTCAGCTTGTATTCAGCTTCAAAGTCTGCTGCTTGTATTTCAGACCTGCTTCAGGCTTCTCCTCAGGAGAAGGGCTTACATGCCTGAAAGCCTGTCTGCTTTTTCTGGCTGTAGTAGCTGGTCATCTAAGACAGGTCAAGTAAGACATTACATCAAACCGCAAACCTTGTCTTTCCTACGTTTGCCAGCCACTGTGGCTACAACCGTGCTGACGCTGGAACTTACGAACATCACTCAGAGAAGCCTAAAGCTGAGTGTGCCAGAAGATTATAAGAAGAGATCTTTCTCTTCCATGTCAGGCTTTCTGCCCTGTGCACTTCAAAAAAAAGTGCATATACTCTTGATTTGTATTTTTCAGGATTCCAAAGCATATTATTGTGTATGTTGATCTATTTTGGAAACAATTTAGTCTTCAAGGGCAGTAGAACATTATCTCATCGGTAAGGTTTCCTGAAGTTTATACACCTTTTTTTTTTTCCCTGAAAAAAGGTAATTCTTATGAAAATCCCATGAATAATTTTTAATGATGGTGTTGATATTGCAGGAACAACAGGCATTATCTCTTCACCATTAAAATCTGAACTCACTTATTCTTTTACAGAAAATGTAACTGAAACATGGATTGGGTTATACAGTAACAACACCCCCATTGTTTTTGAGTGGTCAGATAGCACCCCAGTAAAATTCTCTAACTGGCACAGCCAGGAACCTAACACCTTTCAAAGATCAGGACAACTCTGTGTTTCAGCGCAAGGATCTGTAAGTTTCCTTTTCTTTTTGAAAGAATTAGACAGACACTGCTATTTTAGCTCATAGTTTATTTTCTCACCGTGTGTACTTTTTTAAACCATGACCTGTAGTTTGACTTTGGTTTTTGATTCCTGATATATTCATGTTGTGATAAATGCAATGTAGCCTTTAGAAGCCAATATATTTTGCAGCGCTGATGCACAGAAAATTAATCATAGATTTTGAGCTTACATTCAGTAAAAAAATGTTACCTACATAAAGCTTGCCAAATGGAAGAGAAC
Source organism: Elanus axillaris (assembly GCA_026212715.1). Lineage (NCBI taxonomy): Eukaryota > Metazoa > Chordata > Aves > Accipitriformes > Accipitridae > Elanus > Elanus axillaris. The sequence continues at coordinate 34,908,909 of JANZLQ010000001.1, forward strand.
AAATATGAGTAGGTATTGTGATAAAGACAAAGTAATTTAAAATCCAAGTGCATGTATCATAATTTATGATGCATCAGTTCTGGTCTCGAAAACTTCAAATTCAGTTTTGAAAAACTGTCAACTGTGCCTATTTTATCTTGCTGTCAATATTTATAAATTTTATGTAGCATCTTTCAAAAACAGGTAGTAGTCTAGATCTTCAGAAAATTATAGAAGTTGACAGCAGTAAGACTGACCCCAAATCAGTCAGGTGGTGTAAAACTGGGAGTAATGTTCAAATAACACTATGTCCTGTCTTACTGGTATTCATGGCACTGTCAATTTTTTTGTAATTTGGTCATAAATTTACTTTACTTTTACAATTAACAATACTTATATTCACTAATACATGACTTATGCAAGTAGCACTATAATCCATTTTCTTTTTGTAAAGTATGTTCTGTCTAACTGTGAAAACTATATCAAAAAGAGTTTCTGTTGTCTCTCCAGTAGTGGGTCCAGGTTGTAATCTTTAACTCATGGGAAAGCCAAGACAATTACAGTCACCTGGAAAAGTGGGTTCCCATTGGAAGGAGAAAATAGGACTTTGGTAGAATTGTGGGGTTTAGATACACAAAACCATATTTTACTCAGTTTGCAAGTGTAGACAAACAAATGAAAATGTAAAATACAAAGGAAAAGGAGGTTCAAGATAAAATTCTTCAAGCATTATTTTTGGTACATGTCCAGTATGTGTAGATGTCTGAAAATTGTATCATACAAACTTTGTAATATTTTGAGTAAGGACTGTTCAAATATAAAGATTAATCTTACAAAGAACTATAATAGATAGGCAGAAAGAGCCTATCTATGCTGAAGAGTAAGTGCTCTGGCATGGCTATAGTGTTAGTTAATTAAGATACATTACATCCCCAAAGAGTGATTCAAAGAGACAAACCCTTTTGTATGGTTGATTTGAAAAGTGCTCCTGACAGTGTTGGTAGAAATAAATGGTCCATCGAAGGATAAATAAATTAATAGAGTGAGAAAAATTACTTGTTTTTACTGAAAAGTTAAACCAGGAGGAGGGACTGTAATCTAATGTGTGTAAAGAAATGCATGAGAATATAAGTATGTACAGAATATACTTCTTTTTTTCCATTAGGAAGGACATTGGAAGGTTAAAAAATGTGAAGACAGATCTTTCTACATTTGCAAAAAAGCAGGGGAATTTAATAATGTCTCTCCTGAACGGGAATCAAGTTGTCCAGAGGTAAAGGGTTTTGTGGTTTTTGTTTGTTTTTAGAGCCTTACTAATAAAATAGAGTTATATAGGAAACCTCTAAATGTAGCTACGGGACATATGGGTTTAAATAGATAGACAATTTTAGTTTTTCTTGTTAATACAGACATGCATGTTTGGCTAGGAAAAATCTCATTGTTTGCCTTAAAACTATATAAACTAAATTTTAATGTAAGATTAAAAGCTTTCCCAAGATGCCTTTCATGGCTTGTTGTGTTGTCAGCGGTTGTGACCCACGTTCCTATTTCTTTCTAGATCAAAAGTGAAAACCCTTTTGTCCACCATCTGTGCAAATAATGGCTGTTATATGATGCCTCATCCCACACATGGTTTTCATACATTGAAATGGAATGTCAGGGTGAAAAACAACCAGTTTCATCGACACAGAGACTGAACCTTTTCACTCATACATTAGCATTCCTTTCGTTTTCACACACAAATGGGAAGGAGCACAGCTATCTAAATAGGACATTGCAGCAGGTTTTCAGGCTTTTAGGCTCTGCATTCTGGTAGTAAAAAGTAACGTCTTAAAGTATGGTTTTATTTGCCATCAGGTCCTTTTCACAGTGTGAAAAAAGCAAACTTGTAGACTTTCTGTTTTATTCAAAACTCTGGGGGAGTTTTCTGAACCTCTTCCTCTATCAACAAAAATCTCTCTTCTTGAACTTGCTTTACTCTTCAGCTCATTGTCTTCCTTTTTTAATTTCCTGTCCTTTTTCCTGAGAAGTCAAGAAACACAACAAGTTCAGTTGAATTACAAGACAGTTGAAGCTGAACTCTTTAGAGCCAGATGCCGTCTTTCCCCAGACATACAGTGGTCAGACCCAGCATTCTGGTCATACCATGACGGAGGCAGAAGTTCCAGCTTAACATTTTCAAAAGTTTAGGGTAACAGCATTCGTTTCATTTGGACCAATGTATTTCATCACTCAAGAATTCTGCCTGTTATTAGTGTAAGAAAGGTTTGTCACAGTCCTGACCATGTGAAAAATGTGCAGAGCATCAAGACTTCCAACTGTAGTCAGGAGCTTGACAGCACGTCAGCTTCTGGTACCTCACAGAATCGAGACTCAAAAGAGACTGAGTCACTGGTCATAGGTAGTTTGGTCTGTTCTGGCAAACTTGCTACTCAGGATAAATTTCTGCTTGTTGATGTTTCACAGCCTGTAAAGACATATGCTGAACCCTGTTATAGTCCCTTGGTTTTGATAGACCCTTTTCTTTCTAATGTGAAAAAAGTTACATTCATTTAATCAAAAGAAGTCAGTACTAATCTTACTCAAAGTTACATTTGATTTCAGACATTTTGTCTTGACACCTCACTTTCTTTTAACACTCGGTGTATATGTTGTTGCTAGTTATTGGCCTGATTTTCCAGGACTAAGTCTTTGTCATCCAGATTTAACTTTTTTTTTTCCCCCGTGTTTTTCTGTTGCTGACTTACCTTAAATGTACAGAATATCTGTTGGCATTTCTCACGTTTGATCTTTTGCTTCATTAACCTTGTACTGTCATTCATGTTGGATTGCTAGTAGATTCTCAGGGAGCTTTGGCCTCAGGCACAGTTGTTTGCTTTTCTAAAGCTTTATAGTCTTATGTGTTATTACTGAGCTTTCATCTCATGTTGATTTTACAACTTGTGCATCATATGAACTAGCCTTTAACGTTTTCTGTGGTTCTGCTGATTGCAGTTTTTACAGTATGTCCATATCAAGTTACCAGAAACCTGAGCTCTTTTTTTTCCTATGCTTCTGTCATCCTAAGACATAAAAAGTGCTAAGCACTTTCTTCCTTTAGCAGGTCAACTCTTCTTTTTTCCTAGTCAGCAGGCTATTACTGAGAATAAGTATTTTGTTTCAAAGGTCAGATTCTCTGGGCAGTTTTCCCCAACACTGAAATAACAGTTTTAAGCATTTTCTTTCAACCAGCTTTTGAAACAGGTTATGGAGCTGTCAGCTGCTTGATAATCGAGTTGGAGGTTTCTGTGTGCAGAACTGACTGGTTTTGTACTGGTGACTTTCTCTGGTCCTCTGCGCTTTAATTAGTGCATCAAGAGATAACAGTGTAGCAGTAAATCAAGCATCTGTCTTTATGGCTGTTGTAACAGGAGAGAATCATACTTTTAAGAAGAGAATTGCTATTAAGGCTGCAAAACCTCGTAAAGAGCAAAAGTGCAGCTGCTCAGAATAAGGGTCCTTCCAGCTTCATGTTCTGCCTCCCACAGGTGGCTGCAAGTGATGTTTGGGGAAGAGCAGGACAGGGCAAATACAGATAACGCTTCCCCTGGTTTTCCCTTGACCCCCAACCATGCAGGGGATTTCTGGAGCCTTTTAAGAGTTGTGTATCTAACACCCCACATTGGGTATCGCCTCCAAGTGCCTTTCTGGTTTCCCCTTGAACTCATGTGAACTCTTTGCATTCACAACATTACTTAGTGAGGACATCTGTAAATCTACTACCCTTTGAATGAAAAAATGCCACCTGCTTTCCATGTTGAACCTTCTTCCTGCTAGCTTAGCTTTGTTTGTTGTCGCCAAGGTCTTGTACTGAAGTAGTCGCCCATCTTCATGGCTCTCACCATTTTGTAGACCTGTGTCATACCCTCCCTAAGGCATCTGCTTTTTCCAGGCTGAAAAGTCCCAGCCTCCTCAGTTACTGTTTATGTGGAAGCAGCTCCATACATTTCATCATCCCTGATGCCCTTCTTTTCTAATATTCTTTTCAGAGATTGGGGGTCACAACTCAAAAACAGGGCAAAAAGTGAATTTAAAAGGAACCTTCTCTGTTCTTTCTCTCCTCACAATTCTTAAGGTTCAATTTGACTTTTTGACTAAGCTGCTGTTTCATGGATCTTAACCATCATAATGCCCAAATCTCGTTCCTGCATAGCGGGAGTGAGGTAGCTGTCCCTCCCTCCATAGGTGAAATGATTGGGGGATGCAGGGGAGGTCCCCATGTGCATCACTTTATATTTATCTGTACAGAATGCCATCTGCCATTTTATTCACCAATTATGCAGCCTTTTAAGTTTAGAATTTCTCAATCTGTTTTTGCCCTCAATGCAAGCTTACTGGCCTTCAGTTACTTCACAATTTTGGTATCTTTTTTTGAAGTAAAGATTAGTGTCAGATTACTTTACTCCGGTGTTTAGGCACCTAGAAAGCCTTAAGAGGAAGGTTATGCAATGCCATTTGCTGCAGAATAAGATTTCCAAGAGGTCACGATGTGTGTGTTTGCTTCGTTTGAACCAGTGCATTTACCACTCAAGAATTGCAGTTGAAGGAAACTAGATGTTTGCTATTTCTTACCTGCGTCCCCGGAGAGGGTTTTTTGGTCGATACTTAGCCCTCTTCTAGCCTCCATTCCCCGCATTTAAGTGCACATCAAAGTGAAAGCGGCGTTGCTGTGTCCCCCGTGGGACTGCTGGGAGCCTGCTGGGTCCCTGGCTGCTGCAGAGCCCTCGGCACCTGCCAGCGCATTCTTCACTCGGGGAGGTCCCGGCTCATTGGTAGGGAGATAGGGAAGAGCCTCAACAGAGTATGGTTTTGCTTGCAAAGCCAGTGTCTGAGCAGTGCGTGCGTGGCATTTTCAGGTGATACCACCAAAATTGATAGTACAGCTTGTTCTGCTTTTCTGCTTTTGTGCCATACAGAGGGCTGTGCCCAGCCATCTTCCAAGCACTGAAGGGGATGATAGTAAGAGGTGGCAGATCTGCCAGCTCCCCTGACAGCAAACACACGCTGAGCTAGAAGCTGAAATTTGCGTCCCCAGATTCAGCAGGGCTGAAGGTTGTGCATAAGGTTTGATTGCTGACCTGAATAAGTCTGCGGCATCTTCTCGTACGTTTTCTTGTACCTGAGGATGAATAGCAGAAAAAGAGCTTATCCGTTTCCCCTTTTTCTCTCCTTTTGCTGTTAACGTCACGACCATGCGGAGGTTGATGGTGCCCGCCTGGGTGCTCTGATTGCTCCCTGTCGTGCTGCTTTGTGAGCTCCCCTGCAAGCAGCACCTCCCTCATGGAAGAGGCAAAGTGAGATCGGCTGCTTCTCCTGTCTGTGTGCGACTTCAAGTTTAGACAGAGATGGTTTATTATCTCTTAATTCTCTTGATTATTTAAAACACTCGTGCAGGATGACCAGGCACGTACGTTGTGTGAACTCACACAGGCAGAATTCACACCAGTCCTGGTGGCATCTTCTGGACACCCAGATATGAATAATAAGAAATAAAAGATTAATAATAAGAAGAAGTAAGGCAGGCTGAACACCGACCCCGTGTTCTGGCTTATCTGATAAACCATGAAAATGTGTCATTTTAATTCTGTATTATTAGAGTAGGACGACTGTTAATTTAAATTTTAGTTTAGTTTAGTTTAGTTTGGTTTATTTACAAGTTCTATTTGAAAATGAGAAGGGGAGCTGAGAAAAGGTAAGTAACTAGAGTGCATTGCAACATGAAAGGCCAGCAATTTCTGGAATATTTCTGTTTACAGTTGAAGACAAAGGGCATCTGTAATCCCTTTTACAGCAACTTAACTGAATCTGACATGGCAGTGTTTACCTTGCACTTCAGGTATTAGGTATCAGCAATGAGTTACCACAGGTGGAAACCAACAAGTGCTACTACATGCTTCATGCCAAAGCAATGGCTGTCTGAGGGGCCTGGCATACCTCCGCAAAACTCAGTCAGTAAAACAATATTTAAAGTATAAAATTGCAAAAAGTAATATGTGGCAGAGTGCCTTAGCTGTTGCCCACATTTTTGTCATACCCATTAAAGATGTTATTGCGCGCGTGTGTGTGAAGCCAGTTTTTGCACAATTTGAGGATTTAAACTTGAAACTTTCATTAAATTTATCGACTTTCTGGTGACCTTGAGGGTAACTACCCTTGAACCGTGGTAGAAAGGAAAAGGGCTATAGGGACATCCGTGATGATCAGAAAGAAAGTACAAAAGGGGATCAAGTTTTTAACAACTATATAGTAATTAATAATCTATAAAATAATGTTCATTTCTTTTAAGGGATGGGAAAGACATGGTGGATATTGTTACAAAATCGACAGTACCCCTCGAAGTTTTGAACATGCTTCCAGTGGTTATTTCTGCCCATCTGCACTTGTATCAGTAACAAACAGGTAGTTTACCCTATTAGACAGCGTGAAGATACCTCTAACAAGAGCTATTCTAACTTTAGAAAGTATTGCATGGCAAAAGATACTACTGTTATGAAATAGTATTTGTGTGAGAGGCAAACAAAATTACTAACATTGGCTAAAATCAAAGGTGCGCTTTGCTTTATTTTTTAATTGAAAACCAATTTAGTAAAAAGCAATTGTTAGGCTAATAAACGCTTACAGCACTGTGCACACATTTGAGCGTGCAGGAATCTAAATAAAATGCTTTCTACAAAGGTATGTAACATCTTCAAGGAACTTTATTAGTGTGCTTGGAAACTATTCTGAAAAATGAAAATGTATTTAATTTTTATAATCAAAATACATCAAAAGTTAATCTAAATCAATTAAGGTTTTATAAATGTTTCTATTTATGTATGCATTTTATGTGAGTTCTCAGCAAATAGAGGGAGAGACTAAATGTTTGAAAGCATTTGAGGTCTGTCTTCCCTTGCTTTGTGTCCGTTTACCTGTATTCCAGCTTTAGCAAAGGCTTTCTCCTCTGCAGATGTCTAGATGCTTGGGTTTTCTCTACTGTCTTTGTGATTTACCCTATATGTTGGTTTCCTATTAAAGTTTATAGACATACTGATAAATGTATTACATGCATACTTTAACCTCCGTGTATTTATTGTAAAAAAACCTGTAAGGAGGAAATCTCCCCTCTCTTTAGGACGGGGAGGTACTGTAACTGACAGCAATCAGATGAATGATAGCTAGAAATTTTAGGAAAACACAGGCTAGCCCACGGAAGGATTTGCATCAATGGGAATTTGGCCTGCCAGGTGGTTTCAGAGTTGTGCTCAATGCATCCACTGCTGTACTGCAGTACGACAGCAATCCTTATGGGGAGGATAAAGGACAAGTTCTTGCAGCTGAGCATTCGCAGCTTAAACATCACAGGGAGCTGAGCGCATTCTGCACATCACTGGAAGCACATCTTCTGTCTTTTTCTGCTTTTTTATTTGATTTTTGCTGGGTGTAGCCATCACTGTTTATGATGTTAGCTCCCAGTTCCAATATTGGGAGTGGCAAAGGAAGCTAGTTGTTAGTTTAGCTTGGTTTTTTAATTACTGCTGAGGTTTGTTGTTCTGGTGTGAAAAATGCAAAAACTTTTCAGTGTATTCATACCAAAAGATTCATTAAAAAGTAAGCTGTAGAGGAAGGAGAGTTGATATAAAAAGAGAACATGCAGAGGAAATGAAAAATTTAAATAAAAGTTCTCAGTCACTCTCAGTATAACAGTTACATTCAGTTTTTTACATTAATGACACCCTTATGGTATTTAGCCATTCTTTTCATAATGTGTGAAACCAAGAAGTCATACAAATCTTTACCAAAATGGGAATTTACTTTGTTATATGTGTTTTCATAGAAAGCTGATTAAATGTGCTCATAAACTGAAGCATTTTTGTATAATGCTATACCAATTATATTTGAATAAATTACATTTAGTTGACCAATGAGTTACTATATGCAATAATTGTTACTTGGAAAAAGGTGTAAATCTCTCGCATAACTTTAATGAAATTAAAGAAGGAAAAAATGATTCCTTCTGTAGCCAGATCAGCTAGTGCTTTGAGTCTTTCAACTCTGGTTTCTTAGTGCTGATTTGTATGTCTGGTTCCCATAGGATACTTCTGTGCAGACAGAGCCTTTTCTTTTCTTTCTTCTGTAGCTTTTTTGGACCCCACTATCTTTTCTCCTTCATACAAGGAGTTTCTTATTTTTATTTGTGCATTATTCATATATTCTGCCTTTACTTCTTGTAGTTCAAGCATTGAGCTTGTAAGATCTTAATCTGCTGCTTCTTCTGTGTGCCCAAATGCTGAAAAAAAAGTAGGGAAGATACAGTATGGTTTATGCTAGAGTTGTGCCTGAAGTTCCCCACAGCATTCTATAAAGAAAATTAAGTAACTCTTACATATTTTTCTCTTCTCGCATAACTTAAATCATTTCATGAGCTATTCACTGGAATGCCTATTGACCTATTTTACTCTAATAAGCTTTTTGTCTTTATTATTTTATTAAGGTTTGAACAAGCTTTTGTCAACAGCTTGATGCATAGCATGGTAAAATCTGAGAGAATGTATTTTTGGATAGGATTGCAAGACCTTAACAACACAGGAGAATACTTTTGGCTAAGTACAGCGGGAAAGAATAGCTCCGTGAGCTACACAAACTGGAACAAGTATGAGCCACGTGAGTAACATGCTGATAAAAAAAGAAATGGCTTGGAGGGTGTCAGTGCACTTTCTTCCCCCTGCCACCAGTGGCTTAGCGGTGACTGAAGACTTCCAGTCCTTTCCTCCCTGCCTGGCCAAGAGAGCAGAGAGTTAAACTCACATTTTTTATCAACTCTGTAACTTCCTACCATGGACTGAGTTAGAGGAGCAGGCAGTTCTGGAGAAGCCAGAGCTTCCCTCCCCACTTTCCACCCGGGTGCTGTTATTGTGGGCTCCCCGGCTGTGGCAGGATGCTGGACGTCCCTCTTCCCACGCTCCGGTGTGGCAGGGGGGAAATTAACAGCCACGCTCTCCTTGCAGGAACAGCTAATCCCTGAAATTTTTCTTTTTCTGTGTGATGTTTTTCACACATTTCTTTGTGGGCTTTTCAAGGAGGTCATCAGGGCTTCCTGAGAGTCCCAGCAAAAGGTCCAAGAGAAGTAATGAATTTTATTTGGTAACAGTCACAGTTTGTAATTTGCATTTTATATGAAAAAAAGAGGGCAGGGATTGCCTTAGATACATTTCTGTCAATAAGAGCACTGTAGAAGTTTCTTCTTCTTTTTCCCCTTTAGTGTGCTGATACTTGGTTTGCTTGTTTGATTTTGTTTGTTTTATAGTAGTCCAAAGGAAAACTTTCCAAGAAAACAAAGAACAAAAAAAAGAAATAGTTGTTCAACCTTTGAAACATAAACCTCTTGGCAATACCTGAGAATAGAGACATAATAATAGACACTCAATTTCACTAACTGCTTCTCAGTTTTGGACTCTTTACATTTACTGCTTTACTACTGCAGTTAGCAAAAGTACTATTTTAAGTTAACTATTAAAGTTAACTATTAAGTTAACTATTTAACTATTTCATCTGCTGCATTTTGTGAGACGAACCCTTCGTCATGGTTCATTTTACAAGTTCAAGTCAGCCCAGACAGGCTTAGGAACTAGTCACTAACCAGAAAATTTGCTACTTTTGTAAGTTCATCGAGGTTTTATCGAGAACCTGATGCCAATAAAACAGTCACTTCACCAAAAATTCACAAAATTCAAATGCTTTATGCTCTTACTCCCATGTCTAGGTCATTCTGGAGGATGTGTGGCTATGCGAGGGCAGCACCCTATTGGTTACTGGGAGGTGAAAAGCTGTAAGAACTTCAAAGCAATGTCATTGTGCAAGCAAAAAATCAATTCTTACGAAGAACCTGAACTTACTTTTCAAAAACATTTGAGTTCCTGCTATTTTGGTTGGGAGTCAGAAGCTAATCTGCTCAACTGCTACAAGGTATGTGACAAACTTGAATTAATTGTTAACATCCTTTGCTGTGTTTTAAAGTGAGTGAAAGTCTTAAGAATCAGAACTACACTTGGAATATACATGGCTTTACTGTAGGAAAAACTGCAAATAATATTTGATTTTTATGGGTTTCTGAAACAACTGCTCTCCAAAATCAACTACATTTATGACAGTGTTTATTTTATTGCAGATATTTCACAATGAAAAAGTTCTGATGAGAAGAACATGGGATGAAGCGGAAGCGTTATGCCAAGATTTTGGAGCACATCTTGCTAGTTTTAGCCATATCTATGAAGAGACATTTTTAAACAATTTGTTATACACAATATTTGATAGGTAAATGTATTTTTTTAACACTAACAAGATGTATCTTAATCATAGTAATATGTAAAAATAATCTAGGTTCTTCTATCCTCTTTACTAGTGACTGAAGAAGTCTGTAATGAACTTAGAAATGGGTGAAGTGTATTAGCAACACTGTAATATGATTCTTTTTGAAGGTGATCTTTGTAGTAGGTGTTGAGCAACTGTTAAAGGGATATTCTTGTGTGTTAACATTCCCTGTTGAAATGGAGGTTTGGCAATTTTAATCTTATTTTAAATGTTTTCATCTTTATAAGTATAATTTAACACTTTCAGTAGGAAAACTGGAGTTTACTTCAAGGACACTAATAATTTAAGAAATGTATTATGGAATGATATATTGAATTCAAGAAGAAATGAATATGGGTATTTGCACTATTTAAAAATAATTTCTGAAGTAGCTGAGGAAAAAGCTCATGAGAAATGTTATTTTCTTTGTTTCTGTCACAGGACAGAAGACAGACAGTTCTGGATTGGATTTAATAAAAGAAACCTGCTTTCTGGAGGGACATGGCAGTGGTCTGACAGAACACCTGTAACTATCTGTATACTATATATTTCAATAACCTTTCAAGTCATATCTAAGCATATGTTCACAAAAATAAGCCTTGTGAGCAAACATTGGCCAGGAAAACGGTTTGGTTTTCATGTCCGCATACTTCACTTAAAGTAATTGTTATAACACCATTAATGGTACGCTACTATTAAAATAGCAGCCTGTGCAAAAGGACTCTGCAACTGCAAGAGGAGTTTGGTGGGTTTATAAAGTTTTGCTGATGTGTGCTTTCCTGCAAAGCACGTTGTGTTTAGCCCAAGACCAGGCATATGCAGAGTGAACACATTGTGTATGTGTGTCTGTGTATATACATATTTACAGGCATACCCATGCACACATATTGGAAAGCCTGAGAGCTGTGCTTAGGTGCTTTATGTATTCTATGACTGTTAGGTTCATGCCTGCATTTAGAGCTAAGTCCTTCCTTTTTTTTTAATACCACTTTTGATTTTGCATCCTTGAGGGCGTTGGTGCCACATGCCACACTAACGGTTAGTACCTGGGATTTAAACATCGAACAACTGAAGAAGGGTCAGTTTTTAAACTGTAATTGGTTTTCAGCCTTGAAGAACAGTGCTAGCTCTGCCACCATTACTTAAGTCATTTCAGAATGTGAGTGCAAAGTTCAATCATGCAGTGTGTTGAACCAAAGCAAAGGCTGTTAGGTGTGGGCAACTACTGCTAGTCATGTCAAAAAATTGTTAGGTTTCATAGCTATTCTGTTATTTTTATGAATAAGAAGTCTGATAAAAGATGGGAAAGTTGAATAGGACATTGATAGAACATGAATATGGACCCTATTTTTTGGATTTTACCGCCATAATTTAGGTGGTCCTCTAGTTGTTGCTTAAGATGTTCGTACCATACACACATCTCCAAATCCTTCCTTTTTCTCCATAATGTGATTTTGAAATGCTGCATGTAGGATTGTCAGTGAAAGGTAATGAATGCGTTGTTTTCAGGTTGTATCTTCATTTCTGGAGAGCAAGTATGTTGAAGATGACTCAAGAAACTGTGGTGTGTTCAAAGTAAATAGAACGGTCTTTCCAGCACACTGCAATGAAAAGCGTGAATGGATATGCAAAATACCAAAAGGTGAAATACTAATTAACATACATTGTCTATCATACCCATTACTTGCAATTCAGGAGAGACAAGGAAAAAAAATACCTAAAAGCTTGCTTTTTAGCCACATCTGGAGTTGGTCTTCTGCATGAAATTGTGGCAAAGCTTTATGTGGCCATTAGGGTTTGTTTGCCAGTTAACAGGTCTAATATGTGTCGTCAGTTTAAAAATGGATAGCAATGATTAGCAGTTAGTCAGCAGGAGTTAATCAAACTTCTCATTTATAAAGGTTACTAAAAATGTTAAGTGTGGCAATTATTTTATTTTATTCCATGTTTAACTCTTTTTTTTTTCCTTTGGTCCCTGAATGAGAGTAGCAATATTCTTCATGATTTTGATTAAATCCTTACCACGTGGAGAAAGCAATTTCAGTGAAATACCTCTTTTCATTCTTAATTAGCAGTGTTTTAATTTATTTATGTATTTTTGCAGGTGTTAAACCAAAGAATCCAGATTGGTACATAGCGGGTATGAAAACATTTTCTTTTTTGGCATCTTGAAACATTACAATTTGGAAATACAATTTAAGCTATTGGTAAAAATAAAGTAACTAAAATGTTCCAAGTTAAAAGTTTGCGTTAAGAAACTGTGAAGGAATTGGTTGCTACAGATCAAAATCTGCTACTCTTTTGTTTAGAAACACTGAAACATCAGATACTACTTCGGTTAGGTACAGGAATGTCACCAGTAATAAGCACAGGAGTTTGAGAACCTCTCCATCACATGAAAACTGCCTTTTTGCAGAGGCTTGGCAAAGGCTTGATATTACTGCAGTATCACAGGATAGAATATTAAAAAAGAATTAGTCATAGTGCATATTTTTTTTCATAAATTGATATGTTAAATATGGTTCTGCTGTTAATTGTGGCGTATTTGTACTCTGACACATGGCTGAAGGCGGGCCACAGGGGTCACAAAGAATGAGACTTGAAATGAGCTTTTACCCCTGCACACCACTGACTCTTTTGCTTGTTTTCTAGAACTGCCGTGGACTTACTATCAAGGAGCAGAATACCTTTTCCATGTCAATCCTACGGACTGGGAAACCTATGAGTTTGTCTGTGGCTGGCTTCGCAGTGGAATGGCAACAATAAATTCTTCTGGTGAACAAGCCTTTGTTCAAAATAAAATTAAGAAGGTAACAAAAACTATCCTCAGGCAGTAACTGGCTATTTTCTGCTATATCTTTTGGAATATCTGGCTGCCTGTTGCTCCAGGTAGAATCCGAAAGACATTTACTTCAGAAATAATTCTCTTGCTGCCTTCATTTCCCACATCCTTCCCTGAAGCCCTGTCTAGCTAAAGAAGTCAGTAACATTTCAGAATCTGCAGAATCTTCTCTGCTAATGAGCAGGTCGATCGTTCTGCCTCAAAGGACCCAAGAGGAGCAAAAACCAGCTTCCTATCCCAAAGTAATGAAAGTAATTAGGGGTAAAGAGAAAGGATTGTTTCACATGTGGTGTACATCCTTCTCTGTCCCTTCTTCTTCCCCCATGCCTCCGTGACCAAGGGGACCCACTGTGGTTCCTCAGGTGTTCACACAGTGGTTCTGCATCCACCAGGATGTCTCCTGGTCCCACACAGTTCCCCAGTTACGCTCTGTTCCCATTCAGTAGCTTGGAGCTGGTCATCAGTAAGCGATACTGCGGGACATTTCAGTGGGTCTATTAGCACGACATGGGCAGTAAGTCCAGATGTTTGAAATGGTCTTCATAGTTTAAATCTTCAGCATGATGGTTTGAAAGGTTATTCTTGGGGAGGGCTGGCCAAGAATGAAGAATTACCGATTTCTCTGCACCTTAATTATAGAACTCTAAACCGTGGATGTGGGTACTTATGACCATGGAAAAAAGATTACCTTTTCCTCTGTGTACGCCAGCTTGGGCAACATTCCATGTGTCCACACATCTGTATGATGCTTCCTGAAGTAAACCCCTTTGCGACTATGGATATTTCTCTGGGAAAAAAGACATCTGCCTTTAAATTCCCTCCTCTGGACAAAAGCAGAATTTCTGTAGAACCACTCTGAAGTAACAAATAGCTTTGAAGCTGAGAAATAGCTGCAGAAGCAGATGAATTCCCAAGAAACTAAGTCTGTTTTCTTTTAGGTGTTCTCGGTAAAAGCAAATCAAGGAAAACACAAAAAAAAAAAGAAAAAGAAAAAAAGAATAAAAATGTCTGCCTTACTGAGGGCAAAATTCTATGGCTGTAATGTAAAGGGATATCATAGTGTAATCTTTAAAAGAAAAGAGAGAAAAGCTCTTGACCCACCCTTGATTTTGCTTGCACTGTGTACAGCCGTCTCTGCTTCTAACTCACAACAGAAAACATAAGTTGAATTGTGGTGTATTAAGATGGGGGTTTTAAGTTCCCAGGGAATTATGTGTCATTTTTATCTGCTGTTTAAGTAATTTTGTATAAAAACATAATGAAGTGGATTTAAATCAACAGTTCACAGCAAAAATAGCTTATAATGAAAGAGCAACATAAGTGGCTAGGCTGTCTTCTTCGACATCTACCAGAGCTTGTGATGTGATGTCACTACTGCCTTACCTAACACTGAATGTTTATGACTTAAAAAATGATATAACTTTAAAAAAAAAAAAGTATTTTTCCAACTTAAGATCACTTAAAATGGCTAATCAGAATGCTTCTTTAAAGTCATGTTTACTTACAACAGATCTTTTAAAAGCAGATTTATCATTAAAATTAGTGGGTACTATGGCAGTTTGTGAGCATTCTGCAATGAAGAAGCCAAGTTAGCTTCCTTGGCATTGGAAATCAGATTAACTTCCTTGAAGTTTTGTCTCAGAATGTAACAGCTACTTTAAAGCCTGCTGCCTTTGGCTAAGCTTTCCCAATATAGCCAGGTGTGTCCCTAAGTGATTGTAACCGGTTTCCTGTGGAAGCAGGAGTAAGGATGGTGATCACTAAAATAATACTCAGCAGTCCAGATAAACTTTGCATGTGTCATTAGAAAACTTTGTCAAAATTTCTTAACGTGGAATTTGAAATCACATCTTTCACTATTTCTTTAAAAACTGTAATGTGTAGGCTGAGTGCTGTGCTCAGAAAACTGAACTCGGGGGCCAGGCAATACAAAATCAGACAGCATTCCTGAGTCTCTTTGTCAGAAATGTCTACTTTCTTCATTCGATATTGCTATGGAAGCTGTAAGCTGGTGAAATCCTAACACCAAGGACAGTGTGGCTACCACAACACAGGCTGCACTTCAGTTCTTTCTGGAAAAAAATAAATGCTTCTCAGAGACAAGGTGGCTTTTCCAGTGTCCTGCATATTCAGAGCTCTTTTTTTGTTGTTGGCTCTTTCCCAAAGACCCCAAAACTGTGACCATTGAGTGGCTAACCCTGAAAGTGAAGCCTGTTCACAGTTTAAGGCAGAATCAAGTCAGCACAGCAATAATAAGTGTCTCTTTGAATTACATTACTTCTGTGACTTTTCCATAATACTTTGCCTTTTGGGAGTGGAGATCTAGACCCTTTCATGAGAACAACAATCAGTCTGGAAAGCAGCTGTAGGAATCTCTTGTATGAGCTATAGAAAGTCAGTCAATGTTCATAGAAAACATTCTGAAAACATTAAAGACCAGTACTATATTAAAGCTAAAAGGAAATATTTGCTATTGTCTATTTTTAGGAGTTGGGGAAAAACATTCTGGCCTAAGACTACAGGCTTTTTCAAGCCAGATAGGCTGTAAATTCCTAAAATTGTAAAGTCCTAGTTTACAGAAGATACATCAGCAGTCCAGTGGAAACTGGGAGCTAAATCATGCTCTACTTACATGAATAACCTTACTGAAGTGACATAAATTAACACGGGCAGGATTTAGCACCTATTCTCCCATTGGAACACGATGGAGATGCTATTTGTCTGAATACAGTCTGACTTCAGGAGTTTGTTATTGCTTTGATAAGAGGCCAACAACAGCTAAACATATGGCAAAACATTTTTTTATAGCTATCCAATAGTGATGTTCACTGGTGGATTGGACTGCACGCAGAAAACCTCAGTGATGAATTTCGGTAAGAATACCTACACTTCAGCTGCTATGAGTTGTACTTGGCATGCCCTGTTTACAGGCTGCCGTTCAGTCTGATGGGCTAAACCAGTTTGATGACTGAGTGGGATATTCAAGAGACAACTTCAGTTCTCATTTAAATATCATGCAGAATAGATTACCCTTGATTTATCTGCATATTACGGTATTTCTTCTGAAAGGGTTATAGAAGATACAAGCCAAAGACATGAATATCAACCTTATTGTTGGCTGTTTTTTTAACGCTCAGTTAATAAAGGGGCACTTTCTACCTTGTATCTCCTTACAAACACTTTTAATGGAGGGTGTATTTTTAGGTAAGAATAGGAAAAAGTGTAACTACACTCTTAACATTTCTGTGCAGCTGGAGAGATGAATCACCAGTAACATACCAGAACTGGAATGAAGGGAGGAGAAAAGATCTGCAGAAACCAGGGAAAAGATGTGGCTTCATTTCATCACAAACAGGTTTATTTTATATTTGCTTTTGCTGCAGGAGTTGTGACTTGATTCTGTTGTTGGCCAAAGCGGTTATATTTTTTTAATTGCTCTCAAGAAATGCAATCCATATTCAAGTCCTGTTACATGGTTATAATTTACATAACTGCTTTTAAGATTAAGAAAAAAACAGCACAATATCATTAATATTCTCAGAGACTAGGTTGTAGGATTTAAAAGTATATTAATAGTTCCAGTTCTCTAATGTCAAAATACAGAGATGCCAATGGTACTGATACTTTAGTTTTACTTAAGAATCTGTTAACGTGGCATAGCAAAAATGTTAACGCATTGCTGGTTTTCACAGTCAGTTTTCTTATAACCAAATGAGATGGATAGAACAACAATTTCTACATTTATAAACTGTTTTTCTATCAGCACACAACTTCAAATGCTCAGGTGTCTAGCTTATTTTTGATCCTGTAGCCAATCTGCTGAGGGATTTTGGGGTACCATGGTTTTGTTGCTAGTCTTTACATCATCACATAGCTCTGTATTTCAGTACAGTAATTAAAAAAATATACAGTGCTGCTGGTTCTAGTGATTTCTGTCATCTCACAGTCTCTGTTTTCTTAAGATCTCCAATTCACGATAAAGTAAACATGTCAGGTTCCATGGAAAGAAAAAATATCCAGCTTTGTATTTGTAAGAGGAGATGAAAAAAAAATTAATCCAGCTTTTTATTTGTAAGAGGAGCTGAAAAAAAAAATTAATCCAGCTGCACTCTTGTAATCTCAGCCTCAAAAGCCAAAACTGAAAAAATTTTAAACCTTCCTTTTTCCACACACAATCTTGGGGTTTTGATTCGTGACTTTGAAATGCTAGAGTTTGGCGTTCCTATAGTTATTATCAGATAAAAGGAAGAGACAGCCACCCTTCCCCCTCAGCTGGCCAGCAGATGGGAACTGGTCAACAACTTGAGTGCACTGAAAAATGTGTTTTCCTCCTAAACAGGTCAGCGTTTTATGTCAGTACCTGCATCTTGCCAAAATTTTTCAATTTGAGGAAGTCAAACTATTTTATCTGGAAGACATAATTTTAATATCTTTCCCTTTTTTTGTATAACTAATATTTATTTAAATACATGATGATATAGGCATATGTTATGTGACTCAGTGTAGAGGAATTGGTTTAACTTACTTTTATTCCCAGTTTGAATTTATTATGAGCCCCATGGACCATCAAATCCACTGTAACTTGATATGTCCAAATGTATTTGATGTAGAATCTCATCTTGCTCAACCACTAAAGGATTCTCGTCTTAACAATATCTAAGCTAGCTAAGAAAAAAAATCCTTTCCTATTCTGAAGCTAATACTGAACTGTGATTTTTCTTCTTATGCAGGACTCTGGGGTGATGAAAACTGTACCGTCTCTCTTCCCTGTATTTGTAAACGTAAATTTGCATGGAAAATAGAGAAAGAGATTCCAAAAGACCAGAATCAACAAGGAGTATGTCCCAAAGGCTGGTTGCACTTTGGATTCAAAGTAAAACTTTTTTTTTTCTGCTTCTTGATTATACAAAATGCTTTCCATATTTATGACAGAAATTGGACTTCTTAAGGATTATTCAGTATTTGAAGATTTTCTTCCTTTTTGAAAGCAGGGCCCTTAGGTTTATAACTACTGGCACAGTGATACAGAGGTTTATGGCCATGAAGTAGCTTTGCACACAGAAGTTGTCTTAATAAACTGTCAAAAATTTTAATTTAGTTCAAGAAAGTGAATTCTCATGTTTGCAAAACCTATTAAGTGTATTTGTGCATTTGCTGTAAAAAGCCTGCTCTATCCTCTCTTTTCCACTTAGGACAATTCCAAGAGGTTTTTTTATGGTCTCAAAACAGATCTCTGTCCCCTTGTTGTACTAAATGGATCCCGAAATGCTGCCATCCTCTGAAAAATGGTGTTTCAAATACAGTTCATCAAAGATAATTATAAACCAAAGGCCATTTGCAATTGAAGGTTGAAAGGCAGTTATTTCTTCAGGCTTCTCTTAAATACGTAATGCAACATGCATTAAGGTGGCAGGATTTATCCCGGTGCTGAACTCAGTGACTGCAAGGATAAATTTAACGCAGATTGTGTTTGCCTTTAAACAACTAATCTGAATGCAGGCCTGATTGCAGCTGAAAGCTGATATCAAGCATGTTGGAGAGATCCATTGCAGGACAGAAGCTAATTAAATATTTAATATTCAGTAACAGCATGCGAAATGTTTTAGTGATCGCTCTTCAGGATTGATAAATAGTTTTTAAACAAGAGAAAAAACAAAACAAGCCTTTTATGTTTTTCTTTTGGTTTGTTTTGGTTTTTGGTTTTTTTTAAACAGTGCTTTTTGATACAAATTCCAAAGGATCCAGGGCATCTGAGAAACTGGTACTCTGCACAAGAGTTCTGCAGTAGCTATGATGGGTCACTCGCTTCCCTTGAAGATGAACTAGAACAAGGTAGACTACTGAAAATATTGTTAAATAAATAAAATTTCATCTTCATTAGGATGCTGTAGCGAAGTTTCATCTTGGGTACAGATTTAGGAAAAAATTCAGATCCTACTCATGGTTCAACTGCTTTAAACAAATCAGTGTTTCCTTTTTCCTGTTTCCCAAAATGTAAAGATTCAAATATTCACTGAGCTATATGACAAGTACGTTTTGAGAAGTAATTATAATTTCTTCTGTGCTTAATATCATGCATTAGAAATAAAAGAAAAAAATGGAATACCCATTTAAAAATTCACTATGTAAAATTTCTACCTTATGAATGCAACATCACATTGTTGGAAAAGCAATCTCATTTTTATCCTTTAATAGTACTTAAAATCTGATCTATAGTGTAGCACATAAGCATAGTGCTAGGCTGGAACTGTCAGGGAAATAAATGCCAGCACATTTAGAAATATTTATAATCCCTATTCATAAAAATCTGTGGTTGAATTTCATATATTTGTAAAACCATTTATTTGGAGGTGGGAGGAATCTCACTGGCTATCTTTAGTTGGGAAATCTTATTTTCAACTAAAACTTGAGAAAAGTTTTTTCAATGGGACAGTACCCTAATCTAATACTTAAGTTGTTCAAGCTGCTGTGAATATTTCTGGAAGACTTACTAGTTAATGGACTAGATCCTAACCCAACTGAAGTTAATCAGTTTAGCTGACTTCATAGTTAGATGACACTGAACTGCCACTCATGTTCTTACTTTCTATTAACTATGTAACGTCATTGGTTAGTAATTAAATTTTTCAGTGCTTTATTGTGTCAGAAGAGACTTCATCAATCCCTAAATGGTTACCAGTTAATTATATTTTATTCCTGTTTCATTTTCCAGCTTTCATAACAATGAATCTATTTGGACAGAAAACAAGTGTTTGGATAGGTTTCCAGAGTGATGATTATGAAAAATGGGTGAATGAAAATCCTCCTATGTATTCCAACTGGTCTCCAGTTGAAGTAGTGCGTGTGAGTATTTCCAGGTGGTTTAAAGACAGTGGGAAGTTGTTTTATCCATAAAAATCCTGACTGCCACAATGACATGACCTAATTTGTTACAGCAACTTAGTCTTCTTTTAATTTTTGCAACTTCAAACAGCTGTGGGCACAGATTTATGGGCATAACTATAGGTAGTAAAAAAGGCGCTATTGAGACAGTGATTTCTGTAATTTGTGGCTATAGTCACATTCTCTTGCAATTGCTTTTAAACATCAAAGTTTGAATTATATGGTTAGTATCATATGCTGGGTCTGAGCAAAGCTTAGGAATAAGATTATGAATATTGTATTTTAATATATTGGTTTAGACCATGTTAGTCCATATTGGGCTTAGCATTTTAGTTTGTTCAGTGAAAGCCTGTGACTTTTATTAGGAGGTTATTGTTTCAAATTGTATTTATGGGAGTGTTCATTGGTCTATCTAAATATTTATAACTGACTTTCAGATAATTGTTCTTCTAAATTTAATGTGATAATTATGCATTGTTTTTACACAGTGTCTTTTTTAATTAATAAAATTTCTTATTATCTGTGTTTCTTGCAGAGACAGCATTATAACAGTGCAAACATTCAAGAACAACTTCCACTATGTACACTGGTATCAAATAACCCTAATTTTTATTTTACGGGAAAGTGGTACTTAGAAAACTGTCAGAAAAATTACGGGTTTGTCTGCCAAAAGACTCAGGGTAAGGTTTTGTTTTGCTTTGCTTCTGTTCTCTCTTCTTACTAGCAGCTTGTTATAGGTGTCCATAAAACCAGGAACATAAAAGATTTCTAAGATAGTTTGATAATTAGACAGACTGGCTCTACACTATTGAATAAATCAGCAGCTGTGATGTAGAAGTAATTTCCAAAAAAATATTATATTCTTCCTAACTTTGAGCTTTCTGTTGCATATCTTAGAATCAGGAATACAGATGAAATTTCACATTTTCTGTCTTGGCAGCAGAGTAACCACATGAAATTACAAAAGGCAAAACTGCGGGTAATATTGAAGAAAATATGGTATTTTTATTGGGGGGGTGTGGGGACTTGCACTGTTGGATCAGAACAGGCTCTAGAAAATGTATTTCTGTGAACAGTGTGAGCCAACTGGCCCATCAAATAGAGTTTGGCTTTTCTTTTCACGCTTCTCTAATTCTGTTACCATGAAGTTCATTTGCCAGCAGCACGAAGCGTTTGTGGGGAACACAATTGTTGGGTTTCCTGAAGCGACGTACCAGCGTTGCCTCTCGGACTGGGAGCCGCTGGCATCCCTGGGGCACTGGGGCAGGTTTGGAGCCCTGTCCCAGGGGCTGCTGCGGCAGCCAGCGCGAAGCTGCCGGAGTGTGCTCCCAAAATAGACCAGCAGCAAATTATTAACCCTAAATCAAAGGGAGAGCTGTAATCTGAGCCTGTAAGGAGTGGCTGTGGGTGCTGTACTTACTGCTGGGGTGGTTTTATATGGCTCAACTTTATCTATCACCTCTCAGTTAAGCCCTGAGTCTAAAGAGGCAATCCTCTCCTGCTGGCTGCCTGGGAGGAGAGGGAGAGTCAGTAGAGAAGTAGAATAAACAAATACAAGCTTTGGGCAGCACTCACATGTGGCTCTAGCAAACCATAGCCGTATTTGACATCATTTATTATGAACTACAGTTGTGGGGAGTGCTGGAATAATACTGCCTGTAGTGTAGGAAAAATAAATAAATGCATTTTCCTGATGGTTCATTTCATTTACCTCCCAAACGTTGGTATTTTAACCCCTTGCTGCTGCTTCAGGCAGATGGAAAAGGCGTTAAAAGGCAGGGAGGAAAACCGTTGCCTTCGGGCGGCCAGGCTGCAGGGCACTGGGGGGACTGGGGCTGCAGTGGATGCCCAGGACCCTCCCCACATCTCCCGGCTGGGTGAAGGAGTGAGTGGCCTGTGGGCCCTGACTGAGTGTGGCAGGGATGGGATGGGAGGGGATGGGATGGGATGGGATGGG
>JANZLQ010000001.1:34931033-34976825 GCA_026212715.1 Elanus axillaris
GGGGGGCAAAGGGAAAAGGGAGCACAGACTCCAAAGGAAGAGACACAAATCAGCATCTCTGTGAGGATGCAGTCAGGTTCCCCTGGGCCAGAAGCAGCTTGCAGGGTCATGTGTAGCAAGCCCTTCGCACCTGAGAATTAGGTGAGGGCTCAGGCAGTGAGTGAGACCTCTCTGTGCCCAGCATAGCATGCATACACTGTACAAGGTGTGCCCTCATTTTCTCTTGAGATAAACAACTCTCTCAATAAGCTGTCCTGCTGAACTGCTTTGCGTTTGGACCAGCCCCAGGGGACCTAGGACCTCCCTTTCCTTCCCGAAGCCCCATTCTTTAAGAAGCCCTCCCAACCTGACACTTTGAGGGGTCTCATCTGCCCTGTAAGATCATCACATCTAGCACAGATCGAAAGGACATCAACCTGCAATGCCCAGCATATTGTGGAAGAGTACATCCTCAAGCAGCAGAATTCTGGTCCTCAACTCCTTACAACAGGAGCCTTTACTCATTCAGAAAACTAGCCCATGCTCCTAAGCATGTAATACATTGACCAAGGCTCTTTGTGCACCCTTGCTTTACAGATCTGCTGCCTTTTCTCTAGGCCAGCAGGGCTCAGCCCTTGAAAAGCAGGTAATTTTCCAGTCCTTTGTCAGGTCTGGTTTTCATCTCTGAAACTTGAGCACTTTCTGTTTGCTGAAGGTCCTACCCCACAGGCTGTTGCCATCCAAAGTTCAGCCAGTGCAAAGCAGAGCGGGTCAGTGGCTTCATGGATCTGGCATCCCCACAGCTGTATCTCAGGGGAACAGCTGCCCAGTGGTCACGGGCACATACTCTGCTCAGCCCTTGCATCCCCTTGGTTTAGCTGCCTACTTTAGTTCCTCCATCCCATTCACTTTTTCCTACAAGAACTACACCTCATCTCTTTACCAATTCTTGTCTTCTCAGAGGCCCCCAGGTCTCACCAGGTTCTTTTGCCTCTTAGGATACACGGACAGCTCTAAGTGCCCTCCTGCCTTCTGACAGACACATCCGTCCACAAACCTGTGCTTCTGCAGCAGAGCTGGAGGAGGCTCAGCAAATACCTCCTGTTGCCTTCCATCCCTGAGCATCTGTCTGGGCTATTCCTTCTTCTCCCACACCAGCCTGTTTTGTCTTCAGTTTCTCACAGTACTGGAGCTTGATTTGATTTGCAGACACAATTTTCTCCCATGTAATTCAGCTCTGCCCTGTGAATTGGCTCTTTACTGATACATTTTTGCTTAGCTTGAAGAGGATTAAGTAACTTCTTTCACCACGGCAGTCCTATTTCTGGCCTATGCTTGTTATCTGGGAACACAGGACAGTGGCAGCAGGGGGAAGAATTTTATTAAGAGGCCGAGGGATCTGCCACGCAGTCCCATTGCTTCCCTGCTCCCCACTAAGCTTCTGCAGGCACTAGTAGATAAAGTTCTGCTAACAATAGCATCGCCCCTTTATTTCTGCCCTTGTCTCCAAAGGCAGCTACTGAATTCTTTTTTCCAAAAGCTATATTTAACACGAATCTTCCAGGTCTGAAGTTTGTAGAAGGCATGTATGAGTAGGCAGGGAAGCAAAAGGAAGCCTGTCACACAGCCTGTGGGATGTGCTGGCCAGAGCACGTCTACCCTCGCCTGGACACAGTGCAGGATGCTGACAAAGAGAATTGACCCTGTGTGCCAAAAAGCAGCTGACCAAGGGGCTGTGTCATTCTCTGTCAGTGCCTGCTCAGCTGCTATGGACCTGAAGGGAAGAGCCTAAAGCCACCCTGGCTGTGCTGCTCTGCAAGCCACAGGAGCAGGGCTATGACCGAGCCCACAGGCAAACCTCCTTATGGTTCTAGCCCACAGCACAAGCCTGCCAGCCCACAAAGGTCCTCAGCAGGAAGAGCTCAGGCTGCCCCTGCTCTCACACTGCCATGCAGCAGGACAGCTCCCCACAGCAGCTGGAGGGCAGCCACCGCTTCCCACATGAGCATGTACAGCAAACCTTACTCCATACCCTCTGCCACAGCACCTCAT
This sequence comes from Elanus axillaris, assembly GCA_026212715.1. Classification (NCBI taxonomy): domain Eukaryota; kingdom Metazoa; phylum Chordata; class Aves; order Accipitriformes; family Accipitridae; genus Elanus; species Elanus axillaris. The sequence goes on from JANZLQ010000001.1 coordinate 34,933,065, forward strand.
AGAGCCAAGCCGGCCTGGCCCAGCACCAGCAGCACAACTGCCAGCAAACTTCTGCCCAGGCAAACCACACAGTTTGTCCCAGTGTTCAGCGCCTCAGCTCAGGAGGGAGGTCCACACATCTCAGAGACGATTCTCAATGTCTTCCAAGGAACAGCTCCCAACCAAACCCTGGCAGCACGTCCAGGCAGTAATTCTTCCAGGGTGAAATCCTGCAAGTTCAGACACGTATGGAGCTCTGTGGTCTTTATTCTTCCCTTAATGAGAACCCAGGCTGATTGTGACAGCTTTTTGTCACTTGCAATCAGTACTGTGGTAGACTACAGCAAGGAAGAGTTGTGCTTGAGCACCACTTGCCTCACCTGGCTGACCCGTTTTGAAGACTGCATCTGCCTCCATGTAACTCCTGAGCAGACAGAGCTTTACTATCCTCTGTTTCAGCACCTATGAAAGGCTAGTGGGGCAGATAAGGCAGAAGAGCTCTACTACATCCTCTCCATGGATGACTCTATTGCATCAGGCTAGAACAGTGCAAGACAAGCTTTTTCCCCTCAGTAACCAAGATTAGACCATGAATAAGAGGAATTAGCTAAAGGTCAAGCCAGCTAGAACAAGAATAATGAACACAGGCTTAAGGAACAGCTGTGTGCAATTGCTCAAAGTACAGCAAATTCATCCTTTTTTTAACTCAGTGGCTGGGGGAGGCAGAGATGTTAGCAGTGGCCAAGAGCACTTCTGGCCAAGGGACTGCAAGACCCATCTTACAGCAAACACCTGGTTTCTCTGCCATGCACCCCGAGTCACACACAAAACAGACAAGCATTGCCTTCGATCGATCCCTAACTCTGTGATGGGTGTGACCTCCTGGAGCAGTCTGTGCTGCCCCCCTTGCAAGAAGGTCCCTGCTCCTGAGGTTAATGTGATGTGCCCTGGTGCTTCCAGTCACAGCAGACAAAGGCTGCTCCTGAGAGTCTTAGACCCCGTAATTAACCTTTATCCCTTTGGACCAAAAGGAGCTGGGACACATTGACTTTTGGAACCTGCTAAAAAACGTTCAGTTAACTTCAAGGGGCTTTTCTGGGAGCAATAGTTGAGGAAACAAAGAGCTCAGAGAAGCGCTAGAACATTGTCATCAAATTGTTCTGAACATCTCTATTTTTAGAAGGGTGAAAGAGAGGAGCTGAAGACAATACCTTGGAGCCCCAGTGCACAGGATGGCAGCAGTAGTCACGGGCCTCTCTCAGGTCCAAGCCTGAGTCAGAGGAGGAAAGGGGGTAGTGATGATGGTGGTGGTAGCATCTTTCTCTTTCCTTTTTTTTTTTTTTATTAATTTTATTTTTTTAAGAGATGAAGTTCCATTTTCACCACCCCACCCCCATGGTCAGAAAATGAGACCCACAGATAGAGCTGAAGATAATGGCAGGTTGCCATGGAAATGTGCATTTAGTCTCACTGTTTCCATGGCAACTGAAAGACATACCATTCTGTTCCTCTGAAGGATGCCAAAGGTAAATGAGCACTGATTAAAACAGGGGCACAAACTTGGGCTCTAATCAACCACAAAGACTAGGGCCATAAACTCTTATTGCTCAAGCAGGAAATACTAAGAGCCATACAAATGCTGGGAAGGCCAGAGGCAGGAAGCACTGCGCACAAACTGCTCCCCACTGGGCCCGCAATCACAGGCTTAGAGTAATGGCCCATCTTGCTGTCATTCAGCTGCCTCACCACAGCATTTCCATCCACAGCTGGATGCTAAACCCACCCCAAGTCCATGATCTACTGAGCTGTTTCCTAAGCAGGTATCTGTACACATCAAAGCCAGTTGTAGCCTAATCCTGGAAACCATGCAGAGCAAACATATTCCTCAGAACCCAGCAAGTTCCAAACTGCACCATCAATCCTATACCTAGCCCCTAAGGGCGTTCGGTTCAAGGATTCAACGTCTTAAAAAAAAAAAAGGCAATAAAAAGATTTCCCAAATGGAAGAAATTGATAAAATACAGGTGGCTGCAGTTTTTTCTCACCAGTGCTCAGTCTCCTTGAACTGTGGTTCTTTTTCCAGGCTGGCTGTCATTCATATCAAACACACCATTAGGACCATTATCCCTTTCTCTGCTGGCGGTCTCTCCAGCAGCTACAGCCCATTCCAGAGGAGCATGGTGAATGTTGGATGAAAGCTTCAGCTGGTGTGGATGAAAACAGGCAAACAGAACAAAGTCAAAAAGGTCAACATCCTATCACACCCTCTGCTAATGAACCTGACTGCTGTGTTTGCTAGTGGAGATGGTGTGTGGTTTGGTCCTCAAGCACGTGCTGTAGCAGCTCATCCTGGAAATACAGCACGATTGCTCTGAACTCAATACCAGCTAACTGTGTGAATAGTGGGGTTTACACTGCTCTGGTTTTTTTACTGATAGAAAAGCATTTACCTTCACAGTGTGGGACACAGACAAGAGAAACCTTTCATGAACTTGTGCCTTCCTGTTATTGCCTCCTCCACCATCCAATGATTCCTCTCCCAGGTGCTGGATTCAGGCAAGGCCTAAGGTGTTAGGAAATTACACTACCGTGGGGGGGAAGCAGAAGACCCAGGGGGTGTCATCCAGGGGACACTGGCTCCTCAGCCCTAGCTGTCTTCCTGACTCACCCAACAGCTCTGTACAGATGCACAATTTCACAAGGGAAAGGACTGAGCTTAGTGAAGTTTTGCAGATGAAAATTTGGGGGTCCAAGGACCAGTTGGTCCTCTAACATCTATGCCAGGCTGGCCCTCAGTCTTACAAGAGCCACTCACCCCCAAACACTCTTTGTAGCAAGCAGTACTACACAGAAGCCCACCAAGATGAGCATGGCATTCTTATACATATCCCTAAACTACAAGAAAAGGGGCATGACAAAAATCTGCCATTTCTCTACCACTGCCTGGCTTGAAGCCTGGAAGAGGGACACACAGTTAAGAGGCAATGGTAGATACCGAAATGGAAGAACAGAGCCAGTCACAGGCTGAGGATGTGCTGGTTGTCTACTAGCAAGTCACTGCAGAGCTCCAACAAGCCCTCACCAAACTGAGGATTTCTATTTCATCCTCTTCTACCCGCCTGTCAGTGACACCAATGATTGTGCCCTTTTCCCTTGAAGTTTCATCTTAACGTAGGTTGCCATAAATATCTTTCTTGATCATTCATTCCTTGTCAGGTGGGTGAACTGAGAGAATCCTCCTTCTTCATGTGGGAGCAGAGAAAGAATTTCCACTGCAGTTTCTCATTTGCCATGAAGGAAAGGCAGCACCTCCAGCTCCATACTCTGGCTTTTTCTTGGTGGTTCAGTACAAGGGCTCCCACCTATCCCCACACTATGGGCCCCTCACAGGCGTGCCTCGCCAGTCCCTCACAACCCAGGCAGAACCAATTCTCCTGTCTAATCCTCTGCACCCCTCTCTTGGCACTGCTGGTCTTACCCCACAGCGTCTTGCCATTTTTGCCCCCTAAGGCTATTCAGTGTACAAACCATGACAGGCGTTTATTTTTTTTCTTCTGTAGGAGCCAGGATATAGCCCTTTCTGCCTACACAGCCAAAATTCACCAAGGTCACCTTCGCCCCCCTCTGCTAACAGGGCCCCCTTTGCTGACTTGCTGGTGTGGACCCTTTGCACCCATTCCCTCCTGGGAACTGGAAGACTAGTAGTTTTGGCCAGCAGATCACAGCTGCTCCCAGGAAGCAGGACTAGGAGGCCAAGAGCAACATGTGCAGCTGCAGCCTCTCCAGCTCCTAGCAGTTTCTCTGATCTAGAGACCACACTGCTGCAATACCAGATGAACTCAGCTCCAGGCAGCTGCAAAGAAACTTTCACTCTTGCCTAGGCCCTGCATGGAGCAGATCCAACCTCACCCCAGACAGAAGTCGAAATACCTGTGTATGTTCAGAACAGCAACACCCAAGTAGTAAGGGGTCCACCTAGTGTAGTTAAAGCAGTACTGCAGGCAGAGCAAGCCACACATGTAAGCTTCCTCATCAACTCAGCAACGCTGCTGGTGGCACTGGCTGGGACCCAAAGCCTCATCCTCTGTACAGTCCCTGGGAGGGAGAGGCAGATTCTCTGAAAGTGGTGGCACTCCACTCCACTCCAGCACTTCCTCGATTTATCTCATCAGTGTAGTGTGAGTGAAGGCAGGTGGAACCTGGCTAGGTTGAACAAACACATTAAATTTAAATTTACATTTACTAAGAACAGTAATTCAAGATGAAGGTTGCATGCCTACAGGGGCTGAAGGCAGGCTTTAGTTTAGGGAAAAAAAGCCTTGGTAACTACTGGTTTGCTGCCTCCCCAGCACTACTCCTGCACTTTTTCCCATAAAAGATTCTGAAACAGACTTAACCAAGGTTGGACTGCATGAAATGGATCAACGGATCTGTACTTCCTGGTTCAGAAAGCAATTCCTCCCATCAACTTCATTGCTCAGTTATCCCAGCTAAAGAAAGGGAGTTTATCTAATGTTTTCTACCTACATAAGCTTGTAGGCCTTACACTTTTCAAAGTCAGTTTGGGATGACATCACATTCAAGACCTGGGAGCATAAGGGCAGGGCCAAAACATCCTGCAGGGGTTTAGACAAGTCTTCTAATCACATCCTTTTGCTCCCTTTTACAAAATCGGACTGTGCTACATCCAGCTCCCTCTGATAGCAACATAACTAGGTAGAACTTGTTGACTGCAGGAAACCGAAATGCAAAGGGCTAAAACAAAAGAGCTGCTGCTCCAAATCCCATCCATATTCCCCACATGACAGAACAGATCACATACAAACTCCTGTAACTTCTACAGATGAAACTGAAACTAGCTATCAACCCTCTGAGTGCTAGAAATCAACAGGCAAATCATTGCTGTACATATGCACTGCTGATTAGTTTATAAAGGCATTTGGGAAGCTTAACAACAAAAGTGCCTGTGGCGCAGAGTCTTAACCATTTTTTTATGGAAAAGATTCTCAGACAACTAAGTCAAAAGGACCTGAGAACACTTAAGTAGTACTCCAGATCCTCCTCTGCCTGTGTCACCTGAACTTCCCTTCCTGCTGGCAAGGGAAGGCAGCAGACACACCGAGAGTTTGTATGACCCAAAATTTCAAGCCAGGTTTAGGAACAGCCTAAAATGGCACTGGGGGATGGATGGCTGTGTATTTTATTTTTATATATATATGTACACAAGCTTTTAATTTCTTTTTAATAAAAGAAATAAGCTATTAATTCTTCCTACCTCAATTTTTTAGCTTCACTTACTCTAAACATGTAAAAACTTTAATCCCAGGGACTGACAGCAAAACCACTGTAGGTTCCTGGGTCCAAGAGAAGCCTGCTGGGTAACAGAACAGTGAAATACCTGGAAAAGCCCACTATGAGTTGGGAAGTGGAGAGCCAGCAACACTGGGAGTTGTATGGGAGAGAGACTATGAGTCCCAATTCAGCTGGAAGACAAGGAATAAGCAACAGTAGCCTGAAAGAACCCAGATTCTACCCATGTGAGAATGCATGAGCAATACCAATCAAAGGCTTTCTTTTAGTAAGAACTTTCAATAAACACACACACATATATACAGCCTTCTCTTGCAGAGACAAGCAGTTAAGTGGTTCCACATTCAGGAAAGAGTAGACAAGTCAGCACCAGCTGGCCAGTGGTTCACAAGGTGCTGAAGATGCTCCTGTGTGCGTGCTCACAGCTACCTTGTGTTTCTGAAGGGAAGGCCAACAAGTCTTGCAGATAGGCTCAGTGCAGACACACACAGAGCTGGAGTCATATGTAACAGCTGTGTTACAGGGTAAGGGAGATGAGAGGGAACAGCTGGGAAAACAAGCAAAAACTCTCTGAAGACTGCTAGGAAGTATCTGCAGACAGTGTCCATCCATGGCAAGTCCAGTCAGAATTTGACAGAGAAAGAAGTACCACATGAGCAACCCTTCTCTGCCTGGGGGTTGCTCACCACCTGGAAGGAGCTTCGAATCAGCTCCTGGCTGAAATCCACCATGGAACCTTTCACAAAGGCCAGGCTGTCCACATCCACGACCACACGGGCACCACTTTGTTCAAACACCCTGCAGAAAAGTAGCATATTTAACCATTAACTGCTGCAGACCCAACAGAGAAGCACTGCCTGAGCACTTTCCTTATTTCACAGGCTTCCTCCCTTCAATGCAAGGTACTGTCACTTCACACACACCCTTCTTGTCACCTTTGCAAAGAACAGTCACATCTGACCACCACTGCACCCCTTTGCCCTTGCCTGTCATCAGGATTGATAACTGTGTCCAAGGAAAACTTGTACTGGAATCCAGAGCAGCCACCTCCTTCCACCTGAAGCCTGAGAAACTCTGAGCCTTCTGTGATCTCCAGCAGCCTCTGCAAAGAAGGGGAGAATTAAAAGACCTGCTGAACAAACCGACGAACACTCAAACGCCTCCTCTCCTCTGTGCCCAGCGCAGACCAGGCAGCTTGGAAATCGCTCCCAGAGGCACCCGAGCTGCCTCCCGGGGTCCCTACCTTCACGCAGCTCTCACTGAGGAAGACCTGTCCCTCGCTGGGGTCGCTCTCCGTCGGGCCCGGCTGGGAGAAGGACGATACCCACCGCAGCGGGCGGCCAACTGCACAGGCAGGACGCGGCGAAGACCTTGGCAGCGCTCGTCCTCGGCGCAGCGGAGTGCGACACCAGCTGCCTCAGGTAGAGGGGGAGGAAAGGGGCAGTCTCAGAGGGGTCCCCGCCACTGGGCGCCGCGCCTGGCCCCCACCCCCGCAGCCGCCACCCCCTGCCGCGCAGCGGAGAGACTCGGCGCCCTCCCGAGGGGCCAAGGGGACCGAGCAGGCCCACCGCCGCCGCGGAGCGGTACCTCATCCAGCCGCCCAGCACCAACTTCCACCAGCCCCTCAGAGCCCCCGGCGCCGCCATACTGCCCCCAACGCCCGCCTCAGCGCCCCACCCCCGGCCCGCCCATTGGCTGCCCGCCGCCGCCGCTTCCGGTGAGGGCCGCCATGGAGCCTGACGAGACGGAAATGCTGAGCCTGGGGGTTGCTAGGCAACGCGCTGCACACCCCGCCGGGTGGGCACGGCCGCTCGGCCGGCGCGGTGTGTCCGCGGCAAAGGCACAAAGCCGGCATTAGTCCTGGGGGTGTTTGCTTTCACAGGCGGTGACGCTCACGGAGGGAAATAAACAGTAACAAACCAGTAAAGAGTAATGCAATAAATAAGGCATCGCTCTCTAGCAGAGTGTGTTTGTCCTGGAATTGGCTTTGAGGGTTGTTTCCCCTGAGCAGAACCCAGAGACCCTGAGAGGGATCAAGGAGCCGTCGCAGGGGGGAGTTAGGCCAGCAGAAGAGCAAACGTGGGGCCTGGCTGAAGAGTTTTTAGGATTTTTCCCCGATCCTGGCTTTTCTGTTTTGCTGTCCTTTACCAGGCCCGGGCTTGGCTCAGACACCCCACAGAGGGGATTACTGCTCAGCCTCCTGTACAGCCCCACCGTCCCTCCCGTCCCCGCTGCTCCTGGCTTCCCTCCTGCCCGAGCTGGGCCCCCGGGGAAGCCCGGCCAGCCTCCACTGTAGCTGCCTGAGGAACGTTTCCCTCGGTGGTTTCACCTCCTCCCCATCATCTGCCATGTGACAGCCGTCTGGCCGGTCGCTCACAGATGCGCCCACGGTTAAAAGAGTCTTAATCTCTTTCTTCCTCATGTGCTTCTGGGGGAGGAATCCTGTTCCTCACCCCTGGCCAGGCCTGTGGGGAGTCACACAGTGGGATGGTGGAGGAAACCCAGTCATCCCAGCAGGAGGGGGTGACTGAAAGCCAGGGGACCCTGTGATGGTTTGTTTTCTCACCCATCCAGCTCCAAGCATGGCAATGCTGTTGCAACCACATGCTTTTGCTTATTTGTCCCACCCTGAGCATGTGAATAAAGACTGGTTTGAGCTGTTTACTCTTGCTTGCTCTTGGGTGAACTCTGACAACATTAGGGTAAAGCCAGGAAAGTATCACAGGCAGGGTCTCAGGGGGGCTGGCATTAATGCAGGTACCTGCAGTGGTTGATGAATCACCATCAGGCCTATTGGAATGCTTAATGTTTTTAAAAACATATTGGGGTGTTTCTCTGGTTATTATCAGTGTGGCATCCCAAAAGCAGACAACTCAGAAGGAGCAAATCAAGAACTCTGGAAGAAAAGGTGGGGGATCATGCCTGCTTTCCATACCACACCAACTCTTCCCTTCTCTCTCCTGCAGAGTGTATTAGACCAATCCTACTGCATTTCCTCGTGTTGTGACTGCAGTCACTGTCAGCACCTTTTGGAGAATGGATATAGCCCCAGAAAACAGACACTCTTACTTTCTAATTGCCTTCATTTTTACCAGTGTTAAGTGTCCAAAGTATGACAAGTACCTTCAAGGCACTTTGGGATGTTGCTCAGATCTTACTGCAGACTGAAAGAATGAGAAAGAGGCCAGCTGGCCTCACTCAGAGTTCATTTAATCTAATTAATAATCCACTATACTGATGAGTGACTCAGGTGCTAGGGGCAAATTTTTTGAACAGCTAGGAGAGGTGGGTGTAACTAAGGAGAACAGGTACTTCTTTGTATCTCTTTCTTGTTGCTGGGCTGTTTTCTTCTTCTGCTAGGCATGTATTATGGTGGTGTTTTTCTCTCACACAGAGTTACAGTCTAGGTTTTCTTCATTCCTGGGCTGTGATTTTGTTGGTCATCTTGTTCCTGACAGCTTAGTGTAATCTGGTTTTAGGTTTGGTTGTGTTTTGTTTTCCCCTTCTTATTCTGGTCTGTGGTATCTGGGTTTGGGGAGTTCCTTTAGCTCTCTTTAAGCACCATGTATTGAAGAGATTTGTCTGTGAGTTGAATTTTCTAGGTATTTTGCTCTACTCTCCTCTGCAATGTGTATGCTTAAATCATCTTGTACCTGTTTTGATGGAAAGCTGAGCTTGTTTCAGTGCTTCAGAAACTGGTGATAATAAAACCTCTGGTGTGGTGTTGAATGCAAGAATGGTTTGTGATGCATTTTGATGTGAATTCTGACGATCTATAGCAAAAGCACGTTCTGGCCAAAAGAATGATAAAATTGATTAGTCTCTGTATGTGGATTTTCTTGAGAACCTGACTTCTGTATTCACTGCTGCTGTAGTGCCTGCAGGTGCATCTGTTTGCTGAGCTGCAAGTGCAATGCTGTTTGAGGGATTTGGATTCATTGTGTGTAGGTAGCTCATAAAGTAGAACCTTAGACTTTTTCTTCATGTAATAGAGTTGGTTGGATTACAGAAATGAAGAACTTGAGTATCAGTCTTGCTGAAAAGAATTTATCTGTTGGCTTTCTTAGCCTTTTCTCCTGGTGTTTCTGCACATTAGCAGCACAAGCTTCCTGTCATGTTGGTAATCTGGGAGGAACCCTGTCTGCAAAGTGGTGAGACCAGCCTAAAGCTGAATTGAGTCTTTCTGAAGTATTTTGGGCTCCAAGGTGACCTGGAGGCCCATGACCTGTATCAGATGTCGAAAGGGGCATGTGCCTGAAAGCAAGGTCTGTTTGGCCTATAATGCTTATAATGCCTATGCTGTCCTGGGGAATCTAAGCTTTAGTGCTGTTATTGCAAAACTGGCATGATGGTAATGCATGATACCAGCTAAAAACCTTGGGCAGAAGGTTTCTGCTCCTTTCTTGTGTAAAGGCCTTGGCTGTAATTTTACAAACTTACACTTATTAGGCTTTTTATTAATCCAGGTCGGGGGGGGGAATAGATGTGTTAATTTTGATCCTAGATTCTTTCAATGATTTATAGTTCAAAGCCTTTGAAATATGCGTAGAGTTGTATGTATGTAGTCGCTGAGGCTGTGCAAAAGCATCTGTGAAGCAAAGATATTTGTTGAGCTGTTTCACAGAGAGTCTTCCTGATTTAATGCATTGCGGAATTTGCTCCCAAGCATGACAGTGCTTATCCTGTGAATGTGTGACAGCAGTTTATGGTGTTGCTCTGATCCAACTGCACTTCTGTTTCCTGCAGTCAGATAGGTGGCTTTGTTTACAGTATGTAAGACTTGAAGGATGGGGAGAAGAAAAGCCTTTCTAAGGGCATGAGTTCCCATGCACAAGGAAAAGACTTTATCTGGGTCGGTTATGACGTGTGCTAGGTGGACTTAAATACACGATTTGGTCTCAGCTGGGTCTTTTGAGCCCTCTAAAACCCAAATGCTTACTTGGAATCCTTTAAAAAAAAAAAAAAGTCCCACTCCCCTTTCTGAAGGAAGGGATCTCTTATTCTGAAGACCTAAACTGCTCAGCAGAGACACATGAGAGCAAGTCCCTCTCAGTCCTGCTAACGCCTCCGGGGTTTCTGGTGTGACACTCTTTGTGGAGAGCCTGAGCAAAGCATGGGGGTTTCACCTCTGAGTCACTTGGCAGTGCAGCTGAAGCTGAGTTGGCAGATGCCTCACTGGGACAGAGGTCTGAAGGGGGGAAGCTGTGTCAGCTCTGTTCCTACCAAATCAGCACTCGCGTGCCTTTCTGTTGTGTTCCTGACATGACCCCATTAAGGGTAACGCTTGCTACCATGTGAAATTGGTGAAAAGCTGTAACCTTTAGCTTGGGTCAAATGCTTTTTGAAGCTTTTTAATTATCCCCTGGTTTGTCTCAGCATCCACAGCACAAAGCTGGGAGTCCATGGTGTTTCACAAGTTTGAGGAGCAGGACGAACTTGTACGTACTCTCTGCAAGGCAGCAGCCACACCAGTTACTTACTAGATGTACCTCTTGGCACTCTGGTTGCACAGACAGCCTTGGGCATGCAGAGCGAGAGGTATGGAGTAAGTAACACGTAAGGCCACAGACTGGTCTACTACGCTAGCTTCTTCATGTTTCGTTTTCCCCTCTCAGCAGACGCAGTGAAAGAGCTTCCCAGCCCACCGCACTGGCTGTACGTGAGCGGTCCTCCCGCCGCTGCCCTTTAGCGCTGAAGACACCGGTATAGCCCAGGAGCGGGGATTTCCAGGCAGGCTGGCTGGCTGTCCGCCCAGGCGCTGTAGTTCCAGCACCACCGCCCCCCCCCCGTCCTCTCCTCTCCTCTCCTCTACCGGCGGAGCCAGGGCGGTGTATCCGCTGACCCTTTTCCCGGCTGCAGCCTCGGCCACGGCGGCGTAGGATTGCGGCCCACCCTCACCCGGCTCCACGGAAACCTCCGCGGGGGGGGACGGGGCAGGTGCGATGGCGCCGGCCGAGCCCCCGCCCCCGGCTCGGCCCCGCAGGCGGGGCGCGCCCCAGCTGACCGGTGGGCGGGGTCGCCGCGCTCATGTGACTCCACGGAGAAGCCGCTGCTGCCGCCGTTCTCGCCGCTGCCGCCATGGTGCTGTCACCGCTCGCCCTGCTCCTGGCGCTGGGCGCCACCGCCCTGGCTGAGCCCCTCCGCTTCGTCGACTGCGGTGAGTGGCTCCGGCCGGCCGCGGGGCGGGGGGCGGTCAGCAGGCGGAGAAGGCCTGGTGAGCCCGGTTCTTCCTTGCAGGTTCCAAAGACGGCAGCATCCAAGAGGTGAACGTGAGCCCCTGCCCCACGCAGCCTTGCCTGCTCCACAAGGGGACATCCTACAGCATCAATGTCACCTTCGCCAGCAGTAAGTATTGCTTCCCCAGCTGGGGTGCCTGGGGGGCGGTGATCGCCTCTGTCCCACTGCTTGGCGAGGAGTGGGGAAGGGTGGCTGGAGAGGGGTCTGAGTGGGAAGAAATGGCCAGGGAGGAAGAGTATCCCTTAGCTGTGTTCTTGCAGCCTCCAGGGTAAGTGGAGAGGAGGGTGTAAGGTAGAAACGTGTTCCCTGCTCTGGTGCCTTGCTCAGACTTCTCCGTGTTCTGCAGAGATCGAGAGCCAGGGCAGCAAAGCGAGGGTGTATGGTGAGATGCTGCACGTGGACATACCCTTTCCCATTCCTGAGCCTGATGGATGCAAGTCTGGGATCCAGTGCCCCATTCAGAAGGGCCACTCCTACAGCTACCTGAATAAACTCCCTGTGAAGAGCGAGTACCCCAGTGTAAGTAAGCAGGCAGCTGGTCTGCTCCTCGGAGCTACCGTCCTTCCTGGGGCAGTCCCACTACCTGCCTTTAAGGAAGGACACCTTGTCCTGGGGCAGGGGGGAAGAGGTTAGAAGACTCCTCAGACTATCTGGTAGCACTTCTGCTGTGAGTGTGACCCTGTCTCAAGTTTCCACTTTGGGACAGACCCAGCCAAGGAAGCAGCCTGGCTCCAGCTGCTGAGAAGTGGCTTCATCTGCCCAAGTATGCCTCCCTTCAGAGCCTGCTGCATTCAGCCAAATGCTCCCAAACTGGAGTTGCTCAGTTTCAGGGTGCAGTTCAGTTGGGAGGCTGCAGGGTGTTTCCACTCTGTGCATATTCAGAGTGGAGATCTGAGTGCACTGTGTGGAGGTCTCCTGTGTCACACAACAGAACTCTTCATCCATGTAAGATACTCCAGGAATCACTGCGTGAACGTGGCCCATCTACTGCTGTGGGGGCAATGCCCTAGTACTGTCTTCTTTGTGCAACACTCCCAGGACCTCCTTGTTCCACACAAATGACAAGTCCCCTCCTTGTGTCCTTGCCATAAAGTTTCCTGAATGCTCTATTTCCCTCTGCTCTTCTCTCGTTTTCAGATTAAACTGATTGTGAAGTGGGAGCTGGTTGATGACCAGGACCAGATGTTGTTCTGCTGGAAGATACCAGTGCAGATCACCAGCTGAGGAGCCCTGCCATTAGTAGGGCTTGGGGAGGGGAAAAACAGAAGACAACACAGGCCAAAGTCTTTTATATAATAAGCATTTCTTACAGCTTCCTTCAGAACTCTGCAGCCTCTGAGCAGCCAGTAGTGTGTTCCTGCAAGGTCAGCCATGGGCAGAAGGCTCTTACCCTGTTTAGAGTCCCCTGGGGTGTTCTCACAGCAGCTCAAGGGGGAGGAGTGACTAAGCATCATCCTCCACCAGCCTTTAGTTGATTGAAATGGAGCTGTCTGTCCTCACAAAGGAATTTCTCTGCGATGAACCTGGCTAGTGTCTGAGCTGCTAACTGGTAACCCTTCAGTGCCTCTTGTAGAATGCTGGCTGCATCCACCCTCCTGCACTTCTGCTGTGTCGCAGTCAGGATGCCCCTGGGACCTGCATTTGCCATCCAGCAGCTGAAGGAGAGGAGACTCCCTGAGCTGGCAGCCTGCTCTGTCCTGGGCCCCTACTCAAGCTGGCAGGACTGCAGCTGGGAAAACTTCCTTTTTGTGGATGCAAAGCCAAATGGCATTTGATGTCTCTGCAGGGATGATTCTTTCTCTAACCAGTGGTTTGCACTACTACTAACTTGGAGCTGCTGGGAGCTCCTGAACCTCTTTTTATAACTTTCCTTTTAATAAAGGCTACACAAAATCTGCTTGTGTTGTCTTCTGTGAGTGAAGATGAGCAGGAGGAAAAGCAGAGTGGTGGGCATCTTCTAGTTGGGGGTGGGCTAGTCTTACTTCTCAGCTGAAGGCATGGATGGAGGTGGTATGTTGGCCTGAGCGTAGGTGACCGGCAAGCAGCCAGGCATATCTGCTGCTGGCTACCAGGGTGTCCAGTTGGCAATGTCTGGCAGTGCTCCTGCCTTGCTGGTCCTGTGCTGGCCTGAAATTGTGCAAAGGCTCCCTAAGGAGGTGGTGGTGTAGAACATGGCCTTGCTTGCTGCAGCATAGGTAAAGGCCTTTCTAGTTAGGGCTCTGGGGCTGGAAAAGCAGCTCCCAGACCTGCCCCAAGAGCCAACTGCAGAAACCTAAATGCTCTCATGCATAAACTGCAGCCCCCTCGTGTGTGAACAGCTACAACTACCTTGCTGTCTGTGAGGGCTGGAGTTGGCTCCTGGGGCAGGCACTGGGCTGGAGAGATAAGCAAGTATGTGGCCTGGCGAGGGTCTCAGCTCAGCAGTGGAAGGAGGCTGGGTGCCAGTGTGACAGAGGTGAGAACTGGCTTATGAGAGCAGAGTGGCATTGCCAGGCTGGACCCACAGGGAGGTTGTGGCTCTGGTGCCCCTTGGCAGAGGCAAGACAAGCACAGTTCTGATCAGCCCCAGTGTCTTGAGCCACAGGGGCCCAAAATAAATGTTTTATTTAACAACATGAGAGAAGTTTCCAGCAGACTCGGTTAAAAAAAGTCACCAACATCTTTACAGAAAGGAAGCTGGACCTGCCTCCCCCTCCCGCTGCCTAGCCAGTGTGGGGCATGAAGGCAAAGTGCAGGGCTAAGGGATGGACCTGGGCTGGCTGCAGGGACAGCTGGCCCTGGAGCCCCTCTGGCCTCTCCCCTGCGTCCCAAGGTCAGGTAGCAGCTTTAGAAAGCTGGGGTTGACCCCCCCCTCAAAGCTCTGGCCTAGGGGCTGGATGCTTCACAAGGAGCAGGGCCAGCACCCATGTTGTGGGTAAGGCTTGTCGCTAAGTCAGTGCAGCAGTGGTGGGGAGATGAAGCCCCTTTCTCGGCAGGGCAAGAGGGGGAGGCTGGGGCTGTGTGGCAGGGGAAGGTGTCCTGTGAGCCTCCACAGCACAGGGTGATGTGCTGGGTGCTGGGGTCCAGGGTAGGCTCTGCTGCGGCAGGAGCAGGGGCTGGCAGGGTGGAGGGGGGTGCAGAGAGAGGCTGGGAGCTCAGCCCTGGCCTGTACAGAGAGGTGGTGGGGAAGTTGTGCGCTTCGGACGGGAAGAAGCGAAGACCTCGAAGCACCCGCAGCCCCGGGGGGGCTTTCTCCATGCTCCCAGGTGCCAGAGCCACGCACTGGACGGGAGCACCCTTGCTGCCGCTCCCCTAGAGCTACGCTGCCGCTGGGCTCTGGGCTGTCTGGGGCACACAGTGGTGGGGCTGGGCGAGGGCCACATAGCCTGGTGAGCAGTGGCAGCGGTAGGAGCCCTCAGTGTTCTCGCAGGTGCCACCCCGGCACAGGGGCTCAGGGCCGCCCACCTGCCCCACACACAGCAGAGTGCTTCTGGGGGTGAAGGACGAGTCCTGCCTCCCCAGTGTGGCACCCACAGCACTCTTGCAAACCATCAGGCAGTTCAGCTTGCTAATTCAGCAGAAAACTTTCCTTTCTTCCCCCTCCTCTTCCCTCCCCCGCCCCGTAATTGATGTCATTTTGTGCAGCTTTTCTAGGCCACATCAGCTCAGTGCAGGGTCGGGACCTGTGCCCGGGAATATGCAGCTGGAAGAGCAGAGAAGCGAGGAAGGGAGGAGTGAGACAGCCTCTTGCTGGCTGTAGTGAACTGTTAAACTTGCTCAAATGTCCGAACAAATATGTCAATTCCTGGACAGATGAACTGGTGCTTTGCTTCTGCCATGCTGTCCACATCCCGTCTCTGCTTTTTTGAATTATTTTGTGTCGGAGACTAAAATGAAATAAACCAGCAAGAGACCTGAACTGGGCTCTGATCTCTTAGTGATGCTTGGGTTAGGATTGTGTCAGCATTTTACTGCATTTCCTGCCTTTTTTTAAGCAGTGACATGCACTGAAAGCTGGAACAAAATACGAGTGCCTCACTTAGCTCAAGAGCAGAGCTTTTTCTTGCTTAGAATTTTCTAATTTTAACTGATTTGTGAATGACAAATAATAAATGAATTTACTATTTTAAGATGCTTGTTAACACTCCTCCTCTCTTAGTCATAAAGGGAACCAAGTCTAAACACACTCCACTTCGTAGCAAAGGAACCACTTAATTTCATAATCACAGAGAAGTTTCAGAGACAGATGTAATTAATCCAAACTGACAAACAGGATTAAAACTGAGGCATTCCTCTATTTTAATAATGTTGTTTAAAGTATACTGTGGGCGTGCATACACATTAGCAAAGGCATTTGCCTCCTTTAAAAAAGCAAGCACAGCAGCATCACAGAGTGGGCTGGGGTAGAGATGGTCTCTGTCTCCTGATTGTTTTTCACATGGGAGACTCTCCCTTCATTTCTTAAATCTAAAAAGTCTGCTTCTTGCTTCTTCTTTCATTTTTTTGGACATTGCTGTGTTAGTTTACCGTGCACAGAGGATTTCTTTTTTAAGTGCCAGTACTGTGATCTTCCCTACACTGGCTCATGGATAATAAAGATGAGCTCAAGAAGCTCCCAAGCACTTACTTGGACCATGAGCCACAGTTTCTCATCCTCTTGGTTGTACCAGTACAGTTATTTGTGAGGCCAGGCTTTGTGCTGTAAACTGATCTTGGAAACTACTAAAAATAACGGGTCAAAAAAGAGGTAATCTAAATTACATGCAAAGTATCTGGGATAAACACACTCTGCAACCCACTGCTATTAGACATTTGGGATATGCCCAGATCCCTGGTGATTTCTTACTGACCTTCAAAGAACCAGTCAGTGGAACTAACTCCATCTACGTTTTCCTTTTTTTTTTTTTTTTTGTTACACATTAAACTTATTCACCGTGATGAGTTTTGTGCTCTGATGGAATTTCAAATGCTGCTCTAGTAGTCATTGTCTTTTTAAAGTTCACAGTGCCTTCCTGAAACTAAGGAATTTGCAATTTTTATATTTGTCTTTAAGGATAGTTCTGATTTTTTAGGAGCTGTTCTGCTGTGTTTAAGCTGTTTTAAAAAAATAAATAAATCCTTTCTTTTTGTTTAACAGACACATCCAGACATGTCATCAATGCTTCTGAAATGTACCCTGTGCCAGATACTGTAGAATATGGGAAAAGAACATATAAACTAATACGAGGGAATTTTACATGGTCTTCAGCTTTAAAAACCTGCATGGCAAATGGTGCGGAGTTGGTCAGCATTACCAACCAGTATCACCAAGCCTTCCTCACAGTCATTGTGAATCGGCTGGGCTACAACCACTGGATCGGGCTGTTCACTTCGGACGTACGTAGTGGACTCCTTGGCTATGAATATGATGCTGCAAAGGAGTTTTTCCAGTAACAAGCTAAGGAGCTGTGTTACTCATTTGAAGTCACAGGAAGTTTGCATCTGGAAATGAAACCCTGGAAAACTTGAGCCTTAACTATTATTTTGCAACATAATGTATAAGTCTAAGAGAGCCAGTTTGATACAATGACTACTGAAAACTAAAAGCCCTAGAAAACATTTTAAAATGCACCAAAAAAATCTCTTGTAGTGTCAACATTGAAATTATGTTGTTTCCTTTGTAGTTGCTTGATGGCCCAAATAACGCAGCAGGTTAGATGTAGTTTGTGGTCTGGGAGGATCCTTGGATCTGTCTTTTGTAGATCCTTCTGGATCTACCAGCCTTTGGAGATGTAAAAGACATTCTGTAATATCTGGTGAGGATGCCACCAGAAGAAGATGAACTTGTATGGTGCTAAAGCATATCAGAAAGATAATCTGAAATTTGTTTTGGCAGAACGGACTTAACTTTGAATGGTCGGATGGGACTAGGTCTTTGTTTACCTTCTGGGAAGATGACGAGTCCCAGGCCTTTGGCAGCTGTGTTTACATTGATACTTCGGGGCACTGGAAAAGTGCTAACTGCGAACGACTTCTGCAAGGAGCAGTTTGCCATGTGCCACCTAGTAAGTCAGAGTGAAGTTTTATGTTAAATCTTTGCAGCTGCAAATGTGTGTATTGACAGTGGAAGTATATGAAAGGAAATTAATTGGTTTGAGGTTAAGCAATGATGATAGTATTATTCAAAACTGAAGTATATTTCTGGCATTTCCTTGCTCTATCTCCTATTTGTGAAACCATTTTTTCCCTATAAACTATTGGTCATCAGGTCTGGTCTGTAGGAGAATGTAAAGAGAACTTTCATAATAGAAAAGAAACAGGAAAATTACTTACTCTGCCTCTTCAGTGAAGACTATATTATCTGTGAAAAGTGATGATTGCTAATAACCTAGCTCCAAGGGAAATAAATTGAGTTTGCTGCAATGAACTGTGGGATGGGAGAAGGGAAGCATTTAGAGCAAAGTGAAAAATTAGAATCACATCTTCACTGATTGCACATGAAAGATTTTGCAACTTTTTTGTAATGGTAAGAATGTTTTCCTGTATCCTAAAATATATTGTGTTTCCTGCAATGCTCTGTCAATTACCTGGCCTTCATTTGAATCCAGGACTGCAGAGTCTTTGGTAGCATCCAGGTCTCAAAATAGTTCCTGTTTGGTGGTATTGATCACCTGGGGTTTGCCTACAGCTTATTACAGATTTTGGAACTGTTGAGAAGAAAGCTATTTTGGAATCCTTCAAGACAAAAGTTATTCTTTAGCATCGTTTTTGTAATGAAGCTGACTAATTTTCTCATTTGTTTGTCAAGTTATGTAATCATATATGGCCTAAGGTTTACTTAATTTATTAAAAGTGTGTTTTGTAGCAAAGCAGGAAGCATGTGACACCATAGGTAACGTAGCTGCCTACAGCACTGCCAACAAGTGATGCTGGCTATCACCAAGCGAGCTTGTAGAGGTGCCGTGAGTCAGAGGGACTCTTTGCTGCAGCACGTTCCATGCTGGAGAGGCTGGCTGCTGCTTACTGATGGGAAACTCTCCTCTGTGCCATGGTATATGGCATAAGTTATCTTTGAGGCTTAGTGGAGAGAAGCTGTGCAATCCTTGGAAATCCCCAGCCCTCTGGGAGGTTCTGGGCAGCCCAGAGTGCTCTGATGTGCCCGAAGTTTGCTCATAACTCCTTCTGCACGTCAGTACCAGTTAGATTGTCCTGATACTGCTGTTGCAATCCAGCAAGGTTTTTGATTGGAAATAAAACCAGCTTTACTCTTTTAATACAAATATATACAACCACTAGATTTTCACTTTGAAGAATAGAGGCATAACGCAATAACATGCTTATTAGCATTACTCCAAAACAGCGTGAGGAATGTTATATTAATGTGTATGTTGTTGTGCCAATAAAGCTGTGCTGTTATTTCTATCACAGAAAAGAAACTCACTGCTTATAAAGGCTTATGTTCAGAAAAAACTGTTCCCTGGATCAAATTCAAAAACAGTTGCTACAGCTTTTCCACAGTTCTGCAGGTCACAAGTTTTGATACTGCATATGAAGTCTGCAAAAACCAAGGTAAGTGATTATTTTGTAGCTACAAAATGTCATTGTGGTATCTTAAAAAAAAAACCCTGTATATTCTGAAATGCCTGAAATCATGGCATGTGTTCATGTGTTTTCTCTAGTTCAAGATAACAATAGTGGAGCTCATAAGCCAACTATGAAATTGAAGGCAACATACATCCAAAAAAATGTTCCTTTCCATGTTGAAAATATTGATTTCTAGAATAACACATAAAATTAATTTTTTCCCCTTCAGACTTGTGAGAACAGTCTTATATCAGCCTGAGCATTTTCCACATTAATTGCAAATTTAAGAACTTATAATGTATAACCAGACTTTTCAAGCTTTTCAATTAAGGCTCGTAATACTGACGTTTTGAAATGCAATGTTACTTTTTAATGGCATGAATTGTTTGAAGATTTGTTCTGTGTTTAATCTGTAGGATCAGATCTTCTAACTATTCAAGATGAAGACGAAAATGCCTTCATTTTGGAAGAATTACACAGTTTTGGTTATTCTGTGCAAATGGTTTGGTTGAATATCCTGCTTGTTACAGACAGTAAGTTTTGGGTGGAAGAGTCTGGTTTGGGTTTTGGTTATTTTAATGCTAGTGTAACCATCTTCCAAAACAATGTTATTTTTTGAGATTTTTTTCACTGCTTATTACCTGTTTATGATGTAGTAAAACCACCTAATCTTTCTGTAATTGTTACTTATTAGTATTCTGAATACTCAGTATGTATGCATGCATGTGAATGCATTTATTTTCTTCTTAAAGAAGCACTATAGGCTGTCTTCTGTGTCAGCTACATAGGATGTTTTTAAATCCTTCAAGAAAAAAAAAAGTAATACAGTGGCCAAACAGACAAAACCCTGGCATTCCATAATACAGTATTTTTTTATGTGAGTGTAAGTCCAACTGAAATAGAGAAATTTATCAAAATACTACGGTATTTTGTAATGATTTATAACTTCCACCCTTAGATGAGACAGTCTCCTGGTTTGACGGTTCTCCCTTAAATTATTCTAACTGGGGCATCAGGGAGCCTGAATTTGATCATCTCAAAGGGAATTTCTGTATCAGCCTGAGGACCACAGATGGAGTCTGGCAATTATCGCCATGCAGAGAGAAAAAGGGATTTGTATGTAAAATGGATGCAGGTATGTACTTCCATAAAAGAAGGCAGCTGTGTCCTTATAACCATTGTTTTACATGTTTCTTGTTGCTTGCTTATTTGCTCTTAGTTTTCATTTAAATAATTCTGTCCATTGGTATTAGAAAAAGTACCTGTGAAAAAAACAACCAGCCAGGGTAACCTCCTTTTGAGGAACCCAGGCAGCTGTTGCATTATTGCTGACTTTGGTAGACTTTGTGTTGTTTGGGTGAGCCATGTATGGGTCACCCATCTGGCTGACCTCCACAAACCCCGCAGGATGGGCAGGCGCAGCCTGGGAGAGCTGCACAGACACCATGCCAGTAACAACATGGGTCTGTAAGAGAGCCGAAGTGTTTCCAGAGCCCATCCAAAATGCCCAGGTTGCCGTTGGACCCAGGAGCTAGATTAATCTACCACTGCACTGTCCTGCTCATGCATTTGTACTTTGAGAAGTGGATAAATACTGCTGCTCATCCTTGCACAAATGTCAATTAATATATTACACCAAATTTGAGGGATTTTGGATAACAGGATAGGTCAAGTTTAGCTTGGTCAGTTGGAATCCCATTGAGTCAAACAAAAAACAACCTGCTCTTGTATGGTTTTAGGTAGATTGTCTTCTCAGTATCAATTTTACAGTGAGTATATATAGAAACTTTTGTTAGCTGTGGGGGTAATTTTATGACGGTTCTGAATTCTGTTTCAGATATTGATGCAACAGAACCTTCTGAAAAAGGTAGGTTCCTTCTGTACTTTCTTAGTTTTTTTCATAAGGAGTAAATAACACATTGTGAGCTCATATTTTGTGAGGTAACCTTTTTAACTGTCAGACCTGTAATTTGAAATACATGACATATAAGGAGTAATAATATATTTTCCATAAAACATCTATATGTTTATATTTAGAATTATCTATAATTATAGCTATATTTGCTTAATAACAATTTCTGTCCTTCACTTTCAGCATCATACCGTGGGCTTGTAGCTCTGGCTGTTCTTGTGACGTTGGTGATGTTGGCTGCCATTTCACTTTTTCTGTGGTGCCTGTACAAACAGAATAACCAACTCTTCCGCAGGATACTGTGGGTCAGAAACACCTATTTGCCACAGATTAATGCTGACACTCCTGCTTTGGAAGAAAGTATCCTTATTTCTGATTTTGAAAGAAGTGACAACAATTAATTGATCAGAAATAGCAAGCAATGATGTCTTCCACGTGAAACTCCACAATCTACAGCGGTTCTCTCCTTCTCCGGAGTCCCCTGGGATACCCATATCCAGAGAAACCCTCGCAGCTATCGGTATGAATGTCGTAGGGGCTCCCTACCTTGGAGAGCTTTTGCTTTGTGGCAGGATGAGGTGAGGATGCAAGGCAGAACCGTGGAGAAGTTGGCTCCTTCGGGGCAAGCCAGGAACTGAAAATACTCCCACACCATAAACCTCCAACCGCTCACGTGGAGTAGTCGTGTCCGAGACCCCAGAGCAGCGCGCCTTTTCATGCAGCTTTTTCCTTCAGGATCTTTTGGGCTTTTGTGTTTTGTTTTTATATGTCACAGAATCTGCTCATGAGCCAGCATTAACATTTGCCCTTGAATTTAGGAACTTGAACTCAGAAATGTAATCCAAGCATTATGGTGTAGATCTTTTTTCTTAATAGCCATTCCTTCTGCAGAATGAACAGTTATTTTTCAGACAGTGGATTCTTGCCAGGTGGATTTCCAAGCTTCCAGAGACATGAAGTCACTTTTGACTTGGGAGCGCCAGATTTTGGTAGTTTGGCCTGTGATGCCTAGTTCATGTTGTAAAATAAATTAGTCTAGAGATAAAATGGCATATGGACTTTATCATCCTGAAGTTAATGACTTCCAGCATCCTCTTAAGGATTTAACTATGTGATCTCTCAGGTTATTTCAGAAATTGAATCCCATCAACCTCTTTTAAAGATATTTTTGAGCAATATCTGTTTGAAGAAAAAACTGTTACAAATCTTGCTGAAGTTATGGTAATAATTGCTTTACTGTTCACCTACAGTATTTCTGCAAGCAGTATTCATGTACACTTTTCTGAGACCCTGCTCTCTCAAAACCAAGGACGATACGATATGTGGGGGAGCCACATTGCTGTTCCCGAAGGGTGCTATAGTCCTATAACCGCATGTAGCAGACACTTCAAAGGACACTTTTCAATTTCAGTGTTCAACTAAGGTGCTAATGTGAAGGGGATGGATTTTGCTGACCAGTTGTTCCGCAGGCTGATGGTTGTGAAGGACCCAGCTCAGGTCTCTGCACTACCTCAATTGCCCAGGACAGCAACGCTTACTCCTTGTGGGACTCCCACCACCCTAACCAGTACTCCAGCCACATCTCTGAAAATATCCGTAAGGTTTGGGGGGATTTTTATTTTATATTTTAATTACATTGTGGAAAAAACAAATGGTTAGTCATGATGAATTACTTCAGAATGGATTTACTGTGCCTTCAGTCATCTCTAAAAGCTGCTGCAAAGGGCTGTGTTTATTGTTGGGTTTATTGGTTTGTTTGTTTTGAGATGACTCATTCTAACAATTTTTGCAAGAGCCCTAAGATGGAGGTACGTTCCTCAGAATTAAGCAAGCAGCCAAGACCAACTGAAATGTTTTTATGTAGTATTTGTGCACATGCACAGGAATGTATGACTGCCTTTTAGTTAGATTTCACATGGTCAATTCTAGAAACAAAAATTGCCTGTTCATGTCATAATTATGTATAGGGCTACTTTAAAAAAATTCTTTAGTACATAGAATATTTCTGTGCTGGTTTACAGAATCATTAAAAAATGTTGTCAAAGAGGTTGCAGATGGTTTTGATCCCAGTATCATTTTCAGCCTACTGTTTTTGATAACTTCTATGGGTGTAGTTATCACAAGTTCTTAATCTGAGATTTTTCCATCATATAAATAGCTTTTCTGTGTATATTTTGTCTAATGGCTTGACCCCATACATTAATCTTCAGTAATGTTTTAGAAGTTTGGTTTTAGTCCTCTAGATTTATCTATGGGACTGTTTTTATGTGAAGTCCATTATTAGAGTTTGTGGACTATAACTTCCGAGTACAATTGCCAGATAATCTGCTGTTTGTATGTATGAACTGTGATAGCTTCTTTACCACCAAGAAAAAAAAAAGGATGAAGAGAGGTTGTGACCATCTCTCCCTTCCCCATGAGAATTTCACCTATTTAAACTACAGCTGGAGGAACTTAAACCAACAAATCCCCTTTGTCACATTCACTGACAAGTGTGTAATCGCTGCCTTCTTAACAGCAAGCGGAATCGCTTGCAGGATGGTTTTTGTTTGCGAGAATAAACTGCATCATCTTTGAGGATATGTATTTATCAGGCTGTGGTGCTGTTGCCTAGTTATGCAGACCCTTGTCAGGTTTTGATGTGGTTGATGATGGTGTATAATTTTTTCACAAAACTTGACGTAGGCTTTTTATCAATCTTCCTTGAGGTATGTTGTAATAATTTAAATATATTTGAAGGGCAGTGGTAAATAACCAGTGGTAAATAACCCTAACCTCAAAATAGTGATCGTTAATTAACATTGACTCTGATGTAGATGATCTTGCACTAAGGGAGAAATAGTTCAGGCAGTGTTTTCTTCCTACTTTGAAATGGTTTTGAGGGAATAGACCCTTAAATATTTATTTTTAAATCTTTCATCATCTAACATCTGTAATTGCAGGTATTATTCACTCAAGAATGTAATAATTGATTGCTTTCTAGTCCTCGTTCTGGATTTTGTTACCATAGCTTTTGGTTGTTTTCCTTTAATCAGAGGTCTCCTATACTGTTCCTGATCAGTGTGTGGTGACTGTTTTTACTGCTGACCTTGATGATATTGGCAGTGAGGTTCACTGTATTATTTCAACTGGAAAATTAAAGTGTGAATAATAATTCTCTGTGCTGTAATCTTTCTTGAATCTTTCCCCAGCTTTAATTAGCTTTCAAGCTTTAGTGTCTCATAACAGCAGTTCCCAGGCTTTGCACTGGGTCATCCTGGTAGGAGAGGGACAGCTTGTACCAGCCTCCTTTCTGGCTACGTGGCTGGCCCCAGACCTGAGCGCTGCAGATGCTCTCCACACATGTGGTGGCCCCAGTGTTTCCCAGGGCACGTACAAGGATGCCCTGGGACCTGCATGCAGGAGGTGCTGGGAGGAGGAAGGAGCCACAGCACCATGGGTAAGAGTGATGGATGGGAGTATGGTGCTGATGCACAGCTAATCGCCCAGCCCATTGCCTGTTCCCTGCAGCCCTGGGAGCTGGGGCCACCAGGGATGAGTGATGGGCTGGAGGGATTTTCCTGCTGGGCTGTGGAGGCTGTGTTGTGTGGGAGCCCATTCATTTCTGCCACAGACAAGGTGGAGATACATGGATTGCAGCACAGTAGTTTCCATGGGTAGCACCAAAGTGCTTCCCATGTATAAGAAGTGTGTTCACCAGAGCCTGAGCAGGCACGTGAATGTTGTGTTTTCCTCTGCTGTGCCACCTTCTTCGAATGTGTTTACTGAAAGGGAAGCGTTAGATGTCTTCATGCCACTACCTGCTTGGGGGATGGAAGGGTATCCCCACCAGAGGTACATTCAGGCCAAGGTAAGACAAACCTTGTCTACTAGGTATTAGGGTTTGGGGAAAAATCCACGTGCTTATTTTTGCAGACTCCATTCCAGGAGAAAATTTACCTCCTTGTCCTATTAGCAGTCCTTGCAGCATGTCTCTGAGGGAAAGACATGCCTGATGCAGCTGTCACATCCCAGCTGGATGAGAGTCTGCAATGGGAACGTATGTATGCTGGAGATGTCCAGCATGACTGGGCAGAGCGAAGGGTTGTAGTACAAGGCTGTAAGTGGGCAACATGACTCCTAAGTAAAGCCCTTTCCAGCCGTGCCTCTCCTGGGTGCAGTGCTGCCCTTCCTTGTGCAGGGATCCTCCTCCCTTCTGCTCTCCTTCTCCCTTCCCCTGCCTTTGCACACGAACGCTTTTTGTAGCTCCGTCACAGCAAGAGAGGAGCCATGGGGCTCCTTGAAATCTGTGCTGTACAGGCCAGAGGGTCTGTAGAGAAAAAGTAGATTTTTGCACGCTCTGTGAGATTTGACCAGCTCTGGTTCCCAGGGCACTGTTGCGCAAATTCCCGTTTTAATTTAGCCCCCTATTTTTTCTTTCATCATGTTGGCCCCTCCCTTAGTGTAGTAACAGGCATCCTTGGTCTCTTGTAATAATAAACCCACTGTAATGAAATCCGTGGCATACCCTTCCTCCAGGGCCTTTATATATAAGCAGAATTTTTTGGTTAAAAGCTAAATCGCACACATTCAGCAACTGGGCTCTAAATCCTCAGCTCAAAAAAAAAAAAAAAAAAAAAAAAAGGCCTCTTCTTGAGCTATAAAGCTATAATAATATTTCCTTTGGTAATCAACGGAATGTTGATTTTAAACCCCTGCAGGCCAGCGCTGATCTCTTACAATCTGATACAGCCCTCGTGAAAGTAACTGTCAGAAGCAAATTCACAGGCATTATGCTGTTCTGAGACAGTATGAATTAAGGACTTAAGGTTGATCTTGAGGCTTGGAAACACAGTCAGTCTCAGTTTGGCCAGTAGATGGTAGTGGTACACACAGAGCTGACAGAAATGAGCTGTGCAAGATTAAAAATGAGAGGGATCTGCTCTGGATCCTTTAGAAGTTTAATTAAATGAGCAGCAAAACTCCCAAGTTGCAGTACTGCAAATATCACTGTCAATTCTTAGCCATGGCTGCAACATTACAAAGCCGTGTTAAGGCATCTTTCCTAGTCTCAGTGTCCATTCTCAACAACCTTAATGGAATGCACTGAAATGCTCGAAATGAGATAATGCAAGTCCTTATGTTGGTCTGTGGGTTTTTCTTTTGTTTAGTGAGTGAAGGAAAAATCCACTTGGGTTCCTGAGTATTAAATAAATAAGTAAATATATTTTTGTGGTATGTTTTGGTTCTGATCACTTTGATGGAAAGGTAATTCACTGAAAATGCTCCAACCAGGTCTCTCTACTGTAAATGGATTTGTTTTAATGTTTTATTTCTTGACTGTATCAGTGCAGGCATTTACCTGCTAATTTACGTGAGAAAAGGAAAATGAAGACATAGAGATGAAAATTGCTAGACATTTTAGACATCCATTGTGTAAGTAATCATTCCACAGCACTGTTGAAAGCAGATTTATTTTCTCTTTATCTCAATTTATTCTGTAAGTTGCTCAGAGCGTAAGAGTTGCTGATCCCTTTCTATATCCACTATCTTCATGCAGGATGCCTGTGATTTGGATTCTGATCTTAGAAACTTAGCCATGAAAAAGGGCACTGAGAATGATTTTTGTAATAAAGCCTCACTTCAAAGTCTTAGTTTTTATAATCTTGTTTCCTTATAATGCAGCTCTTCTAGACTTTCCCAGTCCTCCTATGACAAAGCAACTGCAGTTGTCTAAGGAAGTGTACTAGACCCAGCCTGCCACAGTGCTTGCAAGTAACACCATGGTAATTTATAACCACTAAAGTGATTCTCAGCGGCAGTCATTTCCAAAAGTGCACAGCTAGGTAATAGTGAAAATGCTTTTACTACCATTTCGTTTACTTCTGATGCTTATTTTTGTTCATTGGCTGTTGCTTTTGTAACAAATCCTCCTCTTTTCTTAACCTCAGCCTACAGACTTAATTTCTACTGCAGTTCTCAGAAATAAATGCTTCAAAACATAGTTTTAGTGAGGACAGTCAAACTTGTAGATACAAGATAAATCTTGAAATACATAGTGGGCTAAAAGTTACTCTCCTCTGCATGCTAGCACATAGGGAAATAGGAAAGACTCTTGCTCTGAATCATGTATGTACAGGCCTAACTAACAATCTGCTTTTCACAGAGGTGGCCAGCCTACAACTAATGGTGGCAGTCACTGGGTGCTTGAAGGCCATCCACTGCCACTGGGTTGACTGGTAGAACGCAATAGCTGGGCCAGTGTCTCAGACCATACATTAGAAAACCAAAACTATCCCTATATCTTTTCAGATTTTTATAGATGGGTGTTCATCTTAAGAAATTAAAAGTTTCCATTTATGCTGTACAAAAAAATCCTCTGTATTTTTTCTTTTAGTTGTTTAGTGAATACTGAAAATTATCCCATCGAGTACGTTCCTCTTGTGAAGCTATTTATTCAGCTCATTTGTTCTAAAGCATGATCTTAGGCCTTTGAACCCAGTCATAACCTGATTAAATCTGCTTTGCCACATCTTCCTGCCATAAACATCATGTGCGTTGTAGTTCAGAAGTCCCTGGAAAGCCCTTGCTGGAAGCCAAAAGCAAGCTTGCACGCAGCTGATAAAAGACAGACTACCTCATCAGCAGCTTTGAGCTGCGTGGCTTCACTGACGCTGGATTTGGGACTCCATCCCAGAACTTGATGCTTCCAGGTTCATTCAGGTATGCAAGCAGAATCCCTAACATTGGACATTGCCAATGAGCTGGAGTATAAAACCTTTTAATATATAGTAAAATAATATTCTAAGTCATGTAAGGCTTAATTTGTTATCATCCTAGCACAGGTTATGCATAATTCTGCTTTATCTCTATCTTTTGGGAAGTTTGTCCTGATACTAGCAAGCTTACCTATTATGTGTCTGAAATCTGACACCAACCTAAATGCTTACATGACCTAGACATTGTATTTTCTGGTATTTAATATTTGAGAATATCAGAAGGATTCTTTCTGAAAAGGTAAGAAGGTAATGTTTCTGCTGCCGCATATCATGTCCTGCTAGTCCTGTGGGATGAAAATGATGTTGAGAGGCAAATTGAATTACTTTAAATATTGTTTCAAAAGCAAATATTGAAGATGGAGTTGTACATATGGGACACATTGTGGCTGTAAAGAACATAAGGTACCATTCAGTTAAATGTGGAAATGCATCAGAACAGCTCTGAAAGGCTTTCCATCTGGAAAGAACAGATTAATAGAATACCTACAGAAACAGCAGCTACTTTACCCTTTAAAATAGTTGTGGTATAAATAGCAGAGTGGCTCTTCCCCACACACCATACCCAGGAACACAGCTGACATTGGTTTTATCACTGCAGCCTCCTGGAATGCCTTGACCCACTGAACATTGCACCTCTGGAACGTATGCACCATGTGTCTGGATGTCCCAGTGCAGTTAGGTTATGGAAGAAGGAAGGAAAGCCTTCTCCGCCTTGTCCTTGACCATCCATCCTCCCCTGACCTTCCAGAATCTAGTCTTGGTTGATGATTTGCATTTTAACTGTTACTATTTACATATAAATTGCTTCATTCTTGCTTGATTGAAATAATGTAAAGTGGAAGTTGGGTGAGTCTCAGCTGCTCTTACAGGTTGCTTGCCCACTTGCTGTGATGCAGCACAAAGCAAACCCTCGTGGAAGGAAAGGTGAAAGGAAGAGTTTATCACTGGTGAAAGCAAAAGTATGAAGAAAACAGGGTTCAGTTATTCCTACGAGTTGGGAAGACTAGAACAAGAAGTAACCAACTGAAACCACAGCAGCAAAAATGTGATAGATAACCACGGGAGTAGCTGGGCTGAACAATAAACAGCCAACATAAGTGGTAGGGTCACTTTCAGTGGCAGCATGCACTGTTAAATTGGATAACTGTGGTTTAGAAATAAACAAATCAATCCACCACCGCTGCTGGGGAACAGATTCACAAGACTGTTGGGATGGCCCTTTCAGCTCGGTCTGGGTAAAGATGAGTAAGGCTGACCTGAAAATACTGGTGTGTATGTGTTTGTGGGGCTGCTGATGCATAATCCCACTGCCATCGAGGCCAAAAGTAGCTTCTAGCCTTCTGACCCACACAAGTGTTCAACAGCCAGAATTTAGGATCTCTGTGGACACAAATGCCATGTAACTTGGATATGGGAAACACCTCTGGTTAAATTTGTGGTCTGCCTCAGGATAGAAAGAGACAGTTCCAAAATGAGTAAAGCTGAATCATCCAATTCATCTACTACAGCAGCCAGCGGGACACAGGCACCCAACCTGCCCTGGGTACCTCAAATCCACATCCATGGTAAAGGAAGTGAAGGCCCAGAATCACTACTTGAAGAGCACAAAAATAAAAGGATACATGCAAAAAAAACCCATCCCTTTTGTTTCTTCTTTTGTTTCTTTTACTGTCTTTGGTTTTGGTTTTGTTTCCCCCCCAAGAAGTCAGAGACCCAGGTGACAGGACACCCGATGATCTGTTTACTTGGGCTGTATTTTGAAGGTGTCTCAGTGATGTACCTTTGAGTGGTCCGGTTGCCTCAGCAGGTCTGGAGCTGGACCCCAGGTGCTGGGAGAAGCAGCAGCCCTCACTTCTCTACAGGAGGCAGCAATGTCCCAGGTTCCCCTTTCTCCCTCTTTTGTAACGTGTTAGTGGGAACAGCAACTTCCTGCACAGCAGCTGCCTGGTTCAAAGTGCTGAGATACAACGGACTTAGCAGGGCAGCTTTTGGCGGACTTACAAATATCTGTTCCTAGCCCCCTGTGGGTCTGCTGGAGCATATCTGTGGCCAAATCTGGTTCAAGAGCTGGTGGATAGACTGTAAAGCCCATGACGTTCAAAGCAAAGCCATAAACTGTGAGAAGGGGCAAGAATGGTTGACCCCAGTTCTGTCAGGATCATGAAATCATTTAAAATTTCCTTTTTGAAATGGGATGCATTTAATCCATTTGGATAACACCACGAAGAAGAAAATTAAATTCTGACATGGATGTTCTTCAATGTTTCTGGAAATGGTATTTAAACAGAGCCCTAACACAGCTAGAAGGTTTTCTGTCTGCCTCTGGAGACAGAGGAACATTCATGGGATGCTGAAAAAAGCTGGAGCCCCAGAAAGCCCACAGTGGAGTGTGTTCCCAAATAGGGCACCCAAAGCAAATGCAAGACTTGACCCAAGGTGCACAGTGCTATGTTAGTGCTAGTGTTTATTATTTTTATGGTTGCATTTTAAAGCAGTGGTTCTTTTGATCCATTCTAACTGCTGGACAGGGAAAGAAAAATAAAGCTTACATAGAAAATAACAAAAAATTCTGGCTGGAGGCCAAAACTTCACAAGAGAATACTGAAGCCTGCTATGTTTTGTTTGACGTCTTTGTTTCTGATAGATGTTGACTGAATTCAGGAGGATGATGGCACTTTGAACAAAACCAGCTGGGGAAGTCAGTTTGCTAATTATTAACCCTCTAGGGAAGAGATTGAATTGGAAATGTGCACACAAAACATTGTGGGAAAATACAAAAAATAATGTAGATCTCTTTGGAAAAGAAATATTTACACTGTGGCTTGTATTTTTAGCAGAAAGAGAGGACAATTTGTGATATATGACTGAATTCCTCAAGTTGGATAACAATTCAGTCTTAGACTCGTTTTTGCTCTGTAGTACTATTCAGCAGTCTTGAGGTTGAAATAAGTCTAACATTAAGGAATGACTTTAGGGAATGAAGAGAAGTTATATATTTATTGTGATATAAATCATGGCGGGAGGGGGGAAGACTGTTGTCAGCCTCTTGACCACTTTGCAATAAGGAAAGGGGGGATTTTTCAAAGCTGTAAAGAGGAGAGGAGCATCAAACTGCATACTGTGCCTTAGAAAATATTCAAAAGTTACTGTGATAAATATTCAGATCCCTAATGTAAAAATGTAAATAACAAAAAGGAAAAAAAAAAGCATAATAGTCTTTGGAGAATAGGCTCTGCTGTGACATATTTACATCTCATTCTACCTGGATGGTCTAATCCTTCCTCTATAACCTGGCCAGAGAGGCAACTATATAGTATGTGCAGGTATTTTTCCCCCATTTCAGGTGTTTTAGAGATACAAGAAGGGAAGAGTTAGATATGGGCACTACACCAAATTGCAATGCAGTTCAGTGTTTAACTTGTGGCTCTCTTAGCTATAATTATAGCACAAAATGGAAACAGAAAAAAAAAAAGAGATTAAAGAAAAAAAAATCCCAGTACAAAAAACCCCAAAGATGGGAGAAGAAAATAAATTTAGGAACAATTTTCACCATTTGCTTAACATTGCAGTTCTTTTCCTGCTCGATACATTGGTTGCAGCACAGAGACATCTGCTGTTAGCAAGTAAGTGCCAAAATAGATGTAGCAGAATGCATTATTGTTTAAAACAAATAGATCATGTGGGAAGCTGAACTGATTTTTGTTTTCTTCCCCATAATTCAGTGTGTAGTCATTTTAGGTGTCAGATTGTTAAAGAAAAATCTTATTATTGTTAGGCAAGCTTTTTAAAGTTGAACTGCTTGACAATTTAATATCAGAGATGTGCATAATTTTGACTTTTTAATGCTGTAGG
This sequence comes from Elanus axillaris, assembly GCA_026212715.1. Classification (NCBI taxonomy): domain Eukaryota; kingdom Metazoa; phylum Chordata; class Aves; order Accipitriformes; family Accipitridae; genus Elanus; species Elanus axillaris. The sequence goes on from JANZLQ010000001.1 coordinate 34,964,655, forward strand.
TGGTATTACAAGCTTAGCTGAAGTCCTATCCAGTTAGCAATACAGTAGCTAGCAAAGTACCTTCTGAACTTGTCCATTCTCTGATTATTTGCAACTCTCTTTAGTTGCTTGGATATAACCCATGTGTGTGTGTACTGACAGCTGTTCCAAATGATGAGCTGGAGTAATTATAAAATGTGCCATTTCCAGAACGCTGCAACAGTCCCCCATCCCTCCCAGGACTGTTTTAAATTGCAGCTGGTTATATAAAGTGAACACTTGTAGAATTTTGACAGAAAGCATTAAACTCAAGCATCCCAGAGTGACCACGAATGAAAGTCTTACTATGTTACCATACACTTCAAGATTTGGGGGGAAATCTACGCATTTGCACAAGAATTAATGCAAAAGGGACCCACCCTGACTCCTGCTGGTGAAGTGCCAGTTGTATGAGATGCCTTACATTGTGGGTCCTGCTGCTTTCATCCTGCCCTTGTGAGGAAAAAAAACAAACCTCCAACCAAGCAAACAAATCCAACAGGTGGAATATGCAAGATGTGTGGGCATGCATCACTGTTTCTTGACTTAGGCAGTTACAATACTAATAACAAATAGCCAAATGACACCAGAGCAATGGGCAGTCATTGAGTCGATGAATTAACCAGTCTTTATTTCTCTATTTCAGAGAAAAACTGGGCAAAGAGAAAGGAAAAGATGTGCATTTTACTGTTGTGCTGTTTGGTGGCAGGTACAGGCAAAAGGATTTGCCTGATGCTGGGACCTGGGGAGGCCCAGGCTCTGTTTCCTGGCTTTACTACTGTCACTGTGTCATCTTGGCCAACTCACCTGTTTTTTGCTTTGAGTATTCCATATATAAAATGGAGGGCAGGGGGATTATTCTTTGGCGGTCTTCTAGGGTGAATGATTGCCAAGTACTATGCAAGTTGCAAAACCACCACCTTGTTACTAAGGGGAAACCCCCTTGCAGGAACAGTGTGAAGTACCTCATTCCGTCATTGTTTCCAGACTGCTTCTGAGGCCAGATGGATACATGTTTTGCCAGAAAATTGTTGGTAAAATGTATTTCCAAAGTTCTTTTTTCCAACTAAACTTGAAGTAGCTTTTGGTCTCAGTTCAGGCTAATTGCAGTACAGGAAGGAACTAAAATGACAATGTAATGAAATGGATAAACCAAGCCTTTTTTTTCAGTTATGTATTGGGTTAAAAATGTGAGATTATCATCCCAAACTTGTTTCATTACAGCGTTGTTATGGTGTTATATTACAGCACTCACAATCTTTCAAAATCCACGGTATTGTTTATAAAAATAAACTAACTGAAGGCAACTTCTGTTTAAAGTGATCTCTAGCACTATGTTTGTGTTTGCTCATGCTTTCTTTTTATGTCCAATGTTTGTGTTTAAACATGTTTTGTTAGATGAATAAAAGATACTCTGACTTGGAGTCTCCACTAACTTTTGCTTTTAAAGTCAAGACTCTTGGCTTCCCTTTTGCTTGTTCCTACATTGCCATGTCTAGCATGTCCTCCCTAGCAGGGCTGGTGGCTATAAAAGTGTGTGGGAGTAAAGGTTAAAGATAAATGCTAGGTTTAACAAATGTGGTTATTGTTGCCATAAGGATTCACTTCTGAAGTTAGTGGTTGGATCATTCTATTTTTAAGGTAGGATTACAATCACATTTTTGCATCCACGTCTGAGCTAAAGTTAAAATCAATATACTTTTAGCACTTTACTTTTTGTCTTTCTGAAGACTTCAGGTTGTCAAGTCAAGGGCTAGATTCATAAGGGGAACATAGTCTAGCTGTTGGACTTTATACCAACAAGTGAACATTCAGCAGGTCACAATGAGAATATGAGTGAGACTGTGCTCCAGCAGTAAGAGTACTCATTTGTGGGGAAAGGGAAGAGGGAGACCTAAATTCCACTTTGTGCTCTAATAAATATTTCATTGCTTTGAATAAAGTGGATCAGCTCCAAAAGGAGACACTGAGAACTTGCTTTAGCCTGGTAGTTGCTGAATTAATCTGGATCAATGTGGTTTCAGATTCTGCTTCAAAAAAAAAGGATTGCATTTGAGTCTTTCATAGCAAAGATGCCCAGAATATCCATGTGTTTCTTAAAAAGGGGACAACAGCATCTTCTTTTTCTCTGTCTGGGAACTTTATCCTAGAGGACCAGTCCATTGACAGAGTTTAGAGAAAAGTGAGGAGCTGAATGCCTCTGCACTGTCAAGACTTCTGCAAGTGTATCAGCAGCAAAAGTAAGACTAGAGAAAAAGTGGGCCTGCTGCTGAGTGTTGTGGTGGTAACACAGGACACAGAAAAGGCAGAGGTACTCAATGCCTTCCTCACCTCTGTCTTTACTAGTAAGATCTGCTTTCAGGAATCGCAGGCCCCTGAGACCAGTGGGAGCATCTGGAGCAATGGAGACATACCCTCAGTAGAGAATATAAAAATATTTTAACAAATTGGACACAAATGAGTCCATGGGACCTAATGGGCTACATCCACAAGTGCTGAGGGAGCTGGCAGATGCTATTGCAAGGCCAGTCTCAAGTCTGGAAACAATTTCCAAATATATTAAGGACATGAAGATGATTGGGAGTTATCAGTGGGGATTTATGAAGGGAAAATCATGCCTGACCAACCTGATAGCATTCTATGATGAAATTACTAGCTTGGTAGACAAGGAGAGAGCAGAGGATGTTAATCATCTTCACTTCAGTGAGGCTTTCATCACTGGCTGTCATAGTATCATCATTAACAAACTGCTGACTAGACAAGTGGCCAGTGGGGTGGATTGAAAATTGGCTGAAATGCCAGGCTCAAAAGCTTATAATCAGTGGCATGAAGTCCAGCTGGAGGCCAGTCACTAATGGTGTACTCCTGGCATCAATATTGGGGCCAACACTGTTTAACATCCTTATTAATGATCCTGGATGATGGGACAGAGTGCACTCTCAGCAAGATTGCAGAGAGTTGAAGACCGAAAGGAGTGGCTGGTGTACCAGATGGTTATGCTGCCATTCAGAGGGATCTCCACAAGCTGGATAGGTTGGCCAAGAGGAATCTTGTGGAGTTTAACAAAGAGAAGTGCCAAATCCTGCACCTGTTGACTAATGTCCCCACACATTACTAGGGGCTGGGGACCAACTGGCTAGGAAGTAGCTTTACAGAAAAGGACCTGGGAGTCCTGGTGAACACTTGATACATGTGCCAGCAATGTGCCCTTGCAGCAAAGGTGGCCAACAGTATCCTGGACTGCATTAGCAGGAGCGTTGCCAGCAGGCCGAGGCAGGTGATCATTTCCCCCTACTCAGCACTGGTGAGACACATCTGGAGTGCTGGAACCAGTTCCAGAGTTCCCAGGGCAGGAAAGATACGGATTTACTGGAGTGAATCCAGCAAAGAGCCACAAAGATGATTAAGAGACTGGAGCATTTGTCACATGAGGAGTGGCTGAGAGCTGGAGGAGAGAAGGCTCAGGGAGATATTATCAATGTATCTAAATACCTAAAGTTAGGGAGAGTAAAGAAGATGGAGCCAGATTCTTCTCAGTGGCATTCAGTGAAGGGACAAGAGGCAACAGGCACAAACTGACATACAGGAAATTATTTTTAAACAGAGGAAAAAGTTTTTTTACCGTGGTGGCCGTCAAACACTGGAGCAGGTTGCCCAGAGAGGTTGTAGAGTCCCCATCCGTGGAGATACTCAAAATGCAACTGGACAGAGCCCTGGCCAACCTGTTCTAGCTGACCCTGCTCTAAGCAGGGGGATGCACTAGACAATCTCTAGAGATCCTGTGATTCTTTGACTTGGTTACTTGGACTCATTTTGACAGCATCTGAGTATTTTTTCCAGGTTCACTGGTTGTAAAGACATTTCTGATGTTTCCAAAGTTTGTGCATGCCCATGGGACCTAAATATGGGCCACAGGTTCCTACTGGGGCATTTAAATACTGTCTATGATAGATCCAGCCCCAGGTTATTCTGCATGGCTAAACTATTTCAGCATTGTGAAATACACACAAACCTTAAGAAAGTTAGGGGCTTCATAGAGTGAAGTGCTGTGGTTTAATAGAATATATGTAACAATTGATGATTTAGTACTATGGGCATATTATTGGCCCCCCCAAAGGAAAAAGAAATTGGAGTGTTTAATTAAGTATGAATCAAATAGATCAGTAACTAGAGCTCTACATGCAGTTACATTTCTTCACTACTATAAACTTTTATTTGTTCTCCTTTTTTTTTAGAGTTTTGTGATTGAGCAAAAGCAGATCTCAGAACACTGCAGATCTGAGTCACAAGGGATCCATGCTGTTCTGTACTATCTTCATTTTCCACCTTCTCCCTCATATATTCTGCATCAAGCTCATGAAACCAGCTCACCAGCAGTACTTGTGCAGTGATGAAAAGCTGATAGCAATACTCTCATAGTCAAGTACAGAGAGGAGCTCTATAAACTCATTTGTATGCACTGTCCACCCACCAACTTTATCTCAAGTTGTGTGAGTGTTGAGTCACAGACAGGTAGTTCTTGTTCAAGTCCCAGCTTCATGTAAGCGGTGGGTAATAACAAAAGCTATTTCAGTCTCACTCTCAAAAATAGTAAAAGGAAGGTACAAATAATTTCTTTACAATAAAACCCCCTCAAATCAATAGAACTATGTGAACAGCAAGTTCCAGTTAGGAGTGCCTGCTGATTTGTTCACCCAGGAGGAGCTTTCACCCAGATCAAGAAATCACCAGTGGACCATATCAGCCAAATCACTCTTGTTCATATCCTTGCGGACCTCATAAAAAAAACTATCTAGAGGCCTAGATGGTAAATAGTGTGTTTAGAGAAGAAGTGTTGGCACTGCCCAGAAAGATCATATTTATCCAGGTGTACACTAATTCTATACTTCATTGCAGTTTCTGCTGCTTTGCCTGGCACTGATGTTAGGCTTGCCAGCTTTTAGTATCCTGTGCCCTCATTTTCCCCTTGGAATCTTTTTTAGGGATTGGTGTCACGTTGCTACCCTCCAGTCTCCAGGCACAGAGAAAGCTTGAGGAGAAAGCTAGGCCCATTAGTAGATCTGCTGTTTCTTATCTGTACCCCCTTAGAAAGCTTGGGTGCCTATCAGACAGTCCTGGGGATTTGTTACTCTGCATATTTTGGATTACGGCCTTTCCAAAGTATGGGGATCATCTGTTTATTCCAGTCAACACAGGCAGATACATCTTTTAGCTTCTCTGCAAATGTTTTGGGCTCTCCTCTTTTTTACTCTGCAGTTGTCATTTGATCCATCAGACTCTGGTGGGCTTCTTGGACTTGATGTATCTAAGGAAGATTTAATATTAGCTTGGATTCCTTTTGCTAGCTGTTGCTCACACTTTTTTTATTGTTCTTTCACTGTGCCTTCCTTTGACATTTTGGCTTACAATCCTTTCTGTATTTTTCATTTGGAGATGACTTCAACTTCTTGTTTCTAATAATACACCCTATGGTGAGATTACCTGTGCCCACTTCCTTTTACCAGTTCTCAGGACTTTAGTAGATGGCATACACTGATGCTGTGCTGTGCATCCTTCAGGAAGTTCAGCTCCACCTGTAATAATTTACTGTTCCTAGCTGCTTCTTTTTGTTTCCTCTTCACAAACTTTATCATTTCTATGTCTCTGTTCCTTTTGAAACTGGGTGCAACTGCTGTGAATGCTTGGCCTTTGACAAGCCTGTGGGAATTTTGAATATAGACACAGGAAGAGCAACCATGAGCTGAAGACGTAGGACAAGATCTTGTACATTCATGAGCACCAAATGTAGGGCCTGCATCTCTTCTGTGGCTTCCTCGTCCAACTGCTCTGTGAAACAGTACTGATGGAGTCTAATGTAGTCTGTGTTGTATTCCAGTGCTCCAGAGACCAGACAACATGGGGGTTACCTGAAGTACAGTTTGGGGTTTATTTCCCTCCCTCTTTGCCCATCTGATCTCTCTCAGCATACCCCCTCTGTCCTTCTGGTCAGGCAGGCAGGCAGTCTGCAGAGAGTACTACATATGCTTAAAGCTGGAATTTTGGTCCATGCAGATTCTGCGTCACATGCTGGGTCCCTACTTTGTTCATCTGATTTGGTTGTAAGATCTCACTAATAAATTTCACCACCCCATCACCAGCAGAGATGACTCTTTTCTGTGTATTTTATGTTTTGGTACTGTGATGTCCTACACGCGTCTAGCATGTCATTTTCTTCGCATAAGACAATTATTGGTTTCCTTCAATTTATTCATTGGATTTTTAGCATTTGTGTAAAAGTAGGTGTTGTTGCAGCATTTGTTTCCTTCTTCATCTCCCATTTGAAAGGCACTGTGTTTTTTTCTATTCCTTATTTCTGCTCTCTGGCCTCTCCTGGACTCAAAAAGGCACAATTTCTAAGCCTTTGCTGGTGGCATACTAAACTGTGTGTTCCCTGCTGCTCTTCAGTTTATGGCTTAATCAATCACAGCCTTTAAATGCCAGCAGTTTAGACCCCAATGAGCCCACCCTTGCCACACGGGTTGTTTTTATCTCAGAAGTGCTCCCAAGTCCAGATCAATCTGAAATTTTGCTCTTTATACCATCCTCTCTGCTGCACATTGAAAGTTTGCCCCTTTCTGGTCACACATGAGGCAGCGGGAACATTTTGGAGAGTGCTGATGAAGAGGGTCTTATCTTCATCTTCCTTTTAAGAAGCTGAATTTTGCTTCCAGAACATCATGTGAGACTCAAAACCACAGGCTCTTCCCAGCACTGTTAGGGAACTGATCTGCTTTGCAAGTTTAAAGAAAAAAAAAAAAAAAGCTTTTTCATTTGAATTTAAAAGCTCTTCCACCTGAATTAATTTTTATTTGCTTTAAAACATTTCCCAAAGTATAACTGATGTTCTTTAAAACATTCCTCCAAACAATGTTTTTTTGTAACAAATGCAATGAAGTACAAAATATAATCTGAGTTGCCAGCTCCCACAATCATAATTTGAGTAATAATCCTGTACTGGCACAGTGACAACAGAAAACAGCTTTTACGATTGAGCATATTAACACTGCCAGTAGAACTACTACACTGAAGCACAATTTCCATTAAAATTGCATAGTACAGGTGTCAAAGACCCTTTTTTAAAGTGCTACAAAAAAGTATAATTTACCAGTTACTTTACAATTTTAAGCAGTCCTCTGAATGTTAAAAGTACTGCTTATATTATTTTGTTGTTGTTCCAGGAGCACTCAGAGATCCCAGCAGGAGTCAAAGCCAAACCAACACCCAGAGAAAGACATTCCCTGCTATCAACAAAGACGCAGAGTAGATGTGTCCACGCTCCTTTCTTTGTCCTACTTCTCAAAGCTGTTTCTAGTATTTCAGTAGGCCTTGTCTAATCTGAGTTTGAATACGCAGCAGGACAGAGCCAGAGGTAGCACTACAGAAGTTGGCACTGTCACATTTGAGTAAAGGAGGTTGGTATTATAATAAAGGTTTGTAATTCCTTTTATTATTTCTGGAAGTTCCTACCACATTTCTGTGCAGTGGGAGAAACCAAATAGTCTCTAAAATGTTATAGTAACATCTAGCCTATTTATTATGAATGATGACACTTTAAGAGAGTTGAAGGTAAGGATCCCTAAAATAATAATCCCTTCAAACACAATGAAAACTCAAAACTTAGGAACTCATGCCAAAGATTCATACAGAGATTGTTAAAGAGATGTAAGAAATACATAAAAATTCAGCTGAGAGAGCGTGTGATTTCATCTTAAGTTTACTGTGCAATACAACAGTTTCATTATGTGCTAAAAGGTTAGGCTGCTGCCACTGAAACAGGAAATCTAAAGCAACAACAGAGAAAAGCCTTTTTCCTTTGTGTACTGTTTTTGCTAAAAGTGAAATATTCTTTAATGTTTAAAAGTAATTACGTCCTCAACATCCCTTTAAAAAAGCACACCAGCAAATAAAGTAAGTCTCCATGAAGAAAAGACCATCCAGGTGGAGTTAATGCAAAACCAAGTCAAAGTTACTGCTTAAAGACATTTCTGGATATGCTCTCTCTGTATCCAAATCAGTCGCTGGATGCTTGTCACCTCCCCTTTGAATTTTAGTGATTGTTTTTCATGGCCGTGTATGGGATTAACTCAATCAAACCAAACTTGTGTATATGTCAAAAAAGAATCATTTGGCTTTTAGCCTTGCTTATGGTAAAAGTTGCAATGGTCCAGTTTTCTTTTCCATTAAAATCTTTAAATATGTCCAGGGCTGGTATTTTAAATGGTTAGCGGGCACTTCACTCAAACCAGAGCTATGTTCTAATATTAAATGTAGCAGCAGAGTCTAGATAGGACTGAAATCTTTGTCTGCTGGCTGCCTTGTGGGCACCATGACTTTCTCAGAGAAAGTCCTCTGTCTCAGGAAATAACTCTACTCTTGCAACTCTTGCAAGCCCTCATTTGTTTGGTTGTTGGTTTTTTTCATTTGTTTGTTTGGTTTGGTTTGGTTTGGTTTGATGTGGTTTGTTTTTCTTCTGTAAGGGCCTGGGTAATGCAAGCACCGATGTTGCAAGGTGGAAGAAGTAATAAACAACTAGTGTTCCCTGTTCAGATGTCACAGTTTCAAAGTAACTGCTAAGGGGAGCAGAGATGAGCAGAAATTACCATCTCCAGAGCCTCTTCCCACTCTTGGAAGATGCTGGAGGTAGCAAATCCTTTTCCAGCATTCCCTTTGTGCTCACTGGCATGTGGATGTGCTTAACCTAGCCAGAAAAACTGGATTACAATGTGTTGATTGTAAAAGAGGGAGGAAGGTTGCTTATGCAAAGTATCTATTTCATGTGGTGAGCAGAAGAGAGATGGGGTGGAGATTTATGGATAGACAGGTGTTGACACTTTCTGCAGGTAATGCTATTGTTATAAACATATGGGCATAAGAGCAAAGAAATTATCTGTTGATGAGCAAGAAAGATGCCTGCTAGAAATACAAGGCTCTTAGTCATGGTGTTGGCACCTCTAAAGGCTTTTTTGACTGGAAAGGTAAAGTAATCTGCTTGGAAGGCTGCTGTGTCTTACTGTCAGCTCAGTGGTAGGGTCCCTCCTGTATCTGAATTCTGTATTTGGTTATGTCCATAGGCATGGTTGAAGTTTCCTCTGCTATTAGTGCTGCTTTGCAATGAACTGTAGGTATTCGTGGAGATGTGATAATGTTTGTGATTTGCAATACAGAAATTGTTCACCGATTATGCTGTGAGTAATGCTGCTGAGCAGCTCACATTAAAAGCAGAGGCCTCATTCATAAAGCTAGGATAAATCCTTCAAGAAGCTGGCTTTGGCATTATTATAATTTTGATAAGCTTTAGTACAAACCCACTTTTTCAATTAACAGAAAACTGTATTAGGGTTCCATAGGTTATCATATGACATACACCGATTTTGATTTTTTCCTGCATTGTTCTTTCTGAAATACTGGTTGGTTGGTTTGTTTTTGTTTGCAGAGTGATTGCTGCCTTTAGAGCCATCTACCTCAAGGAAATATTTTAATCCACCTTTTTTAAATCTGTCATGATTAAAACATGAATGACAACAGGAGGCCAAGAGTCCTCCACAGGAGAGATTGCTTAGGTCAAAGGATCAGCAAATTCATCAGAGAAAAGGTTGCTTGAGATATTGCCTTTGAAAGCTAGCTCTATTACGAAGAGATGTGTGGGAACTTTTGACCTTTTGGGGGACAAGAAAGATGCTGTACCATTGGGGTGGGTAGAGGAACAAGATGACTTTCCAAGTTCTACTCTCTAACTGCATGTAGCAGTGTTATGCAGAACTAATACCAGAAACAGATACCAGTTGTACAAATGTTGATGTGCACCAGCTCTTTAGGGAAATAGAAGCATGTTGACTCTACTCAGGTGAGGAACTGGCAGCCTGGAAGTTACTGGTGGCAACTGGTATTCTTGTACTGGACATGGGGTCTGGCTCTTCTGGGTAGGTTGTGTGGATTTCTGGTTGAGCTCCTGGGACACGAGATTATCAAAGGATATTTTCCAGTGCCCAGATCCTTCTAATTCCTGTAGCACTGGTCTGTGCATCAGTGTGTCCTACAGAGATCAGTGTTGCCATGGTGGGTTTTGCCCTGTACAGGCTGCCAGGTAGACTGACAGTCCTTTCCCTTAGTGGAGGACTGCATAGCATCAGAGTGCACAAAATTTGGTTAGCCACATAGATACCATGCAAGCCCACTGAAGGATTGACAACCACAATTTGCATATTAGCTTTTAATTGATCATTTCCACAGATCACAAAACATTGTACCGCAACTTATTTTATCTTAGTAGAAGACCAAAAAAAAAGAAAGAAACAACAAACCAAAGAATAAGTATTTGTGTTCAGGCTTTTTTTTTAAATGCTCTTGGTATAAAACCCAGTAAAAGTACTATTTACATGTGATTTTCAATAACTTCCTGGTTTTTAAACTTCTGTCATCAAAACACTGACTTCTTGTTTTGTGCATAAAGCACCTTCACCAAACAGCTGTACAGGTATGAGTCTATGTACTCTATAACCTGTCTGCTGCTTGGCTGGGGACTGAGGGAAAGGATGTATTTTGGTGGGCTCACCAGGACTGTATGATGTGTACCTCCTCTTACATTAATGTATGATAGAGTTTAAGTGTAGCGCACACATGCATGCAAAACTGAAACTAACAGGCACCTGTGCAAACAGGGATCTTTCCTACCCTTGGGCATTCTTTAATTTTTGAGTCAGGATCAGGGTCTGATCCTACGTTATCCAGCAGGGTATGAAAAAGGACCTCAAACTGGAAGTGCATATGGGAAAGCATATGTTAAAGATGTTAAAATACCTTAAGAGAACATCCCCTCTTATTAATATACGTATTTGCTGATACATTTGGTAAATATGATGCTGTTAATTTCAGAGTTGCTGGTGTATGTTCAATGAATATGCACTGCACGGTATTAGTTTCAAAGTCAAGCTCATTATTACTCTCCATACCAAAACTGGGACAGCCAGTTACTACACTGAAAATAGCACGCATTCGGAAAGGTTCATAGGGATGCAGGGTTCACATCTACTGCTTCTTGTTATGATGTTTTATTTAAAAAGAGATACACCATCCCACCACATATTTAATTTTAGTTTCAATAGCTTGCTTTTGTATCAGGCTCACCAGCGGGGAATTTCTGCCTCCTGCTCTCTGCATGGAAACCTTAAAGGTTTGCTCTTCCAGAAAACGAACTGTTTCTGGTAGCACAGCTTCGATTTTGCTGCAGCTACGGACCTCTCTCTGCCTGAACCTGATTTCTGATTTTTCAAATAGCTCCTGCCTTGGCAGCCAGGTGTTCCTCTGCCGTTTCCAGCAGGAGAGAACATTTGCACACTTACAGATGCCTGGTTTTGTTCACTGACTTTCGGCCCAGTTCCCAGCCCAGCACACCCTCAACTCCTGCATTCCCGGGGTGTCCAGATTCCTACATGATGGGCACATTTGAAACGCATAAAACAGACTGCACATTGCACTTCCCAGGAAAATCTAGTATTTCTTTCCCTGAATGACTGCTCCTCCAAGTCTAATCAAAATAGATTTTCCTAGCCAAAAATTTTTTTCTTGTGACTTTGTAAGCGCTTTCTTGCACAGCTGGGGTTTGAGATATACAGCTTTTCCACATCAGTGCCGAGTCACCCAATGCACAGTTATAAACAGACACAACTTTATTTTACATAGTTTCTGTCAGTTCCCCTTCTTTCTCTTACCCTCCTTCAGGCCAACCGTTTCTCTGCCTCTTTATGTTTTTATTTTTTGTTTATGTAACTTCCTGTAGGCAGCATCGTAATTTTCTCAGCAACAGTTATTTCAACAGCTCCCAGTCTCATCCCCTCCTCCCCCTTCCCTGGCAGAAATGGCTCAGACAATTCCAATAGTAGCTGCTAGCTCCCAGAAGACTCTTAGAAAGTATGGCAAAGCTGCCCGGTCTGCTTCTGTTCCCTCTTCAGCTTTCCAAAGGTCCAGTTAGCTCCTACGGGTGAATATACAGAGGCAGGTCTGTAGCGGGAAGGGAGGGGAGGGCTTTGAGGCCTGGCCGTGGGGGTCCCTGATGCTCCCCATGGCAGTGAGGGCCATGGCCCTGCACCGGGTGCCCCTGCCAGCCGCCCCCCCCAC
>JANZLQ010000001.1:34978365-35067235 GCA_026212715.1 Elanus axillaris
GAGCCGGGGCAGCGCCGGGCCGGCGGCGCGGCGCGGAGCGGGGGGAGGGAGGCGGGCCTTCGGCCTCTTACCTGGGGAGGGGAAATAACCCGAACTCGGGCAGGTTCCCCGCGGGGCGCCAAGCCGTCATTTTTATTCGCTGTTTTCTGCGCAGAGTGGGAGAGGAAGGAGGCTTACCCAGCCTTTCAGAAAGCAGGTGGAAAAGTTTGACGTTGAGCAAACTCTTGCAAGCCAAAGCCGCTAGCTTGGCGAGAGCTGCTGGGAAACGAGTTCAGCTCTTTGCTGAATGGTTGCACCTCTCGCATATTTTTGTATCCTTTGACAGTAACAGGCGCAGTTTTGTCGGTAAAGTCGTCAGGTAAAAAACTCCGTGGCAAGAGTGTTGAACTGGAGTAATTGAGCACCGGCATTAATAAATTGCTGTACGGAGGGATTTGGTGAGATGGTATCAGCAATTCTTCTCAGGGAGTTTTAAAATGTGGTTTTCTTCTTGATGTCAGAATGAAGTTTGTGGGGAAGAAGTGAAAGAAGACGAGGAAAGGGAAGATCTGAGAAAAGTCAGAGAACACATTAAAGGGAATTGAAAAGGAGAAGAAAGTCTGGAGGGGAGAATAAAACCCAAAAAGCAGATATAGTGCTGAAAAAGCACAGGGTAAAAAGATGTCACAAAAGCAGGACTGGTTGTTAAAATCTTTTGTTTAGTTAATAGAGGGATGAAAGAGGCAGTTGGTTGAAATGTGCTATTTAGAAAAAGTCATTCCAGTAGGTGGCTGACTTAAAGATTTTTCTTCACAGTTTGACCAGCTCAGTACTATTTAGATTCTATTTGGCACTCACACAGTGGAAAATTCATGAGTATACTGGGAAGTAGTGGTAAAAATCACTGCATAACATCACTGAATATTTTCCTTGCTGTTCAGCCAAACCTATTATTAAGTCATATTAAAAAAACTCAGTAGGAATGTGATTGACAGTGCATTACTACTAGATACAAAACACTACTCAGCAGATTCCTTATTTAAACACCAGAGTAGTAGCCTTGTGGGTTTGGGACAGCCAAGGTCCATTTCAGCCTGGTTAGTGAAAGCTTTTTACTGTGGGGCCATCATTATTTGTGGCATAGAAATAGGTTTAGGGCATTTTTTTTCTCGGCTGAAACCTACTACCACTTGTCATAGAGATGTTCTTGTTCTGGCAGAGGTGTCAGCTTGTGTCAGTAGGGTGATCTATATCTTTTTAAAACTGTATACTATTCTTTGTCAACTTTTTTTTATTTTTAATAACAAGCTATGTCACAGCTGAAAATGAAACTAGGGTTTCTGTATAATTTTGAAAAAGATACTCCTAATCTTTGTGTGGTATCTTTGGTGGGATGTTCATCCTAAAACTCTCTCCCCAAAACAGTGCCAGCCTATCATGCTGTGTGTTACTAAATGATGATTATTAATTACATTTATGGTACCTGCTGTGTGTTAATGCATTCGCAGATAGGCGTGAAGACAAGATTTTCTACGCAGTAAGCTTGCAAATTAATCAGGGGTTGATCCAATCAGTATGTGTTAAGATGAAAGGAAGAATTCTTATTGATAGGATTGGACTTAGAAAACAGCCTCATTTTATCTCCCCTGATTTATAATAACTTTGAGAGAGGTTCATCCCCCCCCCCCCCCTGAAGGAAAGAATACTCACTAAAGAGCAGGAAAATGTACTTAACATGGCTTACATGAAAGCGGTAGTATAATGTACAAACAGCAGTTGCTATACTTTTCTGGTAGCATGTCTCAGGATGTGATTGCACTTTTTAAAATGAACTTCCTGTGAAAGTGATACTGAATCATACACATATGTGAATATTTGTTTGTTCTTACACACAGGCAATGATGCTTTTACCATTCGCCATGACACACTGAGCAAGTGCATACAAGTTAAAAACTCACGGATAGTGATAGATGACTGCAAGGACACAAGTGAAGCTTTATGGAAATGGGTATCCCAGAATCGCCTCTTTCATTTGGGGTCCAAGCAGTGCCTAGGACTTGATATATTCACCAAATCACTGTCTCGCCTGAAAATGGTTGATTGTAACTCAGAACTAATGCTGTGGTGGCGATGTGCTGATGCTTCTATCCTTGGTGCATCTCAGTACAAAGTGACTATCAAGAGTACCTATGTAACTGCAAGCATAAATGCAACAGACCAGTGGAGAAGCAACAGTTCCTCTGATGATATATGTCGGTATCCTTACCATGGTAAGTTTGCACAGGGGACCGGAGGATTTTGTTGTTGTTGTTGTGTTAAGGGCTTTTTGCTGTATATCTGTACCAGTAAATTCTTAAAATTAATCATATGAAAACACTGATCAGTAAAGCAATAGAATGTTTTGCTTTAGAGAGATATTGATATTCGATTACAAAACTCTGACTTTTTAATAAAAAAATAAATATGCACAACTGCAGAAGTTGTATTATCAAGTGGCTTTCTTTAGCATGTTTAAATCCCTTCCCCTGTCTTTTAGTAAGAGCTTATCTAGTTATGAAATATCAACCACCTTGTCAGAACTGACACTGTCCTCTTCACAATGGTGGGAATTTTGCTGTTAGCGGAGTTTGAGGATATTTTCTTTGCTGGTAGGCTGTAAAATCAAATTCAGTGCATGCTGCTAGCTTGCTGCCTTTTGGACTGTCAGGAACCGTCCGTTTGCTTTGGTCTGGTAGTCTGTCCACTTGTCATGGAAGCCAGTTTCATCTGAAGACTCATGCTTGCTGGAAGAAGTGGTGAAAACTTGCTTTACCATATTTAAGAGCAGAATTTTCTTTGTATTTGAATTGCTCAGAGTGGCCAATCTGAAGACCCCAGTAGGCTCGAGTTTGAAATGTTTTCCCTCTCCTGTATGTGTTGATTCCTATAGCCTTGTTCTGTAGTACTCTGTGCAAACCACCTGGATTTCAACAGGACAATGTATTTATCCCTAATTTACCAGGAAGTGGGGAAACAAGTTTATGCTGTGTTATGCCCCACTCAGAAGAAAAAGTACAGAAAAATATTTTCCTCTCATTTTTTTCAGTTCTGCCTTTGCTGTATATTATCTGTAACAATAAGAGACTGTGTTTTAAGACCACAAGTGTGATTTGCATGCTTTTAAGTTAACTATGTCTGTACAAGCAGTAACATTGATTTGTTGTCCTTTCCTCCCCTAGATGCCTTGTATCTACATCTTCGATTATTTTTTAAAATTTTTTTTTCCCTTTGCAGAGGTTTATACCAAAGATGGCAACTCATATGGAAAACCCTGTGAGTTCCCCTTTCTGTATAATAAGACGTGGCATCATGACTGCATTCAGGATGAAACGCATACGGGTGGGAAATGGTGTGCCACATCTGAAGATTATACTCAGGATGGAAAATGGGGAATCTGCTTACAACCAGGCACGTTGGGTTTCTAAATAGATGTCCTGAAAGTGTTCTGTCGCTTTATGTATGTACAGCTCCACCTTGGTGTAGCACATTGCTGTTAAGCTGGGTAAAAGCAGGTCCCGTTTCTGTTGCAGCAAGGACAATCAGCACACATTTTGCAGTATATGTGATTACCAATATAAAAAGTGCCAGACCTTCAGTATTACAACTTTTCTTTTGAAACTTTCATGATGTTTCAGTATAGTTGTAGTTACAAGTACTTTCTGTTTCCCTGAAACAGAGGATGGTTGTCATGATATCTGGGAACGTGATCCGGAGTCTGAAAGCTGCTACCAGTTTAGTACACAGTCTGCTCTTTCTTGGAAGGAAGCTTATATTTCATGTCAAAGGCAAGGGGGAGATTTACTTAGCATCCAAGATGCATCTGAATTAAGTTACATACAAGGTAGGTGTAATTATTCACATAAGAATATCAGGAAATCTTGACAAATTAACATAAAATTAAGACAGCATTTTAGTTTCTATCTTAAAATTCTGGGTTAAAACTTGATTGTATTTAAAATACATTGGTGCTTTCATTTGTGTAGCAAAAATGCTAATCTCACTTCAGAAGTTTTTTTTTAAATTTATCTGCATGATTTCATTGTAGTGATTAGCTGTTGTTAATATTTATAATGAAGAATGTCCCCAAAATCTCAAATACAGGCCAGAGTGGATGTTGGTGTTTCAGCAGCCTGTTACCCACTTGTTATGAAATTGTCCTCACTGATGTTCAGGCTTGGCCTAGGGGAATTAACAGTGTGCCTTTGGGAATATAAAACCAAAGGACAAACATCTGAAGGTATTGGGAGGAAAGACTCGTGTGACTGAATTCTTCCTCAGTTCAAGAAAGCTTGCATGTCTCATGATAGTAGCAATCTTTCTTTCTCAAATGCATGCCCTTTCAGATCACATTTTTAACTTAAAGCAGAGCAATAAAGGATAAGCATTTTGTACTAACTGTTTTCTTAAAAAAAAAAAAATAAAGCTAAGGATGGCGTTGCTGAGATCTTTTGGATTGGCTTAAATCAACTGGACGTTTCTGGAGGTTGGCAGTGGTCAGATCACAAACCTTTGAATTTTCTCAACTGGCATCCAGGTAATGATGTTTCTGGTGGTACTAATGATATTCACAACACTAACTAGTATTTAGCTTTTTTCTTTTTTTTTTTTTTTTTACCACCCTTCTCAATTGTACTTCATCAAAACAATCATTGTGGTTCCATGTCTGTTAAAAGTTTGAAAGCATCTTTTCCTCCTAGCCAGTGAATCTTTCTACACTTGTTCTGTATTTGTGGATGATTAGGTTAATAAATCTCTAAAAAGGTAAAACTTAAATAATATCTTTGAGGTCCATTTTAGTAAAGAATCTGCAGCTTCTCTAGCTGTTAAATTTCGCCTCCCACTGACAAAATGGCATTGACTTCTCTCAGATATTACAATTATTGTTGTATGTGCAAGGGCTGACTTTACTTAGAAGCCTAACTTGTGTTTTTAAACTTCAAGGTTGCTTAAACTTGTTTTGAGGTTAAGATGAAAGAAGTATAAAACCTTTGAAAAACCTTTTTTAATTACTCTCAAGTTCCTAGTAGAATTGGTGAAAGTCTTGTTTGTTTGGAATATTCAGCATGTATTTGTAATATCCTCACAAATATGGCATGGATGAGTATATTATTTCTACAGGATTCTCATATAATCAGGAATACTGAAGCTAATACTGTTCTGTCATTCAAGGTGAATTTCACCTTTTTAAAGTGGAATTCTCTTTTTTCCTTCAGTTTCTACAATAGTGCTGCAACATGAATTCTGTGAAAAGATAAATGGTTTCTGTTAGTTCTTTGAAAGCTTTACCAAGAAATCTCTGTGAGATTTTCCAAATGTAGTCTGTCATTTGGAAAGTGTAAGGGCCTTTCTGCTGTTGTACTACTGGCTGTACCTTCTGGAACTTTGATGACAATGTGGCACTGTAATGTAGAGCTGGAGATGAGGCTATCCTGAGTTACAGTGCCATAATTTAGTCTGCAGTCATAGCAGACATACTAATGTCTGTCTCTCTTATGAAAAATACTTACTGGTATCTAACAGGAATTTTGCTAGCTGCAAGTTGATACCAGAAAAACTGATACCCATTACTTCTCGTCCTTTCACTGTACACCTCTGAAAAGAGCCTGGCCCTGTCTCTTTTGTACTCTCCCATGAAGAACTAAGATCCACCCTGAGCCTTTTTTATGTGAGGCTGAACAAACCCAGTGCAGGGGGTGCTGGAGTGCTCTGTGTAGGACACAGTTCAGGTTTGCATTGGGGCTCAAAGAAAGAGAAAGCCGGAAAGTGCTACTGGAAAGTGGCTCCAAGGGAGGCTGGGAACTGCAAAAAAGAGTTCTCCTCTGTGACATTTTTAACTGGGGCCTTGTCTCAGGTTTCTGTTAAGGTAAGGGTTATGGTTAACATTGAGAGAAGGAATGCAGAGCTGTGTTTGGAGTGAGGACAGGAAAGGGGCTGCCAAATGAAACTGAGGGCTGCAAAAAGGGTTCTCCCCTGAGATATTTCTAGTCTGGGAAAGTGCTCAGCCAAGGGTTTGTTGTATTGTAAATAGAACATTCCTCCTGGTTCTATGATTAAACATTGGAAGAGAAGTCCAGATTCCTTGATTCTGAAACTTTCTTACAAAAACTTACTGTGAGACCTATGGTAGGACAGGTGCCTTCATTCAAAGCAAGTTGTGTTCTTCAATACAAGGTGCTGTACTATGCAAAGTATATTATTCTTGTATTGAAAACCAACAGAAAAAAGAGTCGCTACCTTACTGTTTGATAACTTGTGGTCTTCTATTTTTCATTTGTTCCTGACTATAGATATGCAGAGTTTGTCCCCACTGGATGGGACTAGCTGTGTGGTGATGAATGCTGCCTCAGGTCAGTGGCAAAGTTACCACTGTGGGACTCCACTTCCATATATTTGCAAAAAGTCACTCAATGAAGTTTCAAGTGTCCCAGGTAGGACAACTTGCAATTTTATTTTATATGTTAATATGAGTGTAATGTTCACTTATGGAGTCTTTTTTTCCCTCCCCAAGCCATCTTGGGCATCTCTGCCAAAACACTTTTGCAACAGCTTTGGGTTTCTTTAGCAAAGCAGAAGCAACCTCTGTATCTTCAGTGTTAAGCTGATGCATCACAAACAGCTTTCATTTTTTGCAGCTTTCTCATTCACATGTAAAACATTTCCCAGTATAGTCCTGCCCTTTTCATCATGTTTTCCTCCATGTCTTGTGCCTTCTTTCATGTGTTACTGAAAGTCTGGAACTGGCAGTTGCACCTCGAACCTTTCCATCTCTGTTTTAAGCCCATTTCTCTCACTCTTGGTGTATATTTGCATAAAATGGGATCTACATGGGGCTTGGATCAAACTCTGTTGAATTGAAATAAAGTAGTTAAATGACCTTACTATCCTTTGAAACCAGGCCCAGGGCTGGAAATCAGGGTGCAAGAATTGGTACCTTGCCCAGTGTGTAATCTTTACTGGATCCATAACAGCTCTTATGAGATATTTATTCTCTCCTCCCTGCACACACACACACACAGTCCTTCAGTTTTTACAATGTCCAGCTGTGACATACAACTGCTTCCATGCTTTTGGCCATTTACCTACACCTGGATGTCTAACCCTTCCCATATCCATGGCCTGTTCTTCCATGTTCTTCTTTGGCCTCACCCCATTTCCAGGGCTCATGCTTGTGGGGGGCTCTTATGGGAAAATCTTTAACGGGAGAGGATTGTGCTTGGATGAGGGGAGGACTAGGGGATAAGAGGGATGAAGCAGTATCATGGAGGTGGGAAGTGTCATGGAGTGTCTCTGACTAAGGCCCATTCTCTCCAGCTCCCCCGGGAAGGGTGTGTGCCTTTCAGGGAAAAAAAAGTAATAAGCTGTTTAAATTTAACTAAACTGGTTCAACTTTTTCAATGATTCTTTGAAAACTAGTTGTCAGTTAATCCTTATCTGTTCTCTGGCTCCTTAGTGGGGTATTTGGAGTTGTTACTAGTATTTATACAGTGTTTTATTAATTAAAAAATAAAATTCTTGTGATTGGAGTATTTTATAGTGTGTTTTGAACCAGAAAGGCTATTAGTATATACCTTTTTCAGCATGCATTAAAAACAGTTGGAATTCTTGAATATCTTTGTTTTCAGCAGAAAAAACTATTTAAAACAAAGCATTTGTTTCATTGCAAGCTATTCAAAATTGGTCTTATGCATGGTACTGTGTATAGATAATAATGCCCTATAAAAGTGCAAACCCCTGCTATAATAAAACAAGCGACTTTTTTTGAAGCTGCTGTCCTGTAATGACGTAACTTGATTTGCCTTTAATTGCTTTTGAAATCTTGCTTACAGTTACTTCTGAACTTTTCACTTACACTAAGACCAGCTTAATGCAATGCATTCCAGCTTTTTACTTTCATTCCCACTAACTTCTCTCTCCTTCTGCCTACTTCATGGCCCCAAAATATTACAAATCCCCATAATGCTGTTCAGTTCAAGTCTATTTGCTTGACTAAACTGTGACCCTTTCTTAAAACATTAGCCCTAAAGACGTGAACGCATTCTGATTGCTGCATTCTGGCTGGTTTTCAAGGTGCTGCTGGATTTAAAACACAAGGAAAATGCCAACCCATCACACTAGCCAGTGTAAAATAAAAGCCTCTAATTCCATTTCTCTTCACTGTTAGAGTTTTGGAGACACTTGGATACTCGCTGTGATTCAGGCTGGGTTTCCCACAATGGTTTTTGCTACATGCTGATAAACAACCAGGCATCTTGGAGTACAGCAGATGAGTTGTGCAAAGCAGATAAGAGTAACCTCATCAGCATACACTCATTAGCAGATGTTGAGCTGGTTGTTACAAAGCTTCATAATGGTGAGTTGAGATATTTGTGAAGGTCAAGCACCAAGCGCTGCACACCAAAAATTACAAACCACTTTCCATGTTCTAGCATATGATTGTCATAACCTCTAGCTTTTAATTGAAGGTGCTAATGCTGAACTTGTACACAAGCTGGTGCTGAGTGTTGCTGTTCAGGTCCAGGCCCACTGTGTTAGCTCTTGTTTTGGTTTGATCTATTTTATTTATTTATTTATTTACCAGGCTAACCTACTTCTAGTTGCCTAGTGCCTTGTGTTTAATTTTCTCATTCAAAGACAATAGTAGATGGTTGGGTCAGTATTTTGACTACTGGGTCACTGAACTAATGAATGTTATCTGTACTCTTTGGTCTTATGTTTTTGTCTGTACTCCAAAAATTAAACTTTGAGTTTTTTTGCTTGTGTGTTCATTATTTCTGGGTTGGTTTTTTTTCTGTTTGTTACCCTCTCTGTGAAACTTACTCATATTCATGAACAATTATCTTCTTGAACAAAATCTTCTTGTTAAGAAACAAGATAATGAAAATACATTGCACTTGTCTCATCCCCTTTCTTGCTGTAAGAAAAAGAATTGTGGCATTTATGCTGTGTAGCATAGTGATAAAAACCTAATTTTGCTGATTTCACATTCATTTCCAATTAGCTTGAATATTATTTTGAAACTACAGTGTTCTCTTAATTTTAAATTACAGATGCTAAAGAAGAAATGTGGATGGGTCTCAGGAATGAAGATGTACCAACCTTGTTCAAATGGTCAGATCACTCAGCTGTGGTTTTCACATATTGGGATCAGAACGAACCAAAAGTTCCCTTTAACAGCACTCCTAACTGTGTGTCATATTCAGGCAAGGTAGGAATACAGTGTTGGGGTTTTTTAGGGTTTTTTTTCTATCATAGTAAAGGCAACATTGGTGTGTGTGAAAGTCAAGGAGGGGGTTCAAGCAAATAACTGATTTTATTTCTGGAGTAATCTTTAAAATACAGTTAATCATTTTTCTACAAGCAAATTTCTTAAAATTACGTAGCCAACACTTGGTAGCTGTGTGCTGCAAAGAATGGAAGAAATTGCTCACAGCTCTGAGACTGCCACTGCTGTTGATGGGTTACCATATTCTTGCGTGTCTGGGGCAGAGAGCTAGGAAGGAGGTGGGCCGAACTATTGAAAGGAGAAGCTGGGTTCAGTCATCTCCAGGACCAGTTTGGGCCACCCTCTCTGAGGATGGTTAGTGAAATACCTCGGTAAGAGAAGAGAGGGTAGACACTGGGGGGATACAGTACAGAAGAAGCAAGGGGTGGGTGGGGGAAGGAGGTCACAAAGGTGAGCAGAGAGGGAAGCAGGCTATATCTCATCTCCCAGATTGAGTAGAAAACTGGGGCGTCTGCTTGCAGTGCTGTCAGGCCGGCAGTGGAACTCGTGTGCCCAGCTCCTCTGAGCTGTCTCATCCTTACCTCTGCAGTAAGCTAAGCGCACCCCCTACACCCATTCCCTCCCTAATCTGAGAGTCTTGGCACCACCATGTCCTTTTCTTCCTTTTCAGATATGATCCAGAATCCTCCCATCTCCACATTTGTCAGCTTTCTCTCTCCCTTCCGAACGTGCACCTGTGCATATGCTCCAGGGCATCCCACCCACAGTATTTTTGCCAGAGCCATTTTGGCTTTTCCCCTTATGAAAAATCAGACCCCACGCTATGGAAATTGAGATTTTAGGTTTTAAATACTTTTTTTCCCCCTTTCCTTCTCACAGTTGGGACAGTGGAGAGTCAAATCCTGTGAAGAAAAATTGAAATATGTGTGCAAGAAGAAAGGAGAGATTTTGAATGAAACAAAATCAGATAGAAGTTGTTCATTGGAAGAGGTAATAGGAAGTCTATTTGTTATACTTTCACTTGGTTCAGAAACCTGCATAAAATCACTTACTTCCTCTACTTCCCATTTCCTTCTTGCCCATACAATAAAATCTATGGAACATCTTAGCTGAAAAAGGACATTTATGTAGCATGAGCTAAATTTCAGATTCTCCTAAGCAGGCTGTGGATGTACTGCCACTCTGTTGATGAAAGTATTATGAGCTTGGACCCAGGAGATGATGGGGGTTTATTTATTTGTTTGAAAAAAAAAATTACTAGATATATAATTGCTAATGCCATTTGTTCTTTGTTTTTTGCTTTAAGTATGTTTTAAAATTTAGGACAAGCATTTTGCAATATAAACATATGCAGAAATTGATAGTTGAAAATAGATTTCTGTTGCACTTCATTTGGCTCTCATTTTTGTTCTTTGACTTTAATAAAGGTGGGGTTTTTGGTTTCAGCTTTTTGTTGTGTTGCTTTTTTTTTTTATAATATAACATGTTACAGCATAAATAAGGCTTGAAAAGTTTTTTTTTCTGTTTTGAACAATCTTGGGATGGTATTACTAGCTACTTTGGAGTTCCTTGGTTCAGTTTTGTGTGGCATACTGCCTGCAACAGGAAACATGTCTACCTCCTGTCTGTCTTTCTGCACAACATAGGGGTGTTTTTACTCTGTCTCTTCAGAGACTTGCCAGCATGTAGACTTACAGCTTGTTGTGCTGTTTGGACACAGGTGGCATTGGTAGTAGGCTAGCAAAGAGGTAACACATTAATGTTCTTTGAAACTTCAGTGTAAATATAAGGAAAAAGATTCGAATAATAAATAAATTTTTTAAGTTCACACATTTTCTCTATAAAATATTTTTTTCAGAAGTAAGGAAACACTAGTAAGGCCCTCTTATTATTCCTCTGTTTGAATCCTGACATTGGTAGAACAGCATGAAAACTCCTATTGTTTTGAATAGGACTAGGCTGTTGCCCTTGTGTTTCTCTCTTTAAATGCACATAGCAGTCAGAAGACTCTACTCAGTCAAGCTAAACCAGTGGTGTATTTTATTCCCGTGCTTGCATTATTTCTTAGAGCTGTGAATCTGAGAGTTGATGATACTGGACCTTGTATGTGATGCACTGCATTTCTTTCTTGTATATGCTGTGCCAGCTTGTGGGCACTAACCAATGTTAGCAATGATTTATTTTCTCCTGTAGATAATGCCTAAATTAGGTGGTTATGTATAAACATGGTTTTTGTTCTTTAACCAGGGATGGGAGAGACATGGAAACTACTGTTACAAGATTCATAAAACGGAAGTTTCATTTGGAGCACAGTGCAATCTCACAGTGATGAACAGGTAAAGCACATCTCTGTAATTTATGGGCATGTATTACAGTATGATCCTGGAGATATAGTCAGAGATTAAGGCCTCTGCTAATTAGTGGTTTATAAAGAAAAAACAGAGATGGAATTGCTTTTGCAGAGAACTAGCAAACTGTGCTTTCCATGGTGTGACAATGGTAACCCTACAATGTACAGCTTTCTTGGAAGTATGAGTATTCACGCAAGCCTGCTGATCCCGTGTTGAATACGGGACTACCTGGACAACCACTTGAACTAACTCATGTAATAATATGCCTGGTTTTCAAATTGTCTCAGTAGTTTCAGATGTCTTTCAAATATTGACTCAAATCAATCTGTGAATTTTCAGATTTGAGCAAGAATTTATAAACAGTCTGATTAGAAAGCACACCAAAGTCGAAGAAAAATACTTCTGGACTGGTTTGCAGGATATTAGCCAATCGGGAATATATTCCTGGGGTACAGTGGATGGGGAAAAAACTGAAGCTGTGACATATACTAACTGGAATTCCTTGCAACCAGGTAAATTTAACAAAAAAGTATATAAAGATACTATCGTTTTACATTGAGCAAGCATTGGAGTACCATGTTACAGAACTCCAAGCATGAAATAAAATAGTAATTCAGAAATCTATGGACTTTTTGGAAAACTAGCCAATAGTTTTAAATATGTCTTTGGTGGCTTAAATCTTAGCGTTTTCAGGAGGATGTGTGGCCATGCCCAGTGGAAGTTCTCTTGGAAAGTGGGAAACGAAGGACTGTAAAACCACTAAAGCATTTTCTGTCTGCAAAAAATACATCGGGCTGCCCAAGGAGCCAGAAGTGCTCCCAAAGCCAACTGATCCCTGTCCCCCTGGGTGGCACAATGGATCCGGCCTTGCCTGCTACAAGGTAAAATGTTATTCCTGTTAGATGTTGTTCATTGCTGTCTTCCAGCAAGTGTGTGATAAGCTGTTTAGTGGCTTAGAGCTGCTCTGAAGGGTATTTCAAAGATGTTTTACGCTGGGAGGAGGAATTCATGTTGATTCAGACTGACTGCCTCCAAATGTTCTCATGCATCATCGTCTGCCGATTCCTGAAAGATGCAGTGTGCCTCTCCCTGCTTTTTCTGCACATCAGAGTGGAGTGGGGCAATATCATCCGCCCTGTGCTGCAATCTTGGGAGTCTGATGCTGATGGAGGGTGCCATGTCTGTATCCTAGCCTGCCTGCCATCATCTGTCATGCAGAGACACCTGAATAGGGAAGGAAAGTGCTTTGCATTACCTTCCCTTGTCCTTTTTCTTTCCATATTCTAAGAGTGTAGATAGGATAGGTGGGATTTTCTCTGGTTTAAATATGGATATCAAACTTTTAAAAGTGCAGCCTCAGTTGTATTTTGCTGTTTTTGAAGTAAATAGTGGAAGTACGCAGCCATGCTGTTAGCTGGAATGGCTTAAACAAGTTTGTACTTAGAAATCCTTTCCCCTCCTATTAACAATCAAAGTTAATCGAGTTAAAACTGAGGCTGTTTATTGGATTGTTTATTCATTATTTCTAGACTTAGTGTCTGCAGTGAACTGTCTTGTAAACAGCTCATGTAGCAAAGTGGGGAAACCCAGCTTGAATAACAAGGCTGTGGGCAAGGATCCCAAAAGGATGGGTCTAGCTGATGTGCAGCACAGCTGTCCCATAGCTGATGGGATGTGACAGCTGGCCCTGGCAGTTTCTCCAAAACTCTTGTTGACCAAGTACAGCATGTCTGTGCAGAGAGATCCAGCTGATGGGAGTTGGCTTGGACTGAAGTCAAGGGGATCAAGTGGACATGTTAGCTGAGGTGTATGAGCCAAGCATGCAACTCTTGATACATACAGGTAGCAAAGGGTGTGCCAAAGAACTTTCTTCCCCTGCAGCACTCAAATGGGCCTGGTTTCAGTGAACATTGGGCTTTGCAGTTCACCATACATTTGAAAGAACAACATCCCTTAAAACATATAATTTGGCTTACAGTTTTGGAATGAGTTGGGTGTTGTTTTCTAAAATCTTTCTGGTAAAGAAAAACAGAGAAAGTCTGCCATATGGAGTACGTTGCATTTGAAATAAATTTTGTCAGCTAAACTTCAGAGTCTGGCTGTTGTCAAACAAACTGAAAAAAGATTAAATAATTGTCAAGAAGTCAAGCTCTCTCCCTGTGGAAATACCAGTTATTCATTCCTACCTAGGGTAGCCATATTTGAGTAGTACAGGAGTGTTTCAAAAATGCTGTCACTTGTGTCATTTTCTACTCTGATGTTTGGCTGTTGTAAAGTTCTTCCACAGTGAAAGAGTGCTGCGAACCAGGACCTGGGAAGAGGCAGAAAGGTTCTGTGAAGCACTTGGAGGCCATCTGCCTAGTTTTAGTCACTCAGAAGAAATCAAGGCACTTCATTCTATCCTGAGAAGAATAATCAGGTAACAAACTAGCTGTGCACTAAAAGTTTGATTTTGGTTGCATTCTGCAGTAGATAGCAAATGCTGCTGCTGACCCCAAATGGCAAGTATGAGATAGTGTGCAGTGACTGTGTTTCCCACAGTAAAAATGGAACTGCTGGTCATGTCACTGCCTTCCTGGAAAATGTCAAGGGAGTACAGCTTGGGCAAATGTTTCGTACTGCTAGAGGGAGCGCAGGAAAAGAGAGATTTGCTTTGGGCGTCTTCCATTACATGAATTTAAGCCTGTGTTGTTACAATAAGTGTTTCCTTCTTTATGTTGAATTTTGGACAACAGGATGATAGTTGTTCCTATTCTTTACTGATACATTCTTTAGAGATGAGTTATTTCTGTTTTTCAGATAGGTCTCATCTTTATTCATGAAATGCTTCCTGACTAAACTGGGTGCTGTCTTTTGAAAATGTGAATAATGTAGTGTCCAGCAATCTGGTTGGCATGGATCCCATTTGGCATAACTGCAATAACACTATATGGGCATTAGATGGGTGTGTTGCGTTTTTTGGTATCAACAAATTAAATGCTACATAATTTATGAGTCTAAGGCTCTATTTTTAATGAAAGGAACTGTCACTGCAAAGCTTTATTAGGCACTGGTGTGATGTCAGATACTTGTGTAATATGGGTTTTTTGACTGGCAGCCTGGTTTTTCAGAACTTTTGCCAGCTTAACTTCAAATGCTGCCAGTTACATGTTATAATTTTTTTTTTTTTGATCAACAAACTAAATTGGGATTGTTTCAGATGCTGCCAGTGTACAACACTGATTAAATTTTAAAACTTGATGACTGAAGAGATGCCTTCTTGAAAACCCAGTGAACTTTTTTTAGAAGTGCACAAGTCATGAAAATTACTCAATGTTTATCTAGCAAGAGACAAAAACAAACTTGTATGCTCTATATATAGATGGTTTAGCTTGTATAAAAGCCATTTGTGATTCCTTGCCTAAAGTGACTAAAGTTGCTGAGATAAAAATTAGCGCACAAATTATTTTTAGCTATACATCTTATACTGTTTTGCATTTACAAATTTTGTTTTATTGTACCTAATCTACTATGAAACATGCATAGAGATGTAACTTTATTTTCCTACAAGTACTTGGAACTGCTTTTCAGCTTGCAGACCGTCTGAGGTATTAATTATAGTTAATGGCCATTTTTTGTTTGGAGTTTAAAGGTGGAGGTCTTTCCAGAAAGTCAGCTAACACATGATGCTACTGCAGTTCCCATATTTCAGAAAACTTGAACTTAGCCTGAAAGAAGGAAAGTCCCAGTACTTCAGTATTATTCTAGCAAAACTCAAATAAGGGGCAATATATTGAGCCCAGTATAAATTGACTTTGCAGTCAGTGTTGCAGTAAGTGCGTGTGTCAAATATAATGCAAAACACAGTATTTCTGTCTAGGTTAGCCCCTTTTTAAGCATTGCAGAACTTCCTGAACAGAAATACTACATACTTGATATTGCCCAAAGTCTTTTAAATAATGTTTGTTTGTTTAGATAAAATAATGAAGTGTTTAAGTTAGTTATGCTCTTAAATTTCTCAGAGGTGGCGCTTATATAACGTATTTTGGAGATTAAAAGTCAAGGTAGCTTGTCTGAAAATAAGCTCATTTGAGAAAGGAGAGAAGAAACCAGGTGAATTATTTAATGAAGAACATATAATTTAGGTAACTGAGAGAAATCATCCTAAGATAATGTTAGATGTGATTAGCTGCTGGAGTGTGCTGGCATGCAGTTTGTCTGTGTTCCTTGCATTTACTCAGTACAAACTCTGACCTATACTATTCATTCAGTGCACTCATTTCAGCTTAGGGAAGGAGCCACACCTTAGCTTTTTTAGTTTTGGGCTTTTTCCCCTTGCACAGTTCTCTGGTGACTCATTGAGAACTGTTTGTTTTTAAATGTTAGCAAAAGTCAGTTTGGTTCACCAGGAAAAGGGCAGCTTGCCTAGTCCATTCTGTTCTTTACTCGGATTCCACCTTAGAGGCAAATAAGAGCTAGAATTGCTTCAGCCAAGTCGAGTGATTGCCATTGGAAAGGAAAATTAAATTTGCCTGCCAACCTTCCCCTGTCTGGGAGAAATAGGAGATAACCTCTTTTCATTTTGAGGGACATCATACAGGCAGAACAGATCCGGTTCAGTTACTTCCATTCTTTTAGGATTGTTTTTGTGAGCATTCTGCAGCTTATAGCTGGCAGCAACGCTGGACGCAAGGAGAGTAACACCTTGGATTGCTTAGAAATAACATTTCAATGAGAACACCTTACTGGAAAGAAATTAGTTGCCTTTTATATGCACAGCTCTGCTGCTGTAATTGTTCTGAATCTAGAAAGCCTCACTAACACCTGAGTTTGCAAGAAAAAGCTCACCTTATTCTCAACACACTGGCCAAAACAGCAATAAAGCTTAGATGCCAGTTGTAGTAATTGCTTTAATACAGTTTCCCTTTTCTTCTGCTAAAGAGTAGGTGATTAGCAGAGTGGGAATTCAGCTAGTGGCAGTAGCCTGTTGCAGAGGGAAAAGCAGGGGGTCAGGTGGGCTTCATATATCCTTTTAGGCCAGCACTGCCTAAGATTAGATGGTACCTTAAATTGCACCGTTAGGGAGTTGCCCAGATGTACACGTTGTTACCTCTTGTCAAGAACTAGGTTGAACTGCAAGCCACTTCACTTAAGCTCTTACTCTTATGTTGAAGCTAACATAAGGGACAGAAAAAATCCTTTTTCTATTTCAGCAGTTAGAATATGACAGTAGAAAAAATACTGGTTTATATTCCCTTCACATTGATCTAAACTGTATTTATCCACTCCTGCACAACATTGACTTTTATGAAAGTCAATGATAGACTTTTAGTTCTATGTGAGAGAAAGCCACTGGTATTCTGTAGGGATTGCTGCAGACTGAAAGTCTTTCATTGTTAATCAGTGTGGACTCCATTATAAAGCACAAATTACACCTATTTTTTAGGTTAAAACTCAGGATAATCTACGTTTTAGAGATGGTTCAAGGAATGTAGCTCAAAGAATACTCTGCACTGATAAATCCATTTTGTGTACATTAATCTGTAAGTGCTCAGTCAGCTGGAAAACATGTTTGCAGCCAGTTACTGTAAATTAGGAGATCAGCTGGAGAAATTCTTGACCTGGCATGCTTTCAAATTTATTTATTTATTTATTTATTTATTTATTTATTTATTTACAAGTTGAAAGACTTTGAAAAATTGCTCTAGTTCCTCAGGTAATTGCTGCAGATCTTTCTGGAGTGAGTGTTTCAAATTTTCTTTTTAGTAGATATTCCTCAGTGATGATCAATTGCTTAAATTGCACGAAGCCTGTAGGTGACGATTAGGGGGGTAGGGTTAAGCAATGTCTGATTCATAATTGGAAAGAACAATCACAGAAAAATAAAATCCTAAAGGCAAATTGCCAAAAGCCACTTAGCTGCTTGACAGCTGTGAATGTTTGGCTCACAGTTTTCCCTCTGGAGTGATACAGGGCATTTAGGCTCTTTAAAGGCTCCTTAGTGATATCATTAAAAGCCTAACGACTATTCAGTATGATAAGATCGTAGTAGTGTGATCACACTATCATACCAATGTCAGAAAAGTAATACTGGAGTTGAGGGAAAAAAGCAAAAATGAGATTTGTTGGTGGCTGCTTTTCTTCCTAATGGGAACCCTACCAAATAAAATGCTGTTGCCCTTCTTGGGTTTCATGTACTTAGCCACATACTCTGGGCTAAGCTGTTGTTGATGCTGCACTGTCAGCCATTTCAGTCTCAATTTAGCATCTTTATGATGATATGTGTGGAAAGGTAATGGCATAGTCTTACCAAAGAATTTCTTAACATCACCCTGTGATTTCATAACATTGGTTATGCAGGTAAGCCCAGGTCTGAGTCCATCCCTTATCCCATGTAATAAAGTTATTTTCATAAACTTTCTATGTTCTGTCTTAACTAATTTTAAGACTGTAATTTTAAGTTTGTCAGCTCTACCCTTTTGTGATCTTTTTCCAAACTCTGACCTCTGCTGGTCAGACATCTCTTTCCAATTTTGAGCCTAGATTTATTTCTGAGTTGTGGTTCTTTCAGACACAATATTCTTTTTGCTCAAATAGCTCCTCTTCTTGGGGGTTTAGTCTCCTAATATATTGTAAAGAATAATTATATTCTTTCCCTGTCTTTCTTTGTCAAGGCTAGACAAGAAAATCCATAATTCTTGTTAATAACCTAAAGTCTCATTTCCTCAAATATCCCATATTCCTTCTCTGTATTTGGTACAACATGAATTTATGGAATAGTACTCCTGATACAGTTTTACAAGAGTCCTGTACTGCAGCATCAATACTGCACTATTGCTGTCAGACCACCTTGATGAGAGTGCCTTTTCCACAGCTCTACTGCACTAGGGTTTCACGTAGTCTGTGACTTAACAGAAGACTCATGATCTTTCTCCCCTCTGCTGCTTCCAATTGATACCATTAAGTACTTAGCACAAAATTGATACTTTGAGAAGTAGAGGTTGCAGTACAAAACTAACCTTGCAGTTTGACTAGCGGGTTTCATTTTGTTATAGTATCTTTAGATTCATAAGCAATAGTAAAGAGTATAGTAAAGGCTGTTACTGTAGATTATAAGTATTTACATTGTAAACCCTTTTTTTTTTTTGACAACTTTGTATCTTGGAGCATAGCTGAAACTCTGAATTTAAGCTTCCCCTGCTTATGAAAAATGAAGAAGTAAAATCTAGAAAGAAATACAGTTCTGACTGTAACTGCACTGAACAAAGGAATTATCTGATTTAGTTTTCTCTGTGGTCAGGGAAAGACTACCTACAGATCTTAAAGAAAAGTGCAGAAGAGGTCCTAGCTTTATGCCCATTTTCTCTTTGAACTGCTACAACTTGTAGTAGTAAACCTTTGGTTTTGCTGCTTGATACTAAGTAATGCCATGACAAAGGTCAGTCTTTCTATTAAATGAGCTGAACCATATACTTGGCTTGAGATTTTGCCTTGTTTATTCACAGCAATGACAGATGGGTATGGATTGGAATGAATAAGAGGAGTCCAGATTCTTTGGGAACCTGGCAATGGAGTGATGATAAACCTGTAAGTTCACTTTTAACCAGGAAATGTCATGTCCTGGTTTGTTTCAGCTTGGACTGGAATGAAAGTAAATTGATAAATATTTTAATTAAAATATGGCAGATCCTTCAAGAGATGAGTAATTCAGAAGAAGATTGTGCACTTAAGAGCTGCTATCCAGGCAGATATCCAATTAAAAGCATATCTTTAATAAGGTTACCTGATTTGTGTCTCTATTGCATTATAATATTTTAACAGAAATACAGTAGTAAACATCTAAGAGACAACAAGATGTCTTCATGCCACAACAGAGGGGAGGGTTTGTTAGTTCATCTCCCTGATATGCCAGACTTCTCCAAATATGTCTTCCTCAGTGTAATTGATTATTTGCCTGAAATTGTGAGTTATTCCTCCCCACCTCCACCCCCAATAATAACAGGTATGCAGACTCAAAACTAATCCAGTAATTGCCATTTAACACATATTTTAATAGTGATAAACTATTAGGATCCCAGGTTTGAATGGTTATCTCTGAGGACTACCATAGCAAATACAGTCATAAAGTAACGATTCTTTCATCTCGTCTATCCTGTAGGTAACTAGTGTTGTTATGCCACTTGATTATCTGGAAGATGAATATGATACAAGAGACTGTGCTGCATTAAAGGTTAGTTTCAAGATTTTTAATAACAGCATGCATATTTTACATGGAAGTACTTGGAAAAAATAATTTTGCCAGCCATATATTGAATTTAGGTTGACTGCTGAGATGTTTCCTTTGCATAGTGAAAAAGTTGTTAGTGTTCCCTTTATCAATCTACACCTATTACCAATTTTCCCTTATTCAAGCAGTTTTGTATGAACAAAGCACTGTGCTAATGATAGATACCCTTTATAAGACTTCTTTTGAACTACAAAATATTTTAGTAACAATGCTACTCTACTGTATATTACATGTAACACTGAAGGATATAACATGGAGTCTAAAACAATAAAGCAAACAGAAATTAAAATGTACATTAGTTTTTCTGAACTGCAAATTAAGAAAATGTTTGAAACCTGAAGTAGGGGAATGCAGTAGCCAGGATGAAGCATGTGTTTGTGTTTATCATGTGTATATGCTTGTTTACTTGTGAAATAGACTAAGTACTGTCTTGGTTTCTAATGAAAAATGTTAGGCCTCTGCTTACTTCCTAATTATGTTCTTCATTGCTTCGTTTAGTCTTGATGGCATGAGTTTTAAAATGGCCTTCAACATTTCTGAAGTATCACCTGACTTTTTATAAGATCATTGCAATACAATCCCTTCTTTCAACCTAATTAGAACCACCTCTGCTTTTAGGATTTACTGAAGGAAAGGATAGTTGCATCCCTTTGCTTCTGTTAACAACCATTTCCCCTCATTCTCTCCTCCTGTGTTCCTGACCCCAGGCTGAGAAGCTGTCAGCATTAAGCTACTAAAAATTTTAGACAAGAGGAGAGCAGTTTGAAGGGTACACTGTGAATATGGTAACCTCCCTCCCCTACCTGTTAGGTATAGACATATTCTTTCACTAAATGATAAAAAATTATCCTTATTGGAGAGATCAGCAAGAGTGAAGTCAGATTTTAAGCTTGATTCTAAGAAATAATCTCAAATAAGAAAGACTATTTCGGTGCCAGTTCATATGGGTTCCTCTTTGAGCAGTAATGAGCATCATTTCAGGCCAACAAGCTGCAACAAGTAATTCAATAATAAGCATCAGTGAGACCCTGTGCACTACAAAAACCCCAAAGAAACAACATTGCAAGAAGAGACTTTTTTATGTAGACTGATTTTAAGCCCTTTACCTAATAGCGTCACAAGCTTGGCTAGCATGGAGAGTTGTAGTTGAAGAATTACAGTTATATCTGCTATTTTTTTGCAAAATAATTTGTGAGACTAGCACCACAGTAAAATACACTGATTTTGCCAAAGTACCTTCTTCATTTCACATTTCGGAGGCCTATGGCCTATGCCATACTAAGTCAGTTCTCTGTCTCTACTTTTATACAGACCTCTCAGTTTTCACGGAGATCGTTTTGGAGATTTTATTTCCATGAGGGCAGAGACCTGGAATTTTACTTCAAGCCTTTTGATTGCGAAGCTAAGCTTGAATGGGTCTGCCAGATAACAAAAGGTAAACGGCAGTGTTATCCATTTATTCATAGAAAAGAGTTTATTACTTATTACCACTGACTTGTCATTATTGCCCAATAATAGAAACTTGGCAAGCAATATTTTATCATTTCTTCTCTGAACTGTTAAGTTCATCTCAGTACATGAGATGTCTCACCTATGTCACATACAAACAGACATGCACTTAGAATATTCAAAGATCTATCAGAAAATGACCATGAGGAGGATGCAGCATCCCTGCTCCCATATTCTTTCTTGTCCCATGAAGTGAGAAGTGGCTTCTTACTAGGTCAGGTGGTGTAAGCCACTGAGTTCCAGCATTTGTGGACTTCACTTAAGCTTTCTTAGTGATTTTTGTACCTATATGACCACAGACATCTTGGATGTACAGTTTGCTTCAACCTGAAGTGAATTCTTCTGGTAAAACAGGTGAACTAGCTCCTCACTATAGTAAGACAGGAGAGTGGGAATACAAAAGAATGGCATGGTATATCTGCCATGTCAAGATCCGGGTTCTTCCATGCAGTATGACAAGTGCTGTAATCCAATAGGCTTTTAGGTTTTGGTCGTTTATTAAAAGGCATTTCAGGGGATGAAACTTTCTTCTTGTGGGGAGATAGGGGTAGATACACTACTTTGATGCTTATATTCTGCTTGGCAGAAAAAATCCCACAGATGTTTAAAACTGAGGTATGCAAAACTCCTATTAGTTTTACACCAGTTTATTTGAAACTATTAAACCTGTGTATGACTTCCTTCTTTTATTTTTTCTGTCATGCATACTGAGAAGCATGAGTACAATCCATCACTTCCATTATTGGTGACCACAGTCTTGTTAGAAGTTGAACTTGAAGTAACTATTCTTTTTTTTCCTCTGGACAGGTAGCACTCCAAAGACACCTGAGTGGTATATACCAGGTAAACAGACTTTTGCATATTCTTCTGCTATGTATTTGTTGTTGTTAATACTCTATATCTTTTATTAGTTTTGTTATATTACTACTGTAATACCTGTTTGATACCAGCAAAGGTCGTGACTGATAGAATTTGACTCTGAGAGAGCTCAGAATGCAAGGAGTGTTGCCTGTTCCCAGTGTCAAACTAAAATTTCTTAATACGTTCAGAAAAAGAAAGGCTTAGTTTTATTCATTTCTTATGTATGTGGTATTTCTTCTGCATAGATGAAATTGGAATTCATGGAGCCCCACTTGTAGTTGATGGAGCAGAGCTGTGGTTTGTACCAGATAAAAACCTGACCTTCCAGGAAGCTATTTTCTACTGTCAAAAAAATGATAGTGATTTAGCCTCTGTGGAGTCTTATCCAAAACTCAGGACAATACTGTCTCAAATAGAAAAGGTAAGGGGGTGTAATCTGTCTAACAGATAGTTTCCACTATAGGGAAATTTTCTTGCCAGTTTTTCCAATATAAGAAAATTTTAATCCTTAATTTCTTTCTTTTCCCTGTTGGCCTTAATACTTTTTAATCGTACTTTAAAGGAAAAGATGAGTTGAAAGAGAATTACTTTAATGTCAGTTTGTAAAATAAGTTTTAAATTTAAAGGTAACCTTAGCAACATGAAAAACCCCACCACCTCCAAATAGAGAGAAAGTGTCATAAAAGGAGCACCATGTAAGCATCCCATTGCCTGCCAATACTTCACTAATAATTGTGCCAGTTCTTAATTTTATGCATGGGACAGCACATAATTTTTCACCTGATGAGAGGATTTAATCAGAAATGTGTGGTCTGATAGCCTTTACTGAAAGGGGTTTGTGGTGCTCATACCATGAAAGTACATTCTTTTAAGGAATCTTACCAAAACATTTCAAGTTTCAGCACCTCTATTACTACCTTTCTTCAGTGCTACTGCTTGTGAGACAATACTTTGTGAAATTAGCAGCTCACAAGCTGTCTTCATGAAATTTCTCCTGACAAGAAGTTACCTGGAAGGAGAAATTACAAGGCAGGAGAAACCGAGGATTTAACCTGCTACACCTCTAGCCTTTTCATGAACTATTTGTTCTTGGGCTATCTGCTGGAAGAACAGGATTATTCTGAGGAAGGAAGGAAGGTCCTGTGGAACCACTTCAGCTTTAGGCAGCTTACAGCTAGGTCCTGGTAGTCTGGTAGAGTTCCTGCTATGAATTTTGTGGGAATGGTGTATCTAGCACACACTTAACACAGTACTGCAATATTTCCTGTAGCTTTATCCAGCACAGTGGAAAATATAGGCTTTTTTTAATGGTAGGTGCATGTCTATGTGGCACATCAGTCTCAAACTGCCGAAGAATAGCAATTCCTGCATATTTTAGAAACATTTAAAATCAAAATTAATTGTCGTTGATCTATCCTTGGTAGAGTCTGGAGCTCTTTCTCTGTGGGTTGTAAAATATTGGGGGTTTTGTTCTTTATTTCCACAGTTATCGAACAGCGAACAGAAGTGGTGGCTGAAGTTTATTGATTATGGTTACAGCTATCATTCACCGTATGTAGAATAATTATGGGATACTTCACTGTAAGCTTTTTTTGATGTGCTTTTTAGGAATATAGTTAACTAGAATAGTTTCCAAAGGAAAATATTTTATCCTCAAATTTATAAAAGGTTACTTCTTCATCATCCCAAAGAAGTAAGATAAATAATTTGAACTAAGCTAGTTAAAATATAGCATTGTTCAGTGACCACTGTTCTCCACTTTTGTTCACATCTACCTGCACCTATTCTTCCCATGCTAAACCTAGACCATAGAGTACCTAAACCAGAGAGAGCAGAACTATGTAGTGCTCGGACAAAGCAAATAGTGGTTAAGACAGTATACATGTACAATTAGAAAGTGGGAATATTTCAAAATATTGTTGAAATATTTTCATTAGCTGCCAAATTCTGAGTTCCATTCCCATTACAAGCATTATTGACATAAAAAAAAATTAATTCATAATAACTTAATAGTAACTGAATTCATAATCCATTGCTTGTGTGTCTATCGGAGCCTCTAGATTTCAGGCTGTTTGGTTTGACATCTTAGTCTTATCATTTGAATCCTTGAAATCTGTGATCCTAGTAGCTAATGTATTCTATTGATCTTTAAAATGCTTTTATTGGATTTTTAAGCCCAATTCTATGTTCTGTTAATAATTGGGGAACTGGAAAAAAAAATTCTTAAAAATCCCTGTCTATTGGCTCTGAGGATATCTGAGAAATACCTGAGAACAAGGAATGGGAAACTGGTTTAAACATCACTCTTCCAGCTAGGTACTGCCAAGGTCTTGGAATGCTTATAGTATAGTCCTGTAGAAGTGACATGACTCAACAAATCTTGCATCATGCCATTCATGGCTGTGGTGAAGGATCATGGGCTTCTTACAAAGAAGATTCTTCACCTTCCAAAATACTATAGTAATATAGTACTGTGAAAATAAAACAGGGGCTATTGCCTATTCTCCTCACTTGTCATGACAATGCGCTGCAATTGCAGCATGGTGATAAATAACCTCCCGTCCTCATTCTGAGTATCTCCTCAACAAAGTTAATTTGCCTGTGGTACATAACTACTGAACCTACCACCTATTTGTTCCTAGTCTAGTTTTTCCCCCTCTGTCCTTTCTAGTGTTGCAGGGTATTTCCTAGAAATAGTTACCAGCCCAAATTTTTGTTTGCACTGGCTCTGTTGCTATCAGAGAAGATCACATTGGATTGGAAATTTAACTCTGAAATGTTTATATCCAGTTTACAGTTATTTTCACGCTTCCATGATCGACTCCTAAGAGATTGCTGGTATGTTTCTAGAAAGAACTGGTATAGAGGTAAGGCTGGTTTGTTGGGTTTTTTTAATATAAAATGACAGAAAGGGGTGAAAAAATAAAAAGTAATTACTGTTCTGCCCAAACTCTTTATATTGAATGCAAATTGATACTGAATTAGGAGTGAATGTCTTCTTGATGATAATCTGATTGAATTTTAAATAATTTATTTCTTCCTCATGGTAGAAGCCATGGTAGTATTTCTTGATGACCAGAGAGGCAAACCTGAATGCAGATGACAAATTTTTATCATCGATTGTCATTCTTTTTATGACATAAATTAATTAGGTGAAATTTGGTTTTGGTGGTTACCTTTCTGTGTTTATGCTACATACTGTGAGCTCTGCAAATTCTTAGAATTGTGTTAGTTAGAGGAGCTTAACTGAATACTTGCAACTGTATATGCATCTGGAGATGCAAATTTCATTGATTAGTGGAGTCATACTGGAAGAGCTACACAAGGTAACGGAAATACCACCAGGTAGGACTTGAAGTTTCTTATTTCCTTTTTTCAACATTGTTTTATATTGAGGAAAATGTATAAACCCTGGAGAACAAATAGGTCCTCCTGGCTAGTACCATTTCCACTTTAAAGCACGTTTTCCCTGTTATTCTGTTGTATGCTGCTGAGCTGTTTTCATCCCAATTAGCCAAAAATTGCTCTTGACTAGGAAGCCAGTCCAGTTACTGTAGGAGTCATGTAAAGCAGTACAGGCCAGACGTCTCCATATGGATGTTAAAGGATTCCTTTTGACTTCAATGACCTTTAAGTCACAGACTCTCTGTGCCAGAATATGACATTAGTCCTCAAATTCCAAATCATCTTATTTCATGATTTTTTTTTTGTTTTGAAGTTGTCTCTGCTTATATGAAGTGTCACTACTGGAAGTAAGGGATCAGATTCTGGATCTTTAGGAAATTATATTACTGTCTGATATAAATATATACATTTTGTCTTTTGCTCTGCTGTTATTTTTAATGCTTTAGATTGCATAGTACTTCACTGGTTGCACTGAAAAGGACTTCACTTCAGATTGGTCTTTTTCTTGTCATAAAGTAAGGATAGCAGTTGGAGTGTGACAGGCATTACCATAACTGTTCTATAAAACTTCTATTTCTGCAGACTACCCAGTGAACTGTAATGTGAAACTGCCCTTCATCTGTGAAAAAAAAAATGCCTCCTTACTAGAGAAACATGATCCCAGTTACCGCCCTGTCAGAGGAGGTTGCCCTAAAGGTTGGCATC
Source organism: Elanus axillaris (assembly GCA_026212715.1). Classification (NCBI taxonomy): domain Eukaryota; kingdom Metazoa; phylum Chordata; class Aves; order Accipitriformes; family Accipitridae; genus Elanus; species Elanus axillaris. Next base: position 35,004,704 of record JANZLQ010000001.1, read on the forward strand.
AGTTCCGGAGTAAGGTACAGAGATAATACAAATCAATCATCCTTACCTATTTTTCATAGTCCAGTAGGCTGGAGTGACCTACTGAAAGAGGTGAAGAAGTAGCCCCTGTGTTCAGGAATGACTAGGAGGTGGCTTTTGAAAACTGTGTATAGTGATTAAAATAATCTCCCCCACTTCTCTGTTCCTTATTCAGGATTGATGGTTTCTTAATTTCAAAGCAGTAATTTTCAGGTTTTTTGCTTTCTCATCACCACATGTTTAAGTCCAAGAATGTTGGTTGTATTGTCTAATCTTGGACTCTGCTTTGAAGGAAGAGAAGGATTAGAAGGGGAAGAGGATGAGACTTCTGTGGCAGAAGCATCTTGATTTTCTCGCTGAGTAATCATAGGCAGTCAGCAAGCTGGCAGACACTTTGCTTCCTAAGTTGCCTTAAGGACTTAAGTCACTTAAGAATTAAGAGTGAATTAAGAGTGAACCAACAGGTCAGAAGCCATAGTGTATTATGTTTCGGTACTATTTTTTATGGCAGTCATCTAAAGTCTTAGTGAGACTGATTCCTGTTATTTGGCCCACCATTATTCTGTACATAAGAACACGCATCAGATCTGCACATTACATTGTGCCACGGTTTACAAATTTACTTACGTGTCATTGTGGAATATAGCCTTTGAGTTCCCAAGTAGTTTCTCCCCAAAAGTGATGCACTACAATACAAGCTCCTGGCCCAACCCTATCTGACTTTAAGAGTTCATGTATGAATTCTCATTCTTAAAACAGTATGTGATTCTGATGTAGCTAATTAAAAATTGCTGAATTCTAATCCTCAGTGAATGAGGACTTTCAGTGGGATCATTTTATATTTAGCTATTCCATTGAATCTAATAAGAAATGCATGCAGGTAGTTCCCTTGCTTTCTGAGAACTATATGTTATTGCAGGAAATGAGAAGTGAGTTTTTAGGGTTGGTTTAAGAACCTTTTGTTATGAGTTATTTCTTAGGAAGCCATGGTGTGATGAAAATTAGTTTCATTATGTTTATTTTGCAGTGTTTTCTAAAGATGAAACCTGAATATTTAACGTTTAATGCGGCTAATGAAAAGTGTGTAACTTTTGGAGGCTCTCTTCCATCTATCTCAAATCAAGCTGAGCAAGGTATGGTGGTGAACTGGGGGCACTTTTAGTATGTAGCTTTTCTTCCAAATTCAGTATAGTTCTGCTTAAGAACTTGAGCATAAAATCACTTGGTTATCTACAGGCATACTGGGAACATTCTAAAAATCCAAGACCTGTTAAAAATGTGTTGTCTGTTGTTGATTGCATCACTGGAAACATAACATGGAAATGCAGTCAGCAAACATTTGAGCCAGTTTGAAGAGCAGCTTCTCTGTATAATCTTAACCTGTTTGCAAAAATTGCAAAACCTTGCATTAAGGGTTGAGGATAGAAGGGTCACCACTGAATGAAGAATTCTCCTGTTTTGCATTGCAAGTTAAAACATAACCAAGACTGTAGACTTTGCATTGTGAAAACCACCCTATGAGCTGCTTCCAAGACAAGCTCAGCTGTCTGTATGGGAACAAGATGGCAAACGCAGTCCCCACTGGAGCACATAGAACCCTCTGTGTCTAAGTGTGCTGAGCAGCTTAATGTGGCAGTGTGTCTAAACCAACCACCTGCAAGTTCTCCAGGACACTGATAGGAGGATAGAAGGCAGGGGGACTGCAAAACACAGTTATTCCACCTTTTAGACCTGCCTCTCAGCTGTCATGTAAACTAGAGCCATTGAGGTAAATGCAGCGGGGAAGAAATGCATTCACATTGGCTGCAAGTAATGTTCAGTGCTAAACTGCTGAATGCACAGCTGTATTTGCATCTATATTGTGGATAACTAACAGTTCTGTGCAGGTATATCTGAAGTAGCTCAGTTGAATTCTGCAGCATGCACAGTGTGTATTTTCTTTACAAGCAATTAATCTCTGGCCAAATAGAATATGGAAAGTGGACTAGGGAGGCCACTAGTGTACCTGCAGGCAGCAGCTGAATGGTAATTTTTTTTTTACTGCTGTTATTGGGGAGGAATAGGGTTATAACCATACAGGAATATACATGTCTGAGACTGTGGTTTTGGATGCTTTTAAGATTGCAAAAGCATAGCCACTCTGAAGTGTTACATAGCAGGATCTTTTGTCTAGTTTGGTGGATATGGAAGTGTTACTGGTTTTTGTTTGTTTTTTCTCCCCCCCCCGTAATGGAGGCCACCAATATGGGAGAAAGGCACAGTCCTCTTAAAGCAGCATGCCTCTTTCTGTAGGCTGCTGCTTCTCCTCCCAGTGGCATTAGGTGGCTGGCTAGCTCTGACATGTAAATCTTCAATGACTTTGTCTAGCTCAGAAAATAGGCTGTGGCTAGTTTGGCATGTGGCCAATAATTAAGACATGTCAGCAGTAGCTAATTACATAGCTTCAATTTGTCTTCCTAACCTAGACAAACACAGAGAATGCCTTTGGTGCCTGGGGGGGTTACCAAAGCCCATTGTTTTGTGCCAGAATGCTCACTAAGAGGGGTCTGATTTAAGGTTTTCCTGGCTGAATTTTTTACCAAATAACTTCACTTCTTTGTCCTGTCCTGCTTTCTCTGATGGTGGGGTGGGCAAACTCTGCCAGAATCCAATAAATGGTTCTGATTTATGGTACACATTACTAGGAGAGAAAGATGGGAGATAAGACTTCCTCCATCAATTCAGAGAGGGCAGGAGGAAGCTCTTCTATTGTGTCTGCAGGGAGACAATAGAAGATCTTGCAGACCTGTGGAAAAGCAACTTCTGAAATTCAGATATAAGTGCAAGAATATGGAGTAGTGGGCAGAGAAACAGATTAAACCCACTACCTGCTCCTCAGCTGAGATTTTGGAGGACAAATGCCAATAGTCTGCTCCTTTCAGATAAAATCAACATGAAAGGTGTTATCTTATGGAAGGAAGGGATGATAAACATTTGGCAATCATAAAGGGCTGGGAAAATTAAGTTAATACAAACGGGGGTTGCATTATCTTATTTATGTGAAGTGTTTTTTTTCAGATGTTTACTGTTATCTGAACCACAATATGTACATTTACTGTTCTGCCCAACAGATTATATAACATCCTTGCTTCCTGGTATGCCAAAAGATATTTGGATTGGTTTGCAGTTTCTGTTCAGCACAAGGGAAAACAAATGGATAGATGAGAGTAGACTGTTGTATAGTAACTTTCACCCACTCCTGACAGGAAGGTTAAGGAAAATTCCACTCGATGTAAGTTCTGACTTTTGACTTCTCTTGACTGTTGAGTAATGAAACTTGGAATATTGACTGTATCAAAAAAAAAAAAAGCCAAAAAATACATAACAGACCAAATCCCCCAGTTAGTGGTTTTAATTGGCAAACAAGGTGACAGTAATGGAGTTCTGTTTACTTTATTTGGATGACAGCTTCTGAACTGAGATGGGAAACACTGAAGGGTGAAGGAGAAAAGCTGAAACAACTATTTAATGACTCTTCTGGAACTTCTATTTGCAATTTAAAGACTACATGAAAACAGTCATTAAAAAGATGTCATCAATAATTCATGGCTCAGTTACACTTAGAATGCATCTGCAAACCATTATACATTGGTATTTTTCTCCCTGCTTTACCCAAAGTGGAGCATAATAGATATAATTGAATCATAACTACAAACAAGATTTATTTTAAGTGTTGGATCACTTCATTTAATATTCTCCCCTGTATTTAACTTACGAATTCTTTTTGAGTCCAGGCACCTGGTAGTGTTTGTAAAATAGGTAAGCTGTTTGAAACTTCTTAAACAAGTTCAGGCAGCTCGGGTTCCCCTAACCTCGTGTTACTTCACTTTCTCTATACAAGTATGTTTATGCCTCATTTGAGTCTGATAAGCGTATTTCTGGTTTTCAGCTTTTTGATGAAGAATTTAACAATCAGTGTGGTGTAATCCTTAATGATCCCAAATCACAGTATGTTGGAACATGGAATTTCACTGCTTGTGCTGACAGGCACTTCTTGGGTATATGCCAGCGGCTTATAGGTAAGTCTGAAGAGTCAAAATAAATTACAGCCAGAGTTTGCAGTTAAGATGTGAGTGCCAGGAGACCTTTTAATGCATGTAAATTGTTGCACTTGAAGAGCAAGATTCTTGTAAAGACTGAGCAAGTAAAGTTTGGAAAAGCAGAGTGTGAAAGGTGATCTGGGTCCTATTTTGTCAGCCATTCAGAATTTTCCCTTTTGTTTTTCATAGCCCAGTTCAAAGGGAATCTGTTCTCCTGAGAGACTCTGTGTGGTTTCAGTGGAACCATAACTTCAGCAGATGGGGCTTCAATGTTCTGTGGGTATAGAGGTCATCGAGGGGTGGAACAAGTTAGTCCTTTTTCCTCTTCAGAACTGTGGAAGTGAGAAGCCCTGGGAAGGAATCTCACAGTGCTTCCATCCTTCTTAAACATATCCTGTGGTTTTTAGCAGTATCAGATTATGAGATATCATATACTCTTATCGTTGAAGTCAGTCCCCAAAGCAAACCTTGAGGGTATACAAGGAGAGTGATAATTTGGAGTGATGCAGCTTTCCCTAGCTTTGCACAGATCCATTGGCATGAGGGGGTTTTCTTAATCTGAACTAAAAATAATATTCTGATGTAGCCATGTGGGTTGGTCGATACCAATTACTGGAATCAGATCAAACGCATATAGCTATTGTACACATTTAATTACTGTTATGGGCTAATGTTCAGCATACCCACTTCTGAGTATGTTCTTCTATGTAAATAATCCTTTTAAGTAACTAACATGCTATCTTCAAAAAAAACCCCAAAAACCAACCCCACCCCAAAAAACCCACGTGTGCAAAACATCCAAGAATATGCCCACCGTCTTCATTCTCAGCTAGGCAGATTTTCCTGCCGCCACCCACATTTAACACAAAAAGTCTTTATTTCAGTGCCAAATACTTTTAAAATTCCAAGTGTCCAGATTAGAAGTCTGGATGGAAGAGATGTAGTCATAAACATTTGAAAAGGGGATTTTTATTAATAGGAGCTTGACAATGTATCTGTATAGATCAATATATTATTAGTTTGGGCTGACTAAAATACTAAGCACTTCTTCCTTGCCACAGCTGCAGAAGGTGTAATGAGAAAGGTTTTTGGACTGCCAGAGAATGTGTCCTGGTACGGTATGGTCTTCTATCATCATTGTATTAGGGAGCTAAGGATGATTCAGGCTGGAAAGGACCTCAGCAGGTTGCAGGGGCAGCTGTGAGAGAGTCCAGATTGCCTAGGGCTTTATCCTGGGGAAAAAGACAATTCATGTTCCTTGGAAATTTTGTCACAATTGATTTGCAGAACTTCTTGAGATGTTAATCATTGGCAATTCTTTCAGAAATGGACACTTTCCTTACTACCTTGTTTCCAATTTGGTACCCCTTGATGTGTGATGGCACCCTTGGTTCCGTGGTTCTTTTTTGTAGCCATTTACTAAGTGAAAGCTTTTGGCAGCAGATGCAAACTACTTGAAACAATCGGTTTCAGCCTTGTCACTTTTCTGATCTATTGAAAGATGTAAATATCAAATTAATACTATGTTTCTGTCGTCTTGTGTTTTGGAAAATGGCCCTGTCAGCCTATCAATCACCCATTCTATAGAGTGATTTTTAAAAATATTCCACCCCTGTAAGCCTTTTTCTGCTTGAGATATTTTAAATCTCATGGGTTTTATCCCTTTTGGAGACTCAGTTTATTTTTGGTCATGTATAAAATTTTGGGGGTAACGATGTTTGCATGCTTTAATTTACCTTCTATGGGAATGTTTGCATCTTTTATTAACTGCAATTGCTATGCATCACTGGGCTGTATGCCTTCAAGTATTATGATGCTGATAACTGTGATAACACTCAGCGCTTAGAGTGCAAATAGTGAATGATACCCCTCCCTATGTAAGGTGTATTTTCTGCAATTAGTTAAGCATATGTGGAGGCAAAATCAATTCTCACTATACCCATGGATGGCAGTAAGTAATTCTGAGACTGTGCTGTACTAAGATCTGCATAGACAGGTTTCATAGCCTATTAGATTCGCCTAAGCATAAATCCACAGTCTCCACAGAGATGAATGAGTCAAGTTTAGCTGTTGCTATATTGCAGCAGAGACCAGTCACTCTCTCACATTCATGTATTTAAATAAAGCTATAGAATTTGGTTTTAATTTAATAAATAGAATTCTTAACATTATTTAGCAGTTAGTTAAAAATAACAAATATAAAAAGATGTGAACCTAAGTTGAGAGAAGGATACATCAAAATAGATTGGCTGAAAATAATCCTTATTATTTTTTTCTTTCACATATTTTCTATCTAAAGTGTCAAAGATACTTGCTTCTAACTCTAATTATTAGCATAATCTACTGTTACAGAGAAATAGGGAGTTTAAAATGTATTCCAGTGTTTAACCACATAATAACTGGATTTCTTTCTTACATATAGGAGCTGCTGATAACCAGACAGAGCAAGTCCTTAATGAAACATTGAGCTATCAAAATGTTCAATACATGGTAATTCTGAAGAATTTGTCCTGGGATGATGCAATGGCTGCATGCATAAATAACAAGATGCAGCTGGTTAGCATCACAGATCAGTTCCAGCAGGCTTTTCTTGCTGTTCAGGCTGCCCTGCATAATTACCCACTGTGGATTGGACTCTTCAGCAGAGACGTAAGTTGTTGGTTTTTTTCCTTCAGACTGTGTCTTGAGGTAGTTTTCAGAGTTGTGTGAAAAAGAAACTGAGATAAAGAAATGCAATGAAAAATTAATTTCTGGGGTAACTTTTTATTTAGGGATAACTATCTGAAAGGGTCTTGAGATTAATGTTCTAAATCTTCAGTTCTCCAAGTTACCTAGTTGTTGAACTCCACTGGATGGATTGATGATGAGGAGACAATTGTTTTAAATGATTATAGGATGAAGGGATATATTGTAGAGTGGCAGCAACATAGATCACTGAATCATCTTTGCCTCTTTTTTTAATAAATGAGTAATTAGTGTTGCTATTTAATATCATTGCCACTGTTTACAGTACCACTCTGGAAAGAGAACCCAAAATCTGTTTTAAAAGGGAGAAACTAGAAAGGCCAAATAAAATCCAAAATGAATCATTGAACACCTCTGTAGATACATTTTTAAAGCTTGACTTAGACTCTGTTGTTATTTCATGTTATTTGCACCTGTGTTTTGAGTTAGAGGGAGACATCTCCCAGACAGGTTAGTGGTTTTTTCTTTTTTCTTCTGTTTGTCTTGTCTTTGCAAAAGTCAATGTAGGAGGTACTGTTTTGCCTTTATTAGCCAGATGACCTCTTGAAGATCTTCACTGTGGATTGAGAGCTTTCTCAGCTGTTCATGAAATGGCTTGGGCTTGCTTGCAGTGTTTATCTTTTTTGTTGAGCACATAAGCCCTGAGATAATTGGAAGGAAAAGGTTAAAATTTATTTGAGAAGTGCCTTACCTACAAAGGTTAATGGTGTTCACTCAGCATCTGTGGTGTTACAATCTTCCTATGCCAGTAATGGGCTACTGAGTATTCTGGACAAAGTAGAGGGGGGAGAAATAGAAATTTGAGTATATACTTTACGGAGAATATTTTTAAAAGGAAATGGGCATTTAATCTTAGTGAAGGTGGGGAAACGAAAACAACCTATTTTCCCTCCTCTTCTGAATCTTTAACTGCAAGTGAAGATCAAATGATTCATTTTGCTGCATGCAACTCAGGCATGCACTGGCTTTTCACTATTGCAACACTTTGTTATTTGGGCACGATTAAAGTCACATGAAAGGAAATGATAATGAAACAGGTCAACAGAACTTGTTACTCCAGTGCTGGAATCATAGACACAAGAGAAAGATGGAAGATAAATTAAATTACAAAGCGGCAGGGGGATTTCCTGAAGAAAACTTTTAAATGTAAGATTCTTGGTGTGCTTGTTGTATGTGGGTTTTTTCTTATTCCTCCTGCATCCTCCAGGGCAGGAACACATCTGATTTATTAAATCAGTTAAGTATTGAATACATTATTTTCAACTCGGTGTGGAGTAACCAAGACTGGGCCTTATTCTCAGATGTTACCTGTTTTCCAAAACCAGATAATTATATCTACCATTGACTTGCAGGTGCAAATGATGCAATTTGGACATCTCATTGCCTTCGTCTGTAAGCATAGTAGTTAAACATCACTATTTGATAATTTGCGATCCACTTCAGCTAATTTATATTTTTGCAGCTGCAAAACTTAAAATAACAAAGCTTGTTATATTCGGAGCAGCAGGTCAGATCACAAGGAGACTGGAACACTTATAGTTCTCACCAGAAACACTGTAAATGTCTAGCCAGTGTAAATATATTATCATGTCGGTTTTTGTACCTAATATTTTTTACTATGTAAGCTCATCCTTTTTATTTATACAATGCTAGGGTGGAAAACACTATGGCTGGCTGGATGGGAAACATGTTAGTTTTAGTCGCTGGTCTGAAGATGATGAAGAAACAAGTGAAGAATGTGTGTTTTTGGATACTGATGGCTTCTGGAAAACTTCTGACTGTTCCTCTGAAAATCGAGGTGCTATTTGCTATGCATCAGAAAGTATGTATCCTAGCATAATATTTAGAAAAGCTGAATTTTGTTTTATTATGAAGCATATTTGATAATTCCAGATTGTAACTTCAAAATTACAACTTTTTTTAACTTCTATTTCCTTAGACAGGCTGATTTGCATGCCAGGAAAAAGAAACAAACTTCAGATAGGGGGGTATGCCCCCGTTGGTCTTAATCCACATTATTTACAAATTAATTTGGCATGGGTGCATTGGGCCAGAGTGTACCCTTTGTATTGCCACCTGATTCTACCTTTGCACTGTTTCTGTAAGGTTGTTGCACACTAATCTCTCCCACTTGCATGTGGAAGAAGATTCAGCTACCTCTGTACTATGTACATCTTAATATAGGGACATCCTGAAATCTCTTCAGACAGGGAAGTCTATACAGGGAGAAGGTACATGACTACATGGAGAAGAAAGATGGCAGGTAGACGCTGAATTGAAAGGTGTAAATTAAAGTAATCTGCAGTTCAGAAACCCCTTCTAAATATATGCCAATTATAGCAAGAGAGGTAGGGATATAGCAGGATGCCTTTTGTGGCGGGATACATATATAGCATGGCCCTTTTTTGAAAAACAAAAAAGATCTTTCTGAGAGATCTTCACAGATTTCTTCCCTATAAGACCATAATAATTTGTTTTGGGTTTTTTTCCATGAGGGGACACAGTTAAGCCACTGTTTCACATACTGAGTCACAGTAAAGTGTATACTTGGCATTATGACATCCTTAACTATTTTGTGCTTGCAATCTAAGCAACTGCAGGAAGAGTCCTTCTCACTCCTCAAGTATTAGATAAAGCCACAGAACTAAGACGTGTTGCCAGCTATGAAGTAGCTTATTTGTTATGGTGATCTGCCTTCATAGAAGAGGCAATAAGAGCTTTTAGCTATCGGCCCACACTTTGCACTTTTATGTGGGGATTGTATTCTTAAACCTATATAGCATAACAATTGTGAAAAGTTGTAAGCATCTGTATTCTTTTGATAATGCTTACTGCTGAGTTTGTTACTTTAAAAAAAATCACTGTCATGAGGAAACTGAAAGCAACAATGTATTACACATTTAGAGGATGGCACTTAATTTGTCTTGCATGTTTTAAGTGGTTTGTGGTATGTCAGGTTAAGTGTTGTTATTAAGTCATGTCCTGAATGTCATCTTTCATTTCCTTAGAGAAGATTGAAAAAGAACAAGTTACACAAGTTAAGTGCCCACATAAGATTAAAAATACACCCTGGATATCGTTTAGAAACAATTGTTACACTTTTATGATAACAAAAAACAGATGGAGAGAACTGAAGTCTCAAGAAGCTCATCATTTATGCAAGAAAATGAGTAAGTACTTTGTCATATTACAGGTATTTATGGACTAATATCAGCTTGAGGGAGATGAGTTTTAGATCTGAGTCACTGTCTTAAAGTGACAGCAAAGTGAGTGTTGAGAAAGGTTGTAGCATTTGGAAATGTGCATTAGTGTTGCACTGCCTAATGCTGTTTGCCCTTGCAGTACTCTGATAAAAAGTGCCAGAGCATGGGTAGGAGAGCTTGAGAGAGGGAGATGGGTAAGAACTATTGAATTCTGAGATCTCTGAAAAATTGAAAGGTTGGGGTTTTTTTATAATATGCAAATTTTAAATAGGTTGGGTAATTGTTATCCCCTTGGTAACATTCTAGCTTTACACTCAGATTTACTTCATGGGGTTTTTTTCCCCCCTTGCTGTGTGGAACACTTGGGTGAACAAAACAGACAGAATATTCCAATTCAGAAAAGCACATGGGCTTTTCCTGTCCATCCTGAACAAGGTCTAAGCTTAGTAACAGCTTCCCTCCCTCTACTATTAAACCATTGCTCGTGGCACTTAGACGTGCATCTTTCCAGAAAATTATTATTTTTCATGAACTGATTTCAACTGAGTCTTTTTCTTAATACTGTTTCTCCACTAGGCATTTCAAGACAATCATGAAAGATTGCTGATATTTTTATGTTCTATGCAGAGAATTTTTACTACATACACCTTGAAGTGACAGTAGGACCCACAACTATCTCTGGAGCTGATCTCTTTCACTTATCCACAAAACCAGGGGAAGCACTGTTGATAATACCTTTGAAAATTGTTTTCCAACTGTTCATTTAGTTATGTTGTAAAGGTCTAGCTGTTACACATTCTTGACCTAGCTGTAACAATTATTAATGATAATAGAAAAAATATTTATTTTGTAACTTCAAGGTGAATTTGTAAGAAAGTAATTTAAAAAAAATTTTAACAGACCCAGAAGGATTTGTTCTGAGCATTCGAGATGAAGAAGAGAATAACTTTGTTACTGAGCAGCTTCGTTCATTCAGTGGTCTGGCTATGTGGGTCTGGCTGGGTGTGATTTATGATGACAGTGGTAAGATTTAAGTTTGTTTTTTTTTTTAATAACTGGATTGGAGACAAAGTTTGCAGTATTAAGTGCATGTTTCTTGCATGTTTCAATACACAACTAAAGTCAAACTGAATACAAACCTATAATAACGCTTTACATTTATCTTCCAGAAGAAAATAACTGGACATGCTTTCTCTCTGAATGATAATTAGATCCACTATGTTCTGTGTAGTCTAGATTTGATTTCCCTGGAAAGCAGAAATTAAAAGGGCCTGAATGAGTAATGCTAACATATTTAGCATTGTATATGGAACTGATATACAGTAGCTTAGACTATCACTGCCTTTTTTCCAAAGTGAATATCTGTTAACGTCATTAATATATTCAAAGTTAAATGGTATTTCAACACATAATGCCAATGTCTTGATAAATATGCAATGTTTTCCACAGATAAAGTTCTCAAGTGGTATGATGAAACTCATCTGACTTACAATAACTGGAGGCTGGGAAGACCTAACATAAAGAAGAACAGTTTTTTTGCTGGTGTAAATCTTGATGGGTTTTGGGATATTTACAATTATTCTCAAAGTTGGCATGCTCATCACTATAATGTGTACAGTATTCTAGCCTGTAAAATTGAAAGGGGTAAGTAGCAGAGAAGACTTCTGTGTAGTCTTGGAGTGTTGGATGAGGGTCATAATTTCAGTCCTAGTTCTGCGCTACCTGTTACATAAGGCTTTGGTTTTGCTCCCAGTGAAACACAAGTCACAGCTGTCATGGGCTTCTGGGGTTGTATAGTCAGTCCGTGCATCACTGCTGTAATGTTCTGTTTAGGAGGAATGTGTTTGCTGTACTCCTCCATCAACTGCTTACAGTGTTCAAAGTAGCAAAAGATAACATATCAAGTAAGTGGCTTGTAACTGAAGCATTAAAGTGTTCAGTACATTGATATAGATGGATTTTAATGCTCTCTGTATGTTCCTAATAATGTGAATGAAGTATACATAGCTTGTCATCTTACTCTTTGAAACAGGACCCCAACAGCTCAAGCCTCCATTGCCTGAGTCTATTCCACATGGAAACAGAACATACAGGATCCTTCAGAAAAAGTTAACATGGTATGAGGCATTGAGAGAATGCAAACGAAATAGGAATGATTTAGCAAGTGTACACAGTGAATCACAGCAGTTATTTCTAGAAGATATTGTCAAACAGGATGGCTATCCCCTGTGGCTTGGGTTGTCAATTCATGATGTAAGTATATACTGTTGGTGACATCAGTAACAGAGCTTGTAAATAATTTTCTACTCATGATATGAAATAATTTCTGATGCTTTTTTCCAGTTTCTTGGAATCTATTCCATGTAGTAAATTACCTACTTTTTCAACCCTGTATAACATGTTGAAGTATATTAATTTTAGTGTATGTAGCCACAGATATTTTTCCAAATCCTTGACGTTTTAAAATAATTCAATGCTCCCACATAATTCCTTAGAGCAAAAGGACGTGCGGTTTGCAGCAGTACCTTTAGAGGCTCCAGATTTTGTGGCCCTCTGTAGTATCAGATTCCATTAGCAAATACAATCAGACAAGGCTGTATGGAGCCTGATTAGTCCAGGTCAGGACTGTGTCTCCCAGGCAGTTCAGGAACTGCTGGCTCTCTAGCAAGTTAGGTGTCCCTTCTCCCAGGAGGCATAGCAAGAAGCAGCTGCAGATCTTCCTCTTCCTCTGTATGCTTATCCTTGGAGCCAAAAGCCTGTGGCCCCGACCCTGCTCCCCACATTACTTGCCAGACCTGGTCACAGTAGTTAATTGGCAGGAATAACCCTCTGCAGAGGTGTGTGATTTCTATGCATGCCTTTGCTACCTCTGCCTGTCCTTTGGTCTGAATGGGTCCCTCCACTTGTCACAACTGACTCTTCATTGTCGTGGGTTTCCAGCAGTGTCTCTGAAGTAGGAGATATCACAGCAAACCATTCCTGAGCTGCTGAGCTTTACTCACTGAGGCCATCTCGAGAGTTCAGCAGTTTGCAGCACATCTAATAATGTTCATAGCAAGGAAGGCAGACTGCTTAAATAAAACAGCAGGATGAAATGAAGTAAAACGTTCCCCATAGAATAAAACAAGGCACATTGCAGGTTTAAATTCACAAACATGCCGCACTTTCTCAGTTCCCACAAATAATCAGGATTTCTATGTTAATTGATTGGAAAACATGAACAGTGTTGTATGTTTATTTAGTATGGATTTAGAAAATGAGGCCACCTGCATTTTAATTCATCACTCTACAAGGGATAAATACTACTAATGACTGACAAGATTTAAACAGAATTGTACGCTGTGGTTTAAAAGTTGTGGTTTTTTTCTTTAATTAGGGAAGTAAAGCTAATTTTGAATGGTCAGATGGAAGTGACTTTGACTACTACCCTTGGGAATTAGAAAACTCAAATACTACTGAGAACTGTGTTCTCTTGGATACTAAAGGATCTTGGAATCGTACAAAATGTACAAATGTTGCTGAAGGTGCCATTTGCTATAGCCCTCCAAACAGTAAGTGTTATTTTTCATGTTCTGTGTAGTTGTCTTATGTATTCTATCTTTACATGTTGTGTTTAGAACTAGAAATGAAGGCTGAAACACTACACACGATTCCCTCTTTAAGAAGAGTTGTCTATTAGGAACAATTAAACACTTCATAATACTTAAGGAAGATTAATTCTCTCTATTCCAGTGGTGAAAATCTAAAACAATTCTGGTCACTTTTTGATCACTTGTTGATGTGAATATCAAACTGTATGTATCTTTTACTGAATAAAAATCCTTTTCAAACACACACAACAAACTTCAAAACCCCTTAAAAGACAAGAAGAAAATGGTTCCCAAGCCTTTCGGACTTGTCTTATGCTCGTTTTCAAATAAATTCCTGTATGACACATGAAGAAAGAATGTAAGCTAATTGAATCATGATTGTTGGTAGCAGAAGTAGTCCTTGTTAATACTTACTGTCCTGTTGCTATGAAGAGACTACGCACAAACTCCTGCAGAAGAAATAACATCAATTTCTTTGTCTTTGCAGAGAGACAATTACAGCCAAAGCAAGTGAGCAGAGCCCCAGGATGTCCACAGATCAGTGGTACCCTAAAGTGGATACAGTATAAGGATCATTGTTATGCATTTGATATGGCGTTCTACAATTTTTCAGTATATAATGTGGAAGATGCTAAGAAAGTCTGCCAGAAACTGAGTATGTTTAGACTCTTTACCACATCACAGATTATAATTAGTCCACTACTTGAAAAGAAATAAAACCCAACAACCAAAAAACCTACACTGGTTATACTTCAGCTTTTCAGCTGCTTTAGTTTAGGAAAAGTAGTAGCAAGCTTTATCTCTGAGCATCTGATAAAGGTTCTTGATAAAATGCTGCAATGTGCTGATATTGTTTGGCGCACAGATAACTGCAAGTAAAACGTGGATAGCCATTGATAGAGGATTCAGAAATTTAAGGCTTACAGTTTGGAGGAAACCATTTTATTTGCATACAATTAACATTATTATAAATTAAGTTAGTACTGTTAGCAGTGTTTTCTTACTATATCCTTGCATTAGCTGCTTGCTAACCTATCAAATGGTTCAAAGCGTGTACTTTATAGATATTATTAAGGCAGATATCACTAAAAAAACCTTAATTTTATGTCAAATTAAAGGATTTTCTCTCTTTTTTATAAGCTATGTGGGGAATTGTATTGCTGAAGATGATTTTAAGCAGTCTTGTATACAGAATTTTTAATCACTATCTTAGCTTAGAAGCTAGTGACTGTCATAACTTTCTTTTATTGAATTATCTTATGCTGTGAAGTTGAACTCACTATGTAGGATGACAAAGAAAATGTGCAAGTAGTCCCAATCCTGGATGCAGTTTTCTGTTGAGTCCTACCTGGCCTGGTAGTTGAAAGAAAAAGTGATCTTTCTCTAAATTAAGCTTCTGGCTTATATTTGCATATACTTGTAAAGAAAGGGTACACCCTGAGCCTGTCTCCAGTATACCCTTTCCTCCCTCTTATTTCTTAATTGCTAAAACCCTGTATATAAAAACCTGATGCACAATGAGGGATTGATTTTGAAATTAACTTGACTCAGCAAAATGCTGAGCTTTTGTTCAATTTCTGGAAAGAGCTTATTACTTGGACCAGACTAGTAATTCTGAAGGTGGCCTATCTTTTGATATCTTCCATGTATGTAGTAGTCCACAGCTGCAGTAAGTTTACTCCCATTTTGTTTTGTATAACCTGCTTGAATAACCAGTCACCTGAAGCAGTCTTGTATAACATGCTGCATTTTAGGGAGTGGGACGTCTTTATTCTGCAGGTTACTTCAAGCTAATTTTACAAGCCCAGATCAGCAAATCTTTTCCTGTAGTAATTGTTCCCACAGAAAACTCAATGTACAAGCACCATGAAAAATCTCTGAAGCTGCAGTTCTGACCAGTTAGTTTCCTCTTCCCCTTAGATCCTTCAGCAACCCTTCTGACTATAGTGGATGCTGAAGAAAACACATTTGTGAGCACACACATAAAGGAAAATGATCTCATCACCAAGAATGTATGGCTTGGCCTGGCTCAGAGCTCTAAGGGTAAGAAGTAGCAACCATGTATGAGCATGAGTGTTTCATCTGGTAAATAAAAATGCATGAATCCTCAAATAAGAATAGAGTTTTTTAGTGTTGTTACCCTACAGTAACTTCTGCCTGAGGTTGGAATCCCTCATTTAGCATTATAAAGCCCTTTGGACTTATTGTAGTTTCATGTTGCACACTTAAGATAAATCAGGAGTCACTGAAATTTGTTTTCCCCAACACTGAAATTGGTGCCTAATGGTTAAACTGCAAATGCATCAAATGCTAAAGGTTTGGAGAAGAGGTGTGGCTAAAAGTGATGCGTTCATATTTATTGCTTTTAATATATAGGATAGATAGTCAGCCCTGTTTCTTTTAGCTATGTAAAGAAATCAATAGATTGTGAATGACATTGTTTAACATCGCAGCATGTTTTGGTGATTTAAACTAAGCAATCTTTTTTCCCAACAGATCAGTCCCTGAACTGGCTTGATGGCTCGTCAGTTAATTATGTCAACTGGGAAAATAAAACTGCAGCAGTCAATGAAAAATGTGGTGTTATCGTGTCCACAACTGGCACATGGTCCAAAGTTGACTGCAGTCGTAGTCAAAGCAGAGTGGTTTGTAAAGCTCCTCTAGGTACAGAAGCATTGATTTTAGCAGAAACTTAATTTTTTAGTGACTATATTCAGGATTTTCTTTTTTTGATGGGGAAAGTCTGTGTTGAAATAATGAAAGTGCAATTCACAAAATAATCTATCCATGTACCTCTGCCTAAGCAAGAGCCTTCTGTTGCTGTTCTGCCATAAAATTGCATTCAGGGACAAATTCTGTAGGAATTTACTTCTCTTGGCTCCCACTATCAACCTAAAAAGTAAGGGAGAGAACTGAAATTTCCACTTAGAGGAGAGCATAGAGTAGCTGCTATTGCTTTTCACCACAGGGTATCTCTCATGGGTGAGTGTGTAGGTGGGAACAGAATGACTTCTGCTTGTAAAGAGATGCTGAGTAAGCAGGTACTGCAGATCGTTTTCAGTCTTGACGAGGCTTCTGAAAATGGTGCCCCACAGCTCCAGAAGACTCAGGCCTCGTTACTTCCTCATACTCTGCTCTGTACAGGAAAGAAAGCAGTTACCTGACCATTAAGCAAGCAAGTTCCTGAGAAGCCATGGAATCTTTCTCATTTTGTATACATTTTCATTGAAATGGAAACACAGGAATAGATTTAACTTCATGCTGCTAAGGAAGATATCAACAAGATCTTTTCAGTCTGAGGGAAGCTTAATTCTCTTCCATTCCAAGAGAGTCCAGGACCTCATTAGGTTTCTGACATAACCTTGAAAATGAGGTTGAAATGAGTGCAAAAAAATGAGTGCAAATGAGTGCAAAACCTTGAAATGAGTGCAGCATTTACTAGTAGGTTTTTTTGACCTCCAGAGGCCCCTTCCAACCTAAGTATGATTAGGAAATTAACAACAGAATGATCAAAAATAATCTAATAGATGCTGATTCATATGGGAACCTAACTTCCCATGTGATGAAGACTATTAATGTGATGAAACAGTGCGCCTTAACTTCAACTAAATGCATGCAGTATTAGCTTATAGCTACCTAAGCATCAACCCCATGACAAAATATTCTTACCAAAACTCTTAAAGAATAACTATTTGTGGTATGTTCTGTTACAGGTTCTAATCATACTGGTGTGGCTGTAGCATTTGCCCTGCTAATTATCTTAGTCTTCATTGTTGGATTAGTATGGTATCTCTATAAAAAGAAGCGTCTTCACTGGAGTGCCTTCTCTTCAGTACGCTATCAAAGAGGGATGAACGATGATGAAACTGATGATGTGTTGACAAAGGATAGCTATTGAGAAACTGTTCCTTTTGGGCAATTTAGCATGAACTTCACTGTGTGAAGCCATAAGGAATGAACTACTTGATGTTTTATTACTTTGTTTTGGAAAAGTAATAAGAAGGTTATTAATGAGGGCTAAATTTTGTTCTTTTATATAAGTGCAATTTTTATTCAAGTCCATGGTAATTATTTACATTTGGCCTCAGCCATTTAAGGTGAAAAGTTTCTAGAGTTCTGTGATATTTTTTAATTTAGTATTTTCTCTCTTTCCTGGAAAGAGTTTTAATGGAATAATTAATGCCAACAGTACTTCATTGAACATCACCTTAATGAATGTACTTAAAATTGCTACATGCATTCTGTAAGTTTGTACAATTACACATCAATAACTTTATGCCAAATGATGTACCATTTTGATATGCTGTAAAGGTTTTGCTGCTAGCATTGGGTTACCCTGTAGAAGCAACTTTTGTAATAAGCAGTTATAAATTTTGATAAAGCAGGGGAGAAGGGAGTTACCAGACAAGTAAGTATTCATTCCCATCCAACTCAAATTTAAATGTTCTTGTTATAGTGGAAGATCATATTGTGAGTTCTGCCCCCGCCTCCCCAAAGACAGACAAAACCCACCATTTTGTAGTGGTGAGAGAATAATCTTCCTTAGTCTGTAGAATGTACATTTTGAATAAAGAGTTATAGGGAATACCTTGTGCTAAAGACATGCGATCTAGGAGTAAGTTAAATAAACATAGAATATTTGAAGCCTGAGACTGGCAAGCTGGAAGATCACTACTTTTATCCCCTGAAGGTGGTAGTGGGGCTAACAAAAATACCCATTAAGGGCTAACTGCAAAGACAAGCAGAACTCAAGATATAATAAAAGCCTTAGCCCTATAAAAGCAAAGGCATGAATATTTGTTTTATCCTGTGATACAACTGCTATTTAAGTAAATGGTTCAGTTTCTTTTCACAGCTCCTTTCACAGAGTTTTGAAAGCACAAATAGCAGGAATGTTTATGGTGAAAATCAGTATCTGGACCTAAGCATTAATTAAGATTTTTAAAACCTGCACTTGGAGTAGGATTTAGAGAATGACATACCACATTCTATCATACATCTTCAAACTACTCTGAAGTTAGACTTGAGTCATTTTCTTGTAGATCAAAACACAGAAAAGATGCTCTGTTTTATGATCTGTTGGACTGTGACACCCAAGGACAGGAGTGTTGTAGTGAGTGTTCCTTGTTCTGTAATCAGATCCTCCTGACACTTCCCCTAATATTCTTATTTATACTGGGATTAAATGCCTAACATTATAGGTGAAATGTCATCTGTCCAAGAAACAAGATAAAAATATATCCAAGGAAAGAGTAAGAATGAATGTATGGTAAATAAACTTGTGTACATAAATGCTAAAAATACTGGCATATTTTACATAAAACTTTACAGTTGATTTTTATATGTGATGTGTCACTGTGGCCTTTTCTATGCACTCCAAAGCAAGCTATAAAGGGAAAAAGGGAAGACATATTTGTATATATTAATTACTCTAATGATTTGATGATTTAATGTTTTGAGAAAGTCTTTAGCCTTTTTTAATGCATAATACAAAGAACAGGTGCATTTACTTTTATGAAGGAGGATATGTAAAAGACCAGATCCATTCCCCATGTAATGGTGGTATGATACAGTAAATAGGAATACATTTGGTCTGACATGCTGAGAAAAGTACTACTGATTTCTCTGAAGCAACAGTGTGAGGTCATGATGTTCAACTGCCTTCCCCCCGCCCTCCCAGTTTACTTATGTTGATGGCACTTTTCTTTGTTCCTGTTTGCACTATTTTGATAAGCAAGTGTTTATCATTTGTATTGATAAATAGGGAACTTCTTGTACATAGCGCTTTACAGCCTGTTAAAACAGCAGCCTGAAGGAGCCATTGTGTTAGTTTGCTGATCAAAGTAGTAAGCACTTTTGTTGTTTATTTGGTACTTCAGGCACAATTGTGAACACTTTCTTTCTTGAGGTAACTTGTAGAAAAAGTAGTTACAATGCTAGTTACTAGGTAATGAAAATAACCTTCACTCCGCATACCCCTTAAACTTGCCCTGGTATGAGAAGTGTTTGAAGCGTTAACAAAGCCTGGTTCCTGTTCTTCTGGATTAGTTTGTATGTCTAAGTGCTTTGCCAAATGACTTCTAACTTAATGGACTAAAAAAAAAAAAAAGTGTTTGTTATTGTCCTTTCCTAACAACAGTAATAAGTGGGGAAAAGTATTTACAGATTCTCATGTTTGGAGATTTACTAGTTTATAGATGTTTATACTTTGAGCATTTTTAGGTGTGAATCTGAAATGGAAAATGGAAATTAGTAGTAAAATCCTAATTCTCCAACACACATGAATATATACTTTTTATAAAAAATTTGTATATTTTATTCTTATGAATGATGTAAATAATTTTTTAAGGCCCTGTTTCTCATGTTTGTTCCATCATGCCCAAGTTGTCTAATCACTGGTAATTCTTATCTGAGTAAGCACAACTGCCTTAGTGCAAGTGAATAACCCACTTTATTTGAAATACACAGAAAGATTATTTAGCAGTATTGTTATTGGAAGAATAAAGTTAAATAAAACAGTAATCTGCTTACACTGGTTTTATTTCCATGAGAGCAGTTATCAGAGCTAAGGTACAGCTCATTAATCACTGGGTAAAAAAAGCACATAGGACAGTGGCTGTGATCACAATTATAGCAGATAAGTAAGTGTTACCATGATAAGAAAACTTAGAGGTAATAAAAACCTTTGATGTATTTAAAAAGAATGCCAGTAACTTTCTTTTTTGCAGTTGAAAACATGCTTTATCATGGAACATGGTTATACCTAGCTTTTATCAAACTGCTTCTGGGCTTACACAGAACGGGCATGTTCCTCTGTGCCTTTATTATTTAATCTATGTATAGTTCATTACTGCCTCATGGCCCAGATTAACTCCAAAGCAGTTTATAAGGGCTCCCAACACAATTCCTCATTAAATATGGGCAAAGTTACATTACTTCCAGCCATGTAGCATTTACAATTAAAGCAGGAGATGTATTCATTTTGAGTGTCATCTGAACTCTGAATTCCAGACCTCCAAAATCTGCAACTGCTGGTCAAAGGGCATTATTATTTTTAGCTACAGTAATGGCTTGCTGTGCTTGCTGGGAGAAACATCCTATTGTGCAAGACAACAAACAAGGTCATCCGCTTCAAAAGCATTAATCTAAAAATGGAAGATGATGAGCAGAGAAATAGAAGCACAGCAGTGAAGTGCTTTTCCTGGGTGCCAGAGCAATGGTGTTGGGAAGACATCCTGAAACTCCTTTATCTCAGAGCACAGACTGGCTGCTGGACTGTGGCAACTCTAGACAAAAAGTGTACAGCTTCAAGTAAATGCACAAAGCTTTTGCACACTTACTTACAACTTGACATGCGACTGTCTCACTGGCTTCCCTCCTGTTAGGGCATTCCTGTGGGAATAAGCCCCTCCCACAGTGAGTGGAGCAGCATGGGTTTTGGTTCCTCTTCCTGAATTCTGCCCAGTCTCTGAAGACTCTGTGTCATGCAAAGGTTAATCCACATCTGCCGCTAGACCAGCCAGCATTTTCATTTTAACCCTGTTTCTGTATCAATAACTTAATTGACACAGAAATCAACCACATATGCTTATGCATGAGCACTGTTTGGGCTCGATGCATTTGTTGTATTTATTACCATTCTTTCCTTTAAACCAAATGCACCATCTGCTCATTGCTCTGGACATATGTTAGACATCTAAACATTTTTGAAAGGAGGAAGTAAATTGCATGGCCTGTAAGTCGTTTGGGGTTTTTTTTTGCGTGTGTGTGGCTGCAAATAAACAAAGACCAAACATTACAATTTTTGTTGCTAAAAGTCAGAATTACAGTTTGGACCCTTTATGCATCTGCTGTTGCTGTGTGTATAGAGCACAGTGAGATGTGTAACACCCAGGTTAATAAAAGTCAAATACTTTCTGTTGTCAAGAAGTACATAAAGTTCTTATTGACCAAATTAGACAGACTTTGCACAGTTGTAAAGTGAGAACTATGAGCAATACTGAAGAACTAAGCTTAGGAAAAACAGGAGATTAGATACTGGAGAGAAAAATTCAATTGTCACTCTAATGGACCTTTCCCATTTAGTTCTGAAGAGTTCTAAGATGAGAGTTGACTAGAAAGCACTAGAAAAGGTAATTTTCTGTTGATAGCAAATTAACTTGCAAATGGTGCGTAGCATAAATGCCATTATGAAATGCTGTTATCTTGCGTTTATTCCTTTATGGTATTCTCATATTGAAAACTCCTGTACACTCCATCATAATATCTGCCAGTAACTAAGATTTTTAACAGATCTGAGGGGGTAGGGGAAGATACCAGATGAGGTTTTTATTGTGATTACATAGTAATGCAACACAGCCTGTAAGTCCTTCTGGATTTCTATTTGCCAATGCAGAAGGGACTATAATTACAAACAGAACAACAGTTGTTTGTTAGCTTTGCTCCTTTTCAGCATAAATAGAATAATTTACTCCAAGGTGCCTTTTAAGAAAGTAGAATTTCAGCGATACAAAGTAATCATTGCAAGATGTGCTTTCTTCATTATCCTGGCTCCTTATGCACACATTTTTTGTTGGAACAAATGAGAACAAAGATCTTTTTCTGCATGCTCTATCTCAGGACACTCATATGGATAGTAAGTACCACTCCTGCTTTCTATAAAACTTCTCTTTTCAGGTGTCATGTGTTACAGTTCCCCTTTAACAGATGATATAGAACAGACAATTATACAAAAATGTGGTGCTTATACTTTGTAAAACTAGCAAGCCTCATCTGCATATTCAAATTAAGCTTACAAATTAGTTGGTTGAGATGATTTCACAAATATGCATGACTGAATGTCATCCCCACTAGCAACCGATCTTTCTGCTTCATTGAAATGTCTTTATTTTCATAAAGATGATCTGGGTGTTTAAAGAGCAGCTTGTGTCAAGTGAGAGTGTGAATTACACATGTATGTGGATAGCAGGAGGGCACATTTACCCAGGCCATGGATCGTGAGCAACTTTGAGGAAAAGGGCTGGGTTCCTGGAATTTTCATCTTGTATCATCATCTCCTGCAGCCACCCTTCTGCTTTGTGCCTGTTCTGTCTCATTCCAGGCTTGCAGCACTGCCAATTAAGGCACCAAACAATGAATACACCACCACAGACACAAGAGCCAAGCAGACAGCCTTACACCAGCGCAAGCTGCTGGGAAAGGAGACCAGAAAGCACCACTTCCTAAAGAGCAGCAGCCAGCCGAGCACAGCCATGAGCCTGAAAGGTGTGGGATGCACACTGCCCCAGCCTGACGACTCTGGCATAGGGTGCTGGGAAAGGACCAGAACATCCTGAACACCAGAACACTGCAGCCTTGGCAGGGGCTGCTCTGTTCCCCTCCTCTGCGAGCAGCAAACCTCCCGCAGCCAGGGAGAGAGCAACTCGCTCAGCCTCCTCCCAAGCATTCACAACACAAGAAGGAAGAGTGGGCTATGGGGCAACAGCCGACACTCCCCTCTTCCAGCCTACACACACACACACACACACGTCCTTCAAACAGAGCTTCTCCTACCAACACAGATTCAGTTCCCTCTACGCCCCACACATCTCATCTTGCAGGACCAGCTTTGTTTCCGAGTGCTTAATCAGAGGCCTTCCACATTGCTTTGCTCAGCGAGGATGACTTACCAAGCCGCAGCCATCCCAGGGGAGCCGGGAGGAGAAGGCTCCCAGTCTAAATAGTGCTGTGCCCATGGGCACCCAGACAAGGCACAACAAGGGGCAGCTGAGTTGCCCTCACTTAGCTTCACGCGGCAGCAGGAGAAAGAGGCAAGATAGGTAAGCTGCCACTAGGAATGCGTACGCTTCATTAGCGTACTTGCAAAAACTATGCCCAGCGCCTAACCCATTACAGAACCAGTTGAGCGTATACTGACAGGCTGTCACAATTTCATTAAGAGTCACTCAGGAGTTACAGGTGGTTGCTTTTACAGGAAGGACGCGTTTGTATTGGTAATCCCGAGCCATCACAGCGTTTTGGGGAAGGCCTGGGGTACTGCTATGCCGGGGCGGGGGGGCAGCACCTGGAGGCTGCGGGAGGCCACAGACACGTCCCTGGGTGTGGTGTTAGCAGGAGACAGAGCTGGCTCCCTACCAGGCAGCTGTAGGCCAGAGCCAGTAGTGCGTGTCTGGCAAGAACCAGGAATCACCCAATGTGATGCGTTTGCTCTTGGTTGCATCCAGACCTAAACACTGGTGCAGAGTCCAGGTACGCCGTGAGATGGAGTCCTCCTGGCTGGGGTTTGAAAGGCTGGCCAGCGTGCAGCTGTGCTTGAAGAGCAGCACTTCACAGGCGGGTAGAGGTAAGTGAATTTTACTGGCAATTTCTCGGCAATCACCTCTGTGTTGACAGTGGCATGGGGCCAAAGTTTAGATCCAGTTGTAGCATGAGGAATCTGAGATACAAAATGTGGACAAGAGCTTAGCAAATTTGCAGTCCACAGACTTGGGAGCTTGTGTTTTACACGGGGGGCTGGAATTCATGTGTGAGGGCTTTACTTAAATGCCTGAGGGGAGCAAGTCATTTTGAAGTCAGTGCACAGAGTAACAATAGGTACAGCCTGCAAAGGGAAAGGCTGTGTATTTTAGAACAAGGGGTAAATAAATGGTTATAATTTTACAGTCAAACTGGTTTAATAACTAGATACATGTGCTTGTGATGTAACTTACATGAGGCTGTGATTTTGCATATAAACCATTTTATGTTTACTGTGTAGGTGCTGATTATAAATTATACCTTGTTCCAAAGCCTAACACCCACCGGCATGAAGCTGTTTCATATAAAATAAACATTAGAACATAGAAACTTGAACTCACTTTTAGAGAAATACTGGGGTGGAGGCCAGAGGGGGCTGCACATCATACTGACAGAGAACAGAATTAGAAAGGAAGGGAGAGAACACCGTTAGTCGGCCATCATCACCTTGGGGGGTTATTCACTGCAACCCGTCATAACTGAATTTGTGTGTTTTGTCATAGCCATGCTGGACCTGCAGCACTGTGTGTTTGGTGTCATGATAGTGATGTATTAGCTGAAGCAAGTGGAGTTTGAAATTCAACAGCTGCAAACAAGGGAGACTGGCTACCTACCTCCTGCTTTAATCCGTGGCGACTGAGGGTGGCCTCTGTGTTTGCCACCAAGAAAAAAATTCAGCTTGTTCGTCAGAGGCCAGCAGGCAGTGAATGGGGGAGACACACCATGCCAGACCCTGATGGGTCCTAGAGGTGCTTTAGCACAAGAGAGCGGTTCAGGGCGGGGGGGGGGCATGTAGGCCATGCAGCCTGTTTGGTTTTGTCACCATCCTCCACCCAAACAAGCGGCAGCTGCCTGCATGTGATTTAAGGCTTCCTAAGCAAAAAGAAGGCAGAGACAGCATGTTTTCGGAAGTACACAGAAGGAAACAGAACAGCTGAGGAAAGAAAAGCAAGTGCTGAAGTAAGCAGAGGCAGCTCCAGCCTCAAATTACCTGGAAAGACTGTGCAAGGTGGTAAGGATGGAGAAACTAAAAAATCTGTGAATAGTTGGAGATGAAATGGTATAGGCCTATCTCCAGGATCTCAGAGCATCTGACCAAGGATTATATGAGAGCATATTAATGGGGATTATGCATCACTGCTCGGTTTCCATATCTGTGCATGGATTAAGGGAACTTTGGTCTGCTACTGTCTGTCTGTGTTGCTGACAGCTCAGCTGCCCCCCTGCCTCCGCATTCAGATTTACCACTTCAGTGACACATGCTTCTAGGTGAACACCATGCCTAGGTCATGCTGTTGTATGAGAAGTGCAGCTGGCAGCTTATTTGAGCTAGAAGTGATTTTCTGTCATTAATGACTTTGGAGGTGCTGAAGAGAAGGGATGGAGCTGATTGTGCAGATCGGGCCTTTGGGGAGGATTCATACCCTGCTCTGCTTTCACCACAGTAACTGTCTGAGAACCAGTCCCTTGAACTCACATGGGACATCTCCCATTGACCAAAGGTGCGACTCAGCTCCAGAGTGAGCAGCAGAAGCTGGAAACAAACCTTCCCCACTGTAACAGCAAACTATTTTCTATAATTCATCACAAAGGCAAAATTTGCTTCTGAGAGGAAGGGCTGTTGTCTCCTCACACTGATGATGCTTACTTTTCACTTACAAATTCTGTGTAGGCCTCCAACTAAACTTCTTAGCATGAGCAACACAATGTCTGTGTGTGAATACAGCCTGTGCAATCCAATAATTTATTAAACTTTCATCTTGTAAAGCCAGTTACAAATTAAAAAAGACAGCAGAAGGAATTCTGTAATAGAAACAAGCAAAATTACAACAAATAGTAATGGGAGTTACATTTCCAAGTGGGTTCAAGCTGCCTGCAGCAACCCAAGAGCCAGAAACAGCTAGTGCAGAGTTAGGACAGGGGTAATCAAGGCTATTCTGATACATAAAGAGATCTAGTCAGTGTATGGACCAATACAAAGTGTTGCTTCTCAGGTTGCCTCTGCATTCCCATTCTCTCTCACTTGTGACCTGGTCATCTTTTTTTATTCTTTGTAACAAAAACGGGATGTTTATGGGATCTATTTAAGGCAAAACTCTCAGCTGAATAAATGATACACAGTAGTGGCTATCCTCTTAGGCTGGTTGTGTGGCAAGTGTTTGCACATGCTGCAGTCCAGTGGAAATGAGAGAAAAGCACACATTACATACAGTGTTTTTTTTCTTGTACTGTCAACCTCAAAACTACAGTGTTCTGCAACACAGTATTAGTGACATGGCACAATTTGGTGATGCATTGGAACAGAACCTGTTGCATACTGACTCCTAGGTTTTTTTTTTCCCATGAAAACTCTATTTCATAGCTAACAGGCCTTAGCTGCCACTTCTTCAGAAATGGAGACACCTGATTTTAAATGTGGAACAAGGCCCACATTACATACAGCTTTTCAGTTTCATTAAGAAACTGAATGGGCCTTTGGATTCTGGGATCCTGAGACTAGACAAGGTCATAAAAATGGCTAGCCAACAGGTTTTTTGATTGCTAATGCAACCAATTTATGATGTGACTGATACTGAATATTGTTTTAAACAAGGCAATCAAGTTTCTGAAGTCGAGACTGAAGATGACTGTCACCTTTCACTGAGAAGAAAAATAACATTCTGCTGCTGCAAATTGTAAGTAGCTATAAAAACCTCCAAGAAGCAGTTGTTTTGGCAAAACAGCATTGTTTTCAAGTTTTGCTGATGACTAGGGACCTAGAGGAGACTGGAAGGGGATTTGGAGATTTGGTGATGGGAGCAGTTCCCATTAGAATTTGGAGGAGGATGAAGGGTTTGGCATCTGCTTACAGTAGTACAGAGGAAGTGAAAATCTTGCCTGTAACAATTTATCTAGGCACCTGTTCACACAGTAGGAAACAGTTCACTTTAAAGTTCAGAGATACCAGTCATCCTAAAAACCCCTATAAAGAAAGAAGGACGTTAACACAAGCAGGCTGCTCACCATGAAAACCCCTGACCTCCATCTAATACCTGGAGATTGTGAGGAGCAGCTCTTCTGGGAATACAACTGAATCAATCTCAACTCCTGGGCTGTACTGGGGAAAGGCAGTTACTAATTTTTAGGCAACAGGTTCTGCTTGGAATGTATGCAGAATGGCACCTGATGATCTATTTCATCCTAGTGCTAGTCCCAAAGATATTCTCCTGTGCTGGAGTATTTAAACTTTTAAGTTAAAAGTGCCGCTTTTTACAGTTGTGTACCTGTGAACTTCTATCAGAAGGTAAAGAATGACCTTGGGTGTTTTCATTTGTTTGTTTTTTTTTTTTTAATGCTCTCACGTAGGGTTTGACTTCTTAGTTGGACCACTTGGCTTCAATTATACAAAGGCTTTTTCTCTTAAAACCAGATCAGATCATTAGTATATCCTGAAGAAAAAAACCAAAGTGACTTATATTTTAGAGTTGCTTGCAAAATAAATAAAAAACAAATATTCTTTCAGCAGACCATGTTGTGATCCCAGATGTTTGCATGCTGGAAATTCATATGGAAGCTTAAGTCTGTCGCCTGTACTGCAGACATGATTCCTGCGAATTTTACTGCCAGTATGACAGGTAATGGTGAAAGCGGCAGAAGACAATCAGGAAAAGGAGGATGCTTCTGACTTTGCTTCTTTAAGGTACATTGCTCATCAAACAAGCAAGGGGAGAAAAAGTTTTGGGTTATTGATATTTAACAACAGTTGTTACTGTTTAATGTCTTTGGGCAGAGGTGCAAATCCTATGGTACTGTAGGTGTCATTTCAGTTTTTAAATACAGTAGTCAGTCAAGTGGAGTTCTTAAAAAACATCTTTGCTACACTTGTGCTGGCAAGTTGCAAATACCAATCATTAAACAACTGCCTCTCTCTTGTGGCAGTTCATTCATATCACCTAGTCCAGATGCTAGCGTGACTGTCCACACTGGTGGCCGATTTGACGCTGCAGCGTTTCTTCACAATCATGTTGATGTATGCTTTCATGATCTTTATTATCTCACCCACCTAGAGAGAGAACACAATAATAGAGGATAAGCACATTAAAACCTTAACTCCACTGAGGCATACCAGATGTTGCAGAAAAAGATTTCCCCTGTCCAAAGTCACGACACTATAAATTCTGCATGTAATACTAAATGTAAACATGACAGTAAGGAAAGAAGTGCTTGACAAGTTGTAGCAACATTTAAAAGGCTTGTAGCTCAAAGTAAAGCAATTTTAATGCTACTCAACTTTTTTTTTTTTTTTTTTTGAGTTTGTGAACTCCCCATTCACATACTGGAAGGGAATGAAAAACCAAACACGCTCATGAGCACCCAAAATTGGAAATTCCCAGTGCATTGGAATACCATTCAACCTCCTTCACTTGCTAACCAGCATCTTTTTTTTTTTTTTTTTTCTGTTTATCCCTGTATTCAAGAAAAGGTACCATGGCACTTTAGGCTTAAGTTCCCATCATCTTTTTCATTGGTTGTCCAGTCCATTCAGCAAGAGTTCTTGCATATAAACTTTTCTAGTCCTTGGAAATTAGAGCTTTACTGAATTGCCAGTAAAACTGCACAAACAACAAGTCTTGTGCTTTCATATACCTGGGATGTTTCAAAGAACATTTCTCTCTCATCCACTGTAATTTTGAAGGTGTTAGGCTGTGGTGCTCCGAAGAAAACAATGTGCTCATACTGGAAAGTTTCTAGTGGTTTAGGATCCCCTCGTTTGTAGACAGACACATTCTCTGTGCTGACTCCAAGCCAAAGATCATTTGGAAATCCACCCTCCTTGCACTGCAGAAAGAGAAACATGACATTTTGCATAAATGCAGTGGAGGATCATCTTTGATTCCAGGAAAAGCCCTCCATTTCTGGCTCCCATAGCACATTTCAACTCTTCACCCCAATAAAAAGACTCGGATGTCTGCAGAAGGAATCTTGTAGGCACTTCTGCTGCAAAGATTTAGAAGTGACGTGGCTGTGAGTCAAATACTAGTTGAGTAATAAATAATTGTAATACCTAACAGCTTTCAGCAGATTTTAAAGTGACTTAGGAAGGCAATATTCTATTTACTATTTTACAAATATAGTGAGTGCAAGCAACTTCGCACCTAGGCAGCAACAAAACTGATAAAAGTGGAACTGGGGACTCCCACTCTAGCAGGCTAAGCACAGTGGTCTAAGTGACCCAGTTGGAGCATTTTCTGTTGTACTGCTGCAGAACAGGATTGCAATTTTTGTTGATAAGAACAACAGAGCTTGATTTTACTTTTGATTTCACTAGCCACCACCTTCTTAAGCCCTCAAAATTTTCCCCCAAATCTACTGCTCTTCTAAGGAAGTGGAAATCCATTGTCTCCCTCCATTTACCAGGACGCACCAGCTCGCTTGCTTTGTGCTCTCTGCGTCACACCTCTCTGGGTATGTGGTACTGCAGGCTTACCCTAAGCTTGCCAAGGCAAAACACAGCCAGTTCCTGAAATTCCCTTCTGCTGCTGAGCAATGTAATACACACAGCTATATCTGTTCTCCAGACTGATGCCTCTCCTTGGCAGTAGTTCCATGAATTTATACATTACTCACCTCAACATCAAAGAGGGTTGACCCGTAACCTGGCCACTCCTTTACAATGGACATGTATTTCACCATGGCCTGATGCTGAGAGAGTCCCTGCAGTTTGGTCCATTTCTGTGCTATGCTTGCCCGAGCAGCTGAAAGCTCTTCCTTTACCCACATCTCCATCATCTGCTCCTCTTCTACTTTCTGCTTCTTTACAGAGCCTGTCTTGAAGCTACGCTTCAATGTCCCTTCAAGGAAGCTGGTCCGTCTCCTCTCCAGAGTATGACTAGTAGTGCCGCTACTCTTTGTTGAGTGCAGTATTTTGGATTTTAGTCTGTTAACTGGGTAGATTCCATCAAGGGTCCAACTTATTTTAGAATAATCTCCATGAAGGTACTGCAGCCGTAGAGCTGCTAGACGCTGCAGAGTGTCCTCTGGTGCAGGAAAATGACCATCTATGAGGCTTTCATGAGCCTAGAAAAAAATCAGAAAGTCCCCCAAACTCATTAGAAAGCAGAAGCGCACTTCATTCACAGCTGGGTCCATGTACAGATTCCTATGGCATCTGCCATCCCAGCAGGAAAGACATAATTCAGGAGGTCAGAGCAGACATTACAATAAAGAAGTCAAAGTCTGCAACTGGTTGATGTTGGGAGAACACCTCTTTCTGCAAGCCTGGACCAGACAGAGATCTCTGAGGGGCTCCTATCCTTTACTGAAAGTCTTACAATGAGGACTTTTTAGGTCTGGAACAGATGGGAGAGACTGGAATTGAGGCACTTTGTTTTGTGCTGTACCAGCTACTCCATTCAACAACAGAGAGATAGGTATAATAAAGTCATGACTCTTAACCTCAGTCTCATTGCACACCAGCACCTTCCACCTCCTCCTCTTTCACCTGATGTCTCCCTCAGCCTTCTTGCTTCCCCTCTGGCCCTTTTTCTGTGAAATACACTTATGGGGTTTTTTTTTGCTACATCCATCTAATATCTGGTTAACTTCTACTCTCCTGCTGTTACTTCTTTTCCACCACTCTTTGCTAGAGAAGGCTGTGTAGAATTTGACTATCAGAGAGTTTCAGTCTTCATGACACTGACCTCCTTTAACGCATATTAATTTTCAACAGCTATAATTTTCTGAGGCAAGATCAAACTATTCATTAGAAGTAATAAAGATGGGACAAATCACACAGCTGGGTACTCCAGTCAATTTACTTTTGCATCCCGAATTGCAAAGTTATTTAATACCAGTGTGACCCTGGCCTAACCAGCATCACTGTGCTATGGAGTATAGTGACTTTTAAAAAGATTACTTAGCAGATTAGTATTGTCAACTACATTCTCTTTTCCTTTTTCTGTAGTACTCTTCTAGTGCCTCTCTGTTAATCAAAGGAAATAGCCCAAAAGATAGGTTTTTTTAGTCAATTCCTGTAACACCACAAGGATGTGCTGTTCTTGTAAGATGATATGCAGATAGCTAGATTTTCCAGTTTTCCTCACATCTATGTTCTGCAAGCAGCTACTTTTAATGATTCTTATTGAATCATTATCCACATTTCTATAGCTTTTAAAATTAAAGATAAATTTTAAAAGCATTTTATTATAATTGGTCTTCCAGTTTTGTAAAGCCCTTGTTCATTTTCCTTGCTTTTCTTCTAATACTCCTATTCCATAGAGAACTTTGCAGTGTATCTGCTCGGTAGGTTCTGGGCAAAAATCCAACGCACTAAGTTCTCCTGTTCCAACCAGAATTCCCACTTCTAATGCAAAGGTCAGCCAGCTCTCTGTATACTCTTGTGTGCTTCTGCCACCCTGAAAACCAAATCATTCCTCCAGAACAAGCTTACCTGCTCAAACATGAAGGCAAACTCCACCCCATCTTTGGGAACATTCTCAATATCCAAGAAGCAATAAAGCTTAAAATACAGCTGCCACTGTCCTTCCTCCTCTTCTTCTTCAGAGCCAGCAAGTCTGTAAGATAGGAAAGAGAAAGAGAGGGGGAAAAAAAACAGTAACCAGAAGCACTACGGTACTGGGATGTCCACAGTGCAACTCACAATATGAAAGTACCCCTGGATTTCTGAAACAGAGAGCATAGAGAACTACCTAATTTACCAGGACAATCTCAGTGCAGCAGACTTTTCTGGTAACTTCCCTTTTTTCCTCTGAGTCACAAGAAATTTTGATTCAGAAGTACCCAAAGTTCTTATCAGATATACTTGATCAAAAAATTAGATCAATGGTTCTAGATAAATGCAAAAGTTGGGGGCAGGACACAAAGTATTCCTCATTTTCAAGATACTGTTTCCATGTAATCTTCTGACTGTGAAAAGCATCAGCCTTGCATCCATTTGGAGCAATTTTATTTTTATCTTTATAACAGATATAAAATAGACAAAGGCATTGCCAGCTTCTTTCACAATTTATTGCTTGCTTTGTATGTCTAGCCTGAAAATCAGTCCACAGTAAGAAATTAGAGCTGCATTTCTATGCCCAAATCTTTTCTCTCTCTTCTGATATGGCTATTATGATGTAAATTGACAAGATCATTATCAGACTTAAGTAAACCTTCCCTGAGCTCTGCTAGTAAAACATTACCGTTTGATAAAGGCGCTGCTAATTTTGTCCTGACAAGCCTGATAAAGAATGCTTCCTTGTCACCAAAATAGATGTGAACATGGTTTTCCACACAGTAAGAAAGAGCACTTAAACCTTACCAAAGTTCAAACCAGAGTGAACAGTTGAATCACTGCATCTGCTTTGGATAAAACTACCTGACTGTACTATCACTTAACTCAGTGCTACATTCAACTAGGAGTTCAAGGTTTTATGAAACATTCTTCTACCTCTCAAACTTGGCCAAGATATCAGCCACAATCACGCGACTCTCAACAGCACGGTCCACCTGCTGATTATGTTCAAAGAGCGCAAACATATTACGGCTGTCCTCCATTGCTAAACCTCGGATCAGCTTTTCAACCACCTGCAAAGTCAGAGAGAGATCACAGCGTAGGTAGTGCACACACTTTCACAACAAAGAATCAGTACCTCTTCAGGACACTCATCATTTCATACATCTTCATCACATTTCTCCTTTAGTTATCTCATTTTCAGATTACAGAATTCTAACCCTAAAAAGATCATTCCCTGCAAGGAAGTCATTACTTATATTTGATCACCCTCACTGTTCTTCTCTGAACCTTTTCAATCTCCACTACCCTTTTGAAGATGGGGGAATCAGAATTCTCCACAAGATACAGGCATATAACAGATTTAGATGTCATGATGATATTCTCAGTTGGTCTAGTAAAAATTCCATTCTTTACTACTATTTTTGGCTCTAATGTTTTCACAGACATGCCTACTATAACCTGGAATCTTGCTTGGGACCTGCTAATGATTAAGTTACTGGTAGAATATCCCTTCCAGAAGGATTACATTATGAACTGGAATTTCAACTTGTCCAGAAAACTATGTTTAGCAAGTCTTCAGAATTACTACCTTTCCAATGGGCAGAACACCAAAAGTGTTTACATTTTGCAAAACAATTGTTAAGCGATATTCTATAACCTGGGCATAGGCCTTGCATAATTCTGAACCTGCAGAATAAGCTGACTTTCCCTACAGACTTCGCGGATACATCAAAAAAATTGTAATATAAAAAACAAACAAACAAGAAGAAATTGGAGATGAATGGGAAAAAGGAGTCCCTTCAATACACACAGCATCCACAGAGATGTGCTTACATCTGGTTAATATTACTAATGCATTACCTCCCCAGCACTTGTGTGTGAATTGATGGTTATTTTACAGGAGCCACCACCATGGCAGTACACTGTTGTGGTCATTTCTTCACGGGTGAGAAGAGCCTGTATTTCCTCCTGTGAGGGCACAAACTCCCTTGTCTTTGTTCTCTTCAGGGAATCACTTATAAATTGCGCATACCTGTCTATTTCCGAGCCTGGAAAGAGGTCTTTTACCCTAGTTGTAAAGAGAAGCAAAAAAGCCCGTTACACAGTGAACCAGAAAGCACGCACATTACCACGTAACTTGGACTACTGAACATAAAGAGTTCAGTAGAGATAGTGATGTCAAGTGTGACCACAGGAAGAATGAGCCCGCTTATTTGCTAAACCATACAGCCTGCTTTTACTAGTTATTCCAAAGTCACTTTAGTGGCATTTCTCAGCAACGAATGAAATAAGCAGTTCCAACTTTGAGAAGTTTAGTACCAGCTGAAGACAGTAGGATTGACTATCTCAATTTACAAAATTGAGGTTAAAACCTATGAAATCTAATGTAAACCTTTTTTCATTTATTCTTAATTGTGTTTTAATTTGCTGGCTGTGCTTGAGCCACTTTAACAGTATTTTTCAGAATCAAGAAGACAGAAAGTAGATGCTTGTACACGGTTCTCTTCCCTCCAAGGCCAGCAGTTCTAAGTATAACATTATCTGCAGCTCCAGTGATAAAAACATGAAATGGCAACATGTAGTATTCATCTTAGAGCCAGGCTGTTTGGTGTATTGGCACAAATTTCACCTCACTCTTTCCTAGCTTGGAAGGAATCAGATTTTATCAATCTTACTCATAATTAATGAATGGAGTGAGGCTACATGGCTGCAGCTCAGCCCCAGTGTGGACTGTTTTGGAAAGCTGCATTAGATACTGAAGATGAATTGGGCAGAAACATTAAGTGATTTACTTCATGAAAACTGGAAGTTAAAGCAGATTGGAAATACAAATTGTAAGCATTATGTGCTTAGTTAAACAAACAAATATTGAAAAATCATAATTTGGATTTACTGTACATCCACTACTCCACAATACACATTTTGCCTGTGGCAGCTGCAATGTAGTACCTATCTCAATGTACATGAAAGTACGGTCCTCACCTTTCCTGCAAATTGAGAATGTTTATATGGACATTAGTAAGCAGTAGGTCATCAGCAGTAAATCCCCTTTAACGCAATCTCACAGTATTCTGTTTGGGTAGCCTTACTTTCCACATCCTTTCGACACAACAGATGGGTGTCAAAGCGGGAGTTTGAATACAACAGAACAACTGGTAGCAAGAGTTGTGCACAAAGGTAGGCTGCGCACCACAGGAAGATGTTTGCACAGGAGGAGGGTGAGACAGCTAACTACAACAGGTAGTGGAAGATAAGCAGAGAGAAAGGAAACAGGCTGCGTATGAAAAGGACTGTACCTTCTAAGGTGGAACTTGAGGTAGCGCAGGATCCCTCTACTGGGCAGGAAAGTGCAGCTCATGCATGACATCAGCTGCCAGTGGTGCAGGTTCCCAGTACTGTTGGGATGTGGCATGTGATTAGTTTGTTTGATGAGCTGACAGTACACTTCATCACGGAGGGGCTTTAAATCATGGCAGGTCTGCAGAATGCCTTGGATAATGGGTATGGGGTCAGACACTGTCTCGATTTCCTGAAGGGAGTTAAAGATCTTCACTGCTTCATCCTGTAAGCTGCTGTAACCCTTCTCTTGTTGCACTGGGGAAAGATCACAAAGGTGACAAGAGATGAGCATCTCCCTCATTTTCTACTGGCCCAGCAACACTACAAGCAACCATGCTGGTCTGTCACAGAAGAACAGCAACCTGAGCATTAAGTCATCTCCTGAACTTAAATTTATACTTAAAATTCATTAATGCTTCCCCTTTAAATGTGCAAACACAGTTTTAATTAGTATTTGCCAACATCTAACTTGTCACCACTGCAAATCCATTTTTGGATACACTGTGCAGAAAAGCAGAGTAATGTTTTTAAGGGAAACTAGCATTGAAATCTAGTTCTGGCTTCAGCATCTGCAGATGAGGTGCTGAAAGGTGTCTGTTGGCATCTCATCTGCAGACATATGAAGGGGTGGCAGAAAGTCACCTCTCTGTAAACTGTCTCCTCACCAGAGAGCAGCTATAAAGCAGAGGGTCACTAATGCAGTTAAGGCTTTAGATGTCTGAATGCAGGCACTGAAGTCTGGCTTGTGTACTTCCAAAATTCTGTGTTGTGCCCGTATTAGCTTTGACCCCTGAGCCAACACAGAGTTTTGGCAAATTGCTGTACCACAGATGCAGCTTTTACCTATTGTTTAGGATTTAAAATGCCCACACCAAAACTGGTTAAGTTTTTTAAGCACCTAAACATCTGCTTTGAATTGCTTAGAAGTATGTGATACCACATACTGCTGCAGGCTTTCATTCTCCTTTGCACACCTCTGCAGCTCTAGGTCCTTCTGAATCTCCTATACAGCCATGGCTTCCTCAGTGGCCATGCATTAATTGTACAATACAAATACACAGCCCTGTAGCAATAAGTTCCACAGTGTAAGCACTTGCTCTGTAATTTTTCTGTATTTCAGAGTATTTTTTTTCTGTGCTTTTAACCTGTCACTTAATTTGATCCTTGTATCATGAGACACAGTGAACAGTTACTCCTCTTTCACTTTCTCCATGACAGCCCTCTAGCCCTAAAAACTTCTTTTTGAGGCTGAAGAGTCCTGCTCTATTTAGTCTCTTAATTGTAGGCAAGTCTTTCTATGCCTTTGATCATCTTTGGGTAGGTTTTTACTTCTGTATCTTTGTTAAGATACTGTATCCCATATTCAAGATGCAGGTACATCACACATCAAAACAGCCACACAAAGACTTTCTTTTTCCTTTTCTAAGCTTTCAAAACCTTGCATTAGCTGTTTTGTTTCTGTGCTCATCACAAGAGTTGACATTTTCATAAGGTTATGTAAATTTGTGTTCACTTTCCTAACCAGCACTAGATCACTACCTATGTGGCAGACTACTTTTCCCATTGCTTTGCATATCCAGACTGAAATTAACTTCTGAAAAGATTTTGTGGCCCAGTCACTCCACATGAGAGATTCTTCTATAGGTGTTCAGCAGCACCTTTCAGTCTTAGTATGCCAAACAGTCTGGAATCATCAGAAAATCACTTCAGTTTTCTGATGGCCTATCAAACAGTCTAGCTCTTTCATGTTCCTGAAGCATTTGAAGAAAGGATTCATTTAGCATGGTTTTACAGCAGCTTCTGTACGAATACTATCCCACTGCCAGTTGCATGATGTAATACTGTTGTAGGATTTCCACTGGAGCCATTTGCAACCTAGTTGCAGCTCAAGGAAGACAGGCTGCACATCCTCTGGATGGATGATAAACTATCAGCCCCCATTTACTTTAAGATTCAGTGTTCCTAAGATACAAGGCATTGGATGCAGAATACATTCCCGGTAGAGAAAGAGACTGCTCCCTCTCTGAGCCCTGTGGGCTACACTGCCCCAAATGGACTTCACCTGCTTACAGAGAGCTTACAGACCACTTTTGTAGTGCTCCACACTGCTTCTCAAAATGTGAGCAGATTCTGTCACATGGATAAAATACTTACAGTTGACACTAACATCTCCATACGGTAGTGGGAGCAATGGGGAATGCAAGGGGTGCTGGGTATATCGCAAGATAGGGTTCCTCCTGTATGTCTGTTCCACTACTTCAAAGTTCGTGCTGTTTTCCTGGGGTGGGGAGGGGAAAAAAAAAGAATTATCCTCAAATAGGGATAGTTCTTCGCAGGATGTCCTTACACATTTATGTTCAAGCTCAGCCACCTTTAAGTTTCTGGAGGTCCATGGAGGGAATATGTGACCAA
This sequence comes from Elanus axillaris, assembly GCA_026212715.1. Lineage (NCBI taxonomy): Eukaryota > Metazoa > Chordata > Aves > Accipitriformes > Accipitridae > Elanus > Elanus axillaris. The sequence goes on from JANZLQ010000001.1 coordinate 35,042,100, forward strand.
AGCATAATTCACTTATAAAAATTACTGTGTACATTATTTCTGAAAATTAAACATAAGAATAGCCATGTTGGGTCATATCAAAGGTCAGCAAGCACAGGATCTTGACTTCAGATGTGGTGTGCAGCTGATACCTAAGCAGGCATGTAACAGGCATGTATGGCATGATTCTTCCCTCGTATATCCTTCAAGCTTTCAACAGTAAATGGTTAATGGACTTTCTGACCACAGGTGCACCATGTTCAGTATGCAATAAGAAGACTGTCCTTCCTGAATTTGGCTGGTTGTACATGTGTTTACAGAACAACCAAAATGCACATTGTGTTCAAAATCTGGGCCTGTCACTATCATACACATTGGCATCACATTCTTCCACATTTTGTCCTATATTCCTTCCCTAACAATACTTAACGTTCCATTTGTCCTTGAACTCTGAGCTGAAGTTTTGTGTGATTCTCCACAATCACTCCCAGCTCTTTATTCCTGAATAGTTACTATGTAATTGCATCTAGTTTAGAGCTCATCACAATGTATATGTTTACATATACATTTCTTCTGAAATATGCTTTGGTGATAATATGATTCTACATTTAATTTGCCACACTTTCTGGAAAGAAGCCTTTTCAAAAATTACTCCTGCTAGAGTGGCACAATTTCTGCTCTTTAGAAGGACATTTTCTTTCCACCCTTTACTCTGCTATTTAACCACACAAGCCTAAGGTACAAAGAGGACTTCAGGGTACAGCAAAATCAATGGGTGGTAGGAAAGAAAATTTTTATATTTGAGTCTGGAGGATGCTTAGGAGAGGAAAGGATGAAGCAGGGTTTTGCAAATATTGGATTGTGTAATCCTGCATGCAGTTTGTAATTGCACACAGTTGTTGCCTAGACTTATGCAGATCAGTTAACATGCTAATTCAAAATAAAATTCACGTAAGATTTGATTATTCAGTTGTAGTCATTTAGGTTTCTTTTTTTTTTCTTTTTTCTTTTTTTGTCCCCCTAAGACAGCAACCCCGTTTTTTGCCACGTTCTTAGCAATGACTGGGTAAGGCCAGTGGTGAGCTGGCTGCTTCCAACTCACTTGGGAATGAGTATGATGCCACCTACCCTGATGTCACGAATGAGTTGCTGTGTAGGTGTTTCTATGGGAACTTTGCTGTCAATGACACCTTGAATGGCAGAGGCCCAGCGCATAGCTTCATTTAACAGCTTTGTGTACAGTCTGTAAGAGTGCTTTCGCCCATGGACAATGATGTTCCAATAGCCTGTGGAGAAACAAAGAAGCTGGAAAGTGAAACTTGCTTCCACGTTAGGTAGTTGACTGGAGGTTAGCAAATGTGATGCCCATCTACAAGAAGGGCCAGAAGGAGGATCTGAGGATCTACAGGCCTGTCAGTCTGACCTCAGTGCCAGGGAAGATTACGGAGCAGATCATCCTCAGTGCCATCACACAGCATGTACAGGACAACCAGGTGATCAGGCCCAGTCAGCATGGGTTTATGAAAGGCAGGTCCTGCTTGACTACCCTGATCTCCTTCTATGACAACACGACCTGCTTAGTGGATGAGGGAAAGGCTGTGGGTGCTGTCTACCTAGACTTCAGTAAAGCCTTTGACACTGTTTCCCACAGCATTCTCCTGGAGAAACTGGCTGCTCATGGCTTGGATGGGTGTACTCTTTGCTGGGTAAAAAACTGGCTGGGTGGCCAGGCCCAAAGAGTGGTGGTGAATGGAGTTAAATCCAATTGGTGGCCAGTCAACAGTCGTGTTCCCCAGGGCTCAGTATTGGGGACAGTTCTTTTAATATCTTTACCAAGGTTCTGGAGGAGGGGATCAAGTGCACCCACAGTAAGTTTGCAGATGACACCAAGTTGGGTGGGAGTGTTGATCTGCTTGAGGGCAGAAAGGCTCTACAGAGGGATCTGGACAGGCTGGATCAATGGGCCAAGGCCAATTGGCGGCTCCTGCACTTTGCTCACAACAGCCCCAAGCAGCACTGCAAGCTTGGGGAAAAGTGGCTGGAAAGCTGCCTGGAGAGAAAGGATCTGAGGGTGTTGGTAGACAGCTGGCTGAATATGAGCCAGCAGTGTGCCCAGGTGGCCAAGAAGGCCAACAGCATCCTGGCTCTTAACAGAAATAGTGTGGCCAGCACGACTACAGAAGAGATTGTGCCCTGTACTCGGGACTGGTGAGGCTGCACCTTGAATACTGTGTTCAGTTTTGGGCCCCTCACTACAACAAAGACATTGAGGTGCTGGAGCATGTCCAAAGAACAACAAAGCTGGTGAGGGGCCTGGAGCACAAGTCTTATGAGGATCGGCTGAGGGAATTGGGGTTGTTTAGTCTGGAAAAAAAGGAGGCTGACGGGAGACCTTATCGCTCCCTACAACTACCTGAAAGGAGGTTGTAGCAAGTGGGTGGCAGTCTCTTCTCCCAAGTACCAAGTGATAGGATGAGAGGAAATTGCCTCAAATTGCACCAGGGGAGGTTTAGATGGGATATTAGGAAAAATTTATTCACCAAAAGGGTTGTCAAGCATTGGAACAGGCTGCCCAGGGAAGTCATCATCCTGGGAGGTATTTAAAAGATGTGTAGATGTGGTGCTTAGGGACATGGTTTAGTGGTGGCCTTGGCAGTGTTAGGTTAACGGTTGGACTTGATCCTAAAGGTCCATTCCAACCTAAATGATTCTACGATTCTCTTTTTGTCTGTAATGTGTGGCTGAGGAAAACCCTTGCTGCTTTGATAGCAACATATGGCATGTCTGGTTAAAATTGACTAGGTAGACATTAACATCCTCCATGCCCAAAACTTACTTATCAGCAGGAAGAATCCAGGTTTTGGTACACAGCTTTCCAAGTTACAAGTATCTTGCAGTATAACATGAATACTTCCCTGCCAACTGGGCAGCTCACTTTCACAGACAGCGTTTGAGCTACACTGTGCTATTAATCACTCAGAAAATGACCAATCTACACACAGCACCCAGTCAGATTGCCAAATCAATGCTCATAACTTTTAAAAATAATGTGCTTGACATAAACTGAAAGAAAACGTCAGGGCAATGACAATTCACTCTGCTAAAGACAGCCCTAGACATCTGTTGAGATCAAAAACGTGGATGGTTTTGTCCAAGTGAGCAGAATAAATTTCCTCTCATCTCACTTTACTAAATGCTTCCAGCCCTTTCTAAAAATATCCCACTACTCAAGCATCCAGTATTTCAAATCTTGTTCTAAGGTTCACCTTCTTTGTCAGGGGGACTTTCTCTTCACCCCATAACCCAGTTCCATCCCAAAGCCAAAAGGCAAGCAATGTGGGGTCACGCCAAATCCTACCTTCCCAGAATTGTATCTTGCTGCACAGAAAAAAAACATGGGCCCTTGTCCTCTTTTTTTTTTTTAACAAGTCGAGCGATGCTATAAAAAAGTCTTACCATGTATGCCATTGCTGTTTTATTTAAGAGAATAACATTGACCCCAGAGACAAATGGAGGTCATGCTACAAAGTGAGAGTTATTTATGGAGATGAACTCATAATTACAGTGTCAACTGTAAGAACTCATAGCCCTTTCCCTATTTGGGAAGAACTTAGATAAACAGTGACACTACTCAGTGAAAAAAACATCAGCACTGTGTATCTCCGGCAGGTGTGAAGGACACCCTCACTTGCACACTACTCTCTGGCCCTTTGCAAGTCTCTTACAGTTTCTGTGGGGAAAGATGTTTGCAGCCAGACACAGAGCCTCAGATAACATCAAGACTACCTTCTCAACATGACACATCATTACATTCCTGCACTATCCCCTTTTCATGCAACTCCACACATGGAAAGCTTGTTCATTACTGCTTTCTTCCTCTTACCTGTGTCTTTGAAGACCCTCTCATCAGGCTGCACTACGGAGCAAAGGCTATTGAGCACAAGCGTGCCAAGCTTGGCAGCTGTGCGCTCAGATGACTTGTAGTAATCGAGGGCAGTGTTTGTCAGAACAAACCAGCGTTTCTTCATCTTCAGAGAGGACATCTTGTTGCTGCTCTGAACCTCTTTATGAAGCCAGCCTAGCACAAGAACACAAACATGTCAATGGTTTCACCACCACAACAATCCTGTCTCTTGCCTGGTGGCTCTCTAACTCTGAGACCAGAACTCCACCTCTCTGCAGAAGGCTCATGCTGGCACCTACCAGCTCTGCTTTACTGGCTATAGCAGTATCCTGCACAGCCTCCAAAAACTTCCCACAGAGCTGTTCCATCCTTCAGCCCTAAGTATTTTTTTTTTTTTATCAAAGATATGTGGTTTAGTTTGCCATCACTGTCAGGACATCCTCTATTCAGGATGCTTCCCTCACAAGTCACGAACATCTGAATAAATAATTTACAATTAATTCTTCCAAAGAGATGCCAAATGCCTGTCCAAACCTTGATGGAAGAGGTTTGGTGATACAGGTCTTCTAGTAGAAGGATCTGTAAGCATTACATGCATCTCTTACTCCCACGGTCAGAAAAAATAATTTCTCTCTCATTTTAGGTATCTCACAAAACAAAACAAAACCTGAAAATTCAATACTATAAAAGAAAATATGACAGTCTGCATTGCTAAAGCTGGCAAAAAGACAATTTTCTATTCAGAGCTGTAAAAAGCAATGTCCAACTACAAGGCAAAAAGTTCAAGAATGTAGGACTGAGCCCAGAGGTTCCATATAAAGAAAAGATAAAGAGACAGACCTTCTAGAATATATACCTTCATGGCTACACCACTGTCACACAGGCATCTTACTGTGAAGATCATACATGGACTTTGCAAAGGAGCATTCCTATTTTTCTTTAACTAATGCACAATATGAGATAAAAGGAACTGTTGCCTTGCAATTAAGTATTTTGAATTTAAGGTACTCAAACTATTGTATGATAATCTTGCTTTCCACAGACTGGATCAGGAGTGTCTTCATACATTTAAGACCATATGATGAGCTGAAAGTACTAAGGAAATTCAAAAATATCTGAGACAAATGGGGGAATATTTTGTAGTATGTGTGTGATAACTATTCATATATCAGCTCATCCATCTCCAACTAAGCTCTAACTAGAGAAATAATATAAATCTTTTGCTCAGCCTCAGGGAATTATTCTCACCTCACTATGTCTACCATAATCAGGTTGGTTAGTTTAGCTGAGGACAGCAGCAATCCCACAAAGATCTCTCTCCCTCCCTCTCTCTATGACAGGTGTCAGAAGGAACAGAGCTTTCTGAAAACAAAAGCTGCAGTGTCATGTTATAGTCAGTCTAAGCCAGCTGCTTCTAAACAGCAGCCATGCTCCCTCGTATTCCCTGGCGACATATGTGGGACATGTTGAAATAGGCTATGGAACTAACACCAGAAACCTAAACATATAAAGAAGTACTTTTTTTTTTCCAGCTTTAGCTTTCTGAATCCACCTGACAGGGAATCGGGTAAAACCCAGCGTCAGTACAACACAGGACATGGCAAGGAACGGGCAGGAAGGTGGAGAGAGGCAGAGAATGATTGGTTTTGGGGAGAAGCTAAACCCTAGATTAAATTAGCTGCAGCCAAAGCTCCTTCTCAGATCATAAATGGAAGATGAGATTCACATGTCATAATTGCATGCATTTCCTTTTACCTCTCACAAGGAATTCCTGGCCATCAACCTTAGATTCGCCTTTTGGTTTCTGTAGCAGGGAGATCCAGTGATGCATCTCCTCAGGGGTGTCGCTGTTGCAGTGAATCACTCTATTTGCTGTGATGATCACAAAAGAATTTGGTCTGCCAGAAAATAAAAGCATTAAAATTAGTCGTAGCCATACAGATATCTCAACTCACAGCACACCCAAAGATTCTCTGAATACAAACTACAAAGAAGTGTAGAAACACTTAAGAGCATCTCCCATGCAGTTGGTCTGCAAACTGATGAATGCAGAGACCAGATAAACAGAATTAAATCTTTCAAAAGCTATTTCCAAAGACTAGAAAACATTAACTAGCTAATGACCAGCTGTAAAATGTCCTGGGTTCATAAGCAAAGGAGTTTGTTCTACCCTCTGATTGGACTGAACTCCTGCTAGTACCCCTGGGCTGAGATAGTACAGCCATTCTCCTCATAGCTATTAAAACCAGTTATGCAGTGGCAAACACAGGTCCCAGCAGGGTCAGCTAAAATGGGGTTGAGATTGGTTTTAAAAAGGATGAGCTGATCCTGACAAAACACAGGAAAAACTGTTACGTTGCTCCTAGATTACTCTTGCAACAGACAAATGTATCCTGCCAAAAGAATAGTCACAATTCTGCACAGAATTGATCCTTTACAGGAAAATGGAAAAACAAAAATATGATCAGTTCCAAGAGGATAGACTCAGAAATCTGTGAAAGCAAACATGGATTTTTATTAGAAAACAGAGAAACTGAAAAGCAGAATGCAAGTATGAAGCAAAAGGTAAAGGTACAAAACAAGCAACTGTCTGGCCATTGCATAAACCTATGGAAGATAAAAATAAGCTGCATAAAAACCTCAGTTGAAAAATAAGCATTCTCCTCAGAATTTGTTTAACGTTGATTCAAACATCGATATTCCACAGTAGTGTACCTCAGCAGATGCATGAACTAATTTTAACTGTTCAGCTTACTATTTGTGCTTAGTTTTTTACTGGTACACAGATTAAGTATGAGGAGCCCAGGCTGAGAACTGGCTAAACCATTTTGATCAACGAAATCCTAGTTTGCTACCGAGATACGCATTTTCTAAACTAGTAACCCCAAAGTCCTGGCAAACTCTGTGAGAAAAAAAACAGACCACAGAGGTAAATAACTTAATAGCTAACATTTTACTTCAGCACTGTAGTAAGAATCTTTGCCCTGGCTGAACCTGTTAACATTGTGGGAAATAATTAATTGTTAACACAAAGTGATATGAAATGTCCCGTAATCTATTCTCTGAAACTAACCCATCTGTGAACTAAAGGTCTGTGCTTTGTTGCACTGTAAAGATATCAAGAAGAGTACAGATTTCTAAATCCATCCATTATTCCTCCACAATGCTGTTTCTTTCCCCTAAATTTATATTAACAACTCAAAATTACTCTGTTGAAAAACCAGAAGTGCTGCTTTTGCTAGACATTTTGTTCAGTGTTAATAACAGGTAAGACTATAATTTGACATTGATATTATGCTGTTTCCACTTTCAAGAGGGACAGGAGAAACTTTCACTCAAAGAAAATACATGTGTCAACTTCATATCTGTGAAGTGACATAGCTTGAAACGAAGACTTCAGTTATGTTTATTTGTTTGGAGATAAATTCTTATGAGCTTAAACAAATGCAAACCCCAAAGAAAACCTGGACCTACGCACAAAAAATATGTTAGAGAGTTTCTGATTTAAGAGATGTACCTACCTATCAGGATTGTCTGAAGCACAGACGTTGTCAATAAGCCCAACATCCAGAGTTCCCTGTAAAGTGAGAAAGACACTACAGAAGTTGCTTGCATCTTAAATTACAGACATTCTGCTTCGTGAATAGGACTGGAACTGAAAACATTCTTCTGAATTCCAATAGCTTGAGTAGAAATGAACATACAAGAAAGGCACGAGTGAGTCATCTTTGCTCCCTAAACAGCATGAGAAGATGTGCAAGGGCTCCACTGCAATGGAGGAAAAAGAGCTACAAATTTCCAGAGAGCATTATGAAGGTCTGAAATAACCTTTGCCAATATCCCAGTACTGACAAAATACATAAATACGTTGTTCTTCCCAACTGCCTATCTTCTGTCTGGAATAACTGTGACCCAGACGAGTCCCATAATACCATCCAAAGCCATTTTTTTTTGCATGAGGCAGGCCCCCTCTTCCCCTTAAACCAGAGAGCTATTGGTGATCAAGCTGAGCCACCCACTGCAACCACCATGTTCCCCACTGCTTACCCTCTTTCTATCACCTTTGCTGTTTCTTTAAAATAATTGTCCAACTTTCTTATACTGCTCATGAACTATAGCACTGCCAATGCTGGAAAAACATGCACAAAACAGTTAAACACAGAGGACTCTAAGCATGCCCACAGACTGGTTGCACAGTAACTCACCACAGCATTCTTTGGATTGGCCTGTTCATCTTGCATTTCCCTCAGCTGCTGTGCTGTAGCGCTGTGTACTCGGCTCAGGACATTAAACCAACCGCTGGCAATCGAAACAGATGCAAAGTTAAGATTTAGGTAGCAAAACTAGCTCTAGAATATGATCAAGGAACCTGGAAAACTGCCTGGGGGAAAATTTCTTCATTCACAGTTTCCTGAGGACTATGCCACACTTGGGCTGATCATACCAGACTCTAATGTCTTCCTTCCTCCTTATATATCCATGAAAATTCTGTGCACGTTCTCCAACCCACTGACAGCTGCTCCTGCAAAATCCAGCTTTTTACTTGCTATTCAAGGAACTGTATGCAGGCAGTGGCCTTACCAGGGAGCACATGTCAGCAGACTAAGAAGAGTATACAGCAGTTGTAAAGACAGGGTCAGTTGGGAATCTTCCTGGACTAGAGTCCTAGAGACACCTGGGAGCCTTCATAACTAGTCTCTCTGATCTGCTCATAAACTTGAAAGTCATATGGCTGTCAGTTAATCATGAGGTTTTTTACACATTAATTTGGAGTTATTTGGCTGTGAAAGGGCTTCTCTTTATCGACATATCTGGAGGTTAATCTCTGCTGCAGAACATGCAGATTCTTATCTGCAGCTTCCAGTGAGATCAGCAAACATCTAGACTTCATGGAGGATTCTCAGATTGGATACTCTCTGACATCTGTTAATCTGCCCTTTCTAGTGCAAATGTTGGTGCTTTCTTCTCCCTCAGAACAGAGACTTGATATGACATTGACAGAGGCAACATTTGGTTTAAACTTGTCCTAGCAATTCTGCAATGTTATCTTAGGGCATGCCTATTCCAGTTGTGGAAGTTCTAGGTTAAGAGGTTACTGTTTCTTCAGCTACTGCCCCTTAAAATTGCCTGTTTCTTGTTCATGTGGCTATTCTTTAGTCTGTTTGTCTATTTCGGTCAATTTGTGTCCAAACACCTTCCCCCTTCCTCTCCCTACACCCAAATGAAATAATAACAGACCCTAAACAACTTCACAGAATCAGATTAAAGTAGATCAGAGAAATACACTGACTGGGCTGAGAAAGCAGAAGCCTTGGTAAGAGCAGGAAAAGTGGGAAGACATGAGCAGCTAGGGACAGTAACCTCTTAACTTGGCTTTGCATTGCCAAACCAGGTTGTCCAACCTGCCCTTAAACAACTGATTCCCACTGCCCTGCCAGGACGCCAAGAAGGAAGGACATGAGTCATTTGTTTGTTTTGCACTGGGAAGATTTTATCAGATGACACTACAGACTCTGATAAGCCTTTTCTCTGTCTCCTGGATAAAACCCAGCTGCTCTCGCAATCATTTACAGACAACATGAATAGACTTTTTGTTTGATTCAAGATTCCATTTAATAAATAAATCAGCTATTAGATATTCCAGTTTATATTAAGGTTTTGTGTGTGTCTCCTGAAGTAACCCTTGAATTCAGCATGCTCACAGGCACAGAAGAAAGGTGGCAGTCCTGTGACTGACTTAGTAGGCTGAACCACCATCTCAATAGCTGCAACAGGGAGTCCCTAAAGTAGGTGTGGTACCTCCCAATAAGCACAAACGGACACTCTGGAACAAAGCCCCTCTTTTCTCCAGCAAAAGGGAGGTGATTATGTTTCCCAGGCTCTCCCATGGGTAGTTGGGTCAGACCTGCACTGAATGAACAAACCTAACAGAACTCCCTCTTATACCTGGCATCTTCTGGTGACTCTGCGACAATGTGATAAACTCTGTCTTCTGTCACAATGTCCAGGGCATTCTCCTTTTCATGAATGTCCACTATCTCCCTGGAACACAACAAATCACAACAGCCAAAACTGAAAATCTTTCACAGACATAAATTCCATCTGGCCAATTTTTTTCACATCATACCATTCACCATACAGAAGGGAAATCACTGGTTCAGATGGCGTGTAACTCCAACAGAAATACAAAATTCCTCCAATACACATTAAGACTTTTAGGGTCTCCTTAAAAAGATTTGTACAGTTACCTACTACAAAAATCAAAACTTAAGGCATTAAATAGATTTTCTTCAAGACACCATCAGCCTAGATGGAAGAAGAGATAACAGGGAGGCTGATATACAAGGCTGTTTACAAAGTGGGGTGTGCCACTCTGCACTTTGCAGGTCCATATAATGCTAATAGGTGACTAGTCTCTCCTTTCCTATAGCGGGAACTAAGGAATTGGCTATGGCAGCAAAAAGAGCATTCAAGACTCAGGAAAAGGCATAGTACATGCTGCCAAATCCTGCTGTGAGCTTCATAACACCTCCATGAAATGTATGGAGAAGCCAGGGAACAGATGGAGTCAGGGTAGGAAAGAATACATGGGGGTATGTACTTAATTAGCCCCTCCCGGTCTGGCTCCATCCATGGCTTGGAAAGAGCTTCTGCCGGATTATGAAATGCAAGACTGGAAAAAGAATTATCAAGTATTTGAGACTCCCTCCAGAGTAAAACTAGAAGCTCTAATTGTCTTTTTCTTCCCTTATGTTTCTGATTCTCCTAACCCTATGGGAGATACATAGGCCAATGAACTGGCAGCACTGGACACTTCATTATTGATTTAGAAAGTGAATACTAGGGATCAAAAGGATTTATTTCTTCACTCACTTTGCCCTTCTGATATCAATTGTCCCCTTCAGCTTTTCCTCGCTATCGTTCTCAAAGTACATCAGCTTGGATTCTCGAAGCACAAACCAACGGCGTTTCCAGTTACGGCGTGAAAGTGTTGACATGCCTCCACCTTTTTTATACAGCCAGCCTGACTTCAGTGCCTCTTGCTTGGTGCGGAACCACATGAAGGCCTCGTTCTTCAGAACACACCAGCGTCGTCTCCATGGATTCATGAGACCTCCTGCAAAGCAAAGGAGCAAGACTTCATCAGAAATGCAACAAGGGCCATGTTTCTGTTCTGATTATGCTTCATGGGCACTTGGTTACTACTTCAGTTCCTACAAGAAACAAAGGAGCTGAAGGAGACAAATAAGGTTATGCTTAAGTTTGGACAGAGATAAAACAGAACAAACTAGTGAAACACAAAATATATAAATATATGAACTACTCAAATATTTTTGTACTGTCTTCAGTTTTGTAGCTCAGAATGAGTCATTTAAGCCCATACCAAATGGGCAAATTAGGTCTTGGTGGCAAAGGTATCCAGTCTAATTCCCTGACATCTACCTTCTAGCTCTTTGTTTTATTTGCTTGTTTTCAATAAAAGAAGAAAAAAAAAAAAGAGACTAAGAGAACTAGAAGCAGATGAAGATGATGATTCTGCAGAAACAGAATAGGAAAGAAGGTTTCCTGGATTCTATCCTTCAATGGTTTTGGCTAAAGCTTACCTTTCATGTAGAGATAGCTGTGAAAATAGGGTGGTCCTGAGCCGTTGAAGATAGTGACTCGTCCATTACAAAACTCTTCATCTGTATCAATGTAAACATCCACTTCTTCTTCACTGTCCAGAAACTAAAAGGAAAAGAAATACGGGCTACTTGGGTTCTCCTGTTCACAGGAAGACTGGAGCAAATTAACAGGTCTAGAGAAGTCACATGATTAGAAGGTACAAAACTACACATACTCTCTTTACAAAAAAAGCAATACAGTAAAACTAGAGGCTTGACAGCTTACCCATTAATGCCTAAAGCAAGAGTCTCTAGAGCATGGAATTTTCATACCAGAAAGGAGAGTGACATTTGGCAGTGGACGTGGCTAGAAAACTCCAGTTACCTGCAGTAACAAGCCTTCCTGTTTCAAGGCTTTGGGATTAAGAGAGAATTTTTCATTTTGGAGAAGTTTTCTGATTTTTCTGGCAGACAGGCCAGGATGCTGGACAAGATGGAGCACTGATATAACCCCAGCAAGGAAATGCCTTGCTTTGGGTTGATTAGGAAAAAAAGCACATTCCAGGATAACTGAACCCTAAAAACAAAGATCTAAATTACTGAAATAATTGTACTGTATTTACTCATCCTGGTTCTCCTGACTAGATAATGGCCCTCAGCATAAGAAAGTACTTCACACACGAAATCCCAATTTACCCTATCATTTCCTTAGCCTTAAATACAACTTCCTTTGATTGGCTTTATTAATTTAATACCAACGAAAGCAGCTCCTTAGATCTTTTCCTTCCTCAAATGCATGTTGCTTCTTTTCATTTTTCCCTTCTGTCCTCTCTTGTGACCCCTTTGCACTCCTCTTTTGTCTCATTCCTGCTCCACTCATTCATACTTCCTCTCCTGCCTCTTCAAAAAGCCGGTACTCTTGGATCAGCAGCTACTGATGGGATCTTGACCCAGCTGCAGTTATCTCTTCTTGTGGCTCATGCCATGACATAGTATCAACTGGATTTTTCATGAGTCTTACTCACTGAGGAACCCAATAAAACCCTCCACTTCTATTTACAGTTTAAGACAAATGGTAGAAAGTGGCCTAGGCTGTAACAGAATGATTCATGGCTTGAAGATTACCTGACAGTGACCTGTGAGTACCTGCCCACAGAGAAGGTACCTTTACTCAAGCAGATCACATCATAAAAAATTCTGATGGCTGGCAGCTGGCATTAGGGAAATGCAAACCAGAAAAACCATGCAACTTTATAAGAAGTTCAATCTGCCATTGGAAAAGAATAGCAAAGGAAATAAATTGAATTCCTAAAAAAAACCCAAACCCCAAAACAACAACAACAAAACCCTCGATCATTTTCTAAAAGGTATTTTGTAGTTCAAGTCTCTATTCTCAAGGACATTATTTATCTGAAGTATTTTTATGACTGTCATTGGCTTCACACCTGAGCTCCTCACAATCTTTTGTGGGCTTATCTGACATCCTGTTCTTTAAGGGAATTTATTGTTGCATTATTAAGCAACTAGCCTGAGGGCACTCAGGAAGTCTAGAGCCTAGTGTGGGACCTAAGCTGAGATGCTTCAAGTGTGGGGCTAATAGCCCAGCTTTACTACCTTGTCATTGTCCCTGTAGGAGGAATGAAAAGGTTCAGTGGTCTTGGTTGTGTGCACCAGGACCCAGCCTGGATCAGCACAGTAATTTCTTCTAGCCTTAGAATAGCTTAACTTGTACACAGAGGCTGAAAATAAATCCTTGACTCTGAACAGTAACAGGACTAGAACAAGAGAAGTTTTAGTGATGGAAACAAATCAAACTCCAGCCTTTCCCATTTCTTCATGTGCTTGTCCACTGGAAGCTCAGGCTACTTCTGTGAAATCTCTCTAAGGCAGAACATATACCTACAAGATACTAGTTGCCTGCTTTCAGTTTTCCTAAAAAGTTTTACGTTAATATATGGTGATGGAAACAATCTAGAATAGCCTAGGTACATATGTGCTAGCTTGTGTACCAGTAGAGACTGGACAGTCACAAGGCCTCTGGCCTTCAGCCTATCTATGACTCTTCTCTTTTTTTCAAGCTGATTATTGATGTAAGAGAGTTAGACATTAGTAACAATACCCGGAGCAAGCAGGCATACAGTAAGAAGGCGACGATGTTATAAATATCAACAGTCACTCTAATGTCCAGAAAGGTGAAGGGAGGAATTCTTACCGAGTCCAGGCTGCCACGGTTGGAGTCCAGGCTGGTACCATGGGAGTGTCTCAGACCTTCCTCACCGTTCAGAGGCTCAGCTGAGGCACTACCTGCATCTCCACAACCATCAAACTCCTCATGGTCATAGTCAGACTCCACATCCGGGGGGGAAGTGTAAATTGGCTCTCCTACCTCTCCGCTGTTACTCCTCTGCTTATCTGTGACAGTGCTGTAAATGCTTTCTGCTGGCTCAGATGGGGCTCTCTGCTCCTTGGGGCTAGTGGTTCTTTCCACAGGTTTTCCTGAAGCAGGGACAAGCCCTGCTACTTCCTTTTGGAGAAGTGAAAGGCTTGTATCTGCAACTTCTTCTGAGTAGTTATCGCTGTTTCTTGTGCTGTGCTGATTCAAGACCACCAAACTGGAAGTTGGCCGTCCTTCATCATCAGCATGAAAACCCTCATCCACTTCTTCTTCAGCCAGTGGTGCCACCAGGCTGCAGTCAATGTTCAGTGTCCCCTCACTAGAAAGTGAGTGTTCTAAGTTCTGCACACTTTCATCCAGATTGCCAAAATCCAGCAGCTCCAAGAACTCCTGGGCAACCCTAGATGCCTCCTTTTCCAGCCTCTGGATTTCTTCTTCTCGCTGCCGATTGATTTCATTCCTGGTGTTTTCACAGATGATAGACATGTGATCCTCTTTCTGTTGCTGCAACTTCTCAATCTCCTTCTCCAGTCTTAAGATCTCCTCCATCTGACGTCTCTCTTCTTCTTGCAGGGGAATATCTACCTCCTCAGTATTCACTGCTTCCACCTTAAAGAATTTATAATAGTGTTAAAGCAGTTTCTTCAACCTGTATCTGTTCCTTGCCCGGACCTTTCATTCTTCCTATCTCCTGAGCTTGCTTTGTACTTCCCATTTGCAAAAATATGACTAAGCATCCTGAAATCATCCATGGTGTAAAAGCTAAAGGTAGAACTACTGGATCTCCAGGTACCTCCTTTTTTCGAGCAACCTACCTCTTTTATGAATCATACAAAGCAGCTCACTGGGATCAGTGAATTTTTAGAAGAGCCTCTCTTTCTGCTGCTCGTGTTACAGCCCCTTTGCACACTACAATTCAGACAAAAGCATTCTGAAAGTCCGTCCTCTCTCTTTGAACTATCTCACACACATACACATGTATAGGAGAAAGTAACTATATATGAATACATATAAGCATAGCCTGCTTTGAGCTGAGGATTTCCCAGAAATTAATTAAAAGATTTGGGGACTTTGTTGCTTCTTGAACTGGGGGTCTGACCATCAGAATCTAGGTCTGGAAGTGATATTTGCAATGAAGCAGGACTGTATGTATCCACTCCAACCCCACCAAAACCCCACCCAGAATTTCTCGGCATTCTTTAGCATCACTGGATGGATGATGGCTGGTTGCTGAAGAGTTTGTCTTCCTCTATTCTCCACAATGAAGTAACAGGAAATTTCTAGCAAATACACAATAATTAGAAGATACTAGTAACATTCACTGACATATAGCTATAAGATAAAGCCACCCTCCTCTCCACAGAGGATGTTGAAAACATGCACACGCAAGAAAAACCAAAAATAAATTCCAAAAGCATTTCATGTACTTCCTGATAGGAGTATGACACTGCAGCCAATGAATTGGCCCATTTAAGCCATAATCCTTGTTTTCTTTACAGTTACCCTGTTGCTTGTTCTCTACTTGATTCTTACTTGTGGACGAATGCATTTCTATACTCTAATCTGTCATCTCTCCTGAACAGAGCTGGCCTGAAATTGGGGAACAAGTGGTTTGGGAAAGAAATAAGAAGATGCACAGCTGTTTTCACACACCTCAGGGTAGGTGGTCTGCTCTTTGATATATCAAGTACCAACAATTAGATCAGTTACAAGGGGTTTATTTTAGCCATGGTAGCAGCCGGCTGCACTCTTATTTCGGCTGTTAGAGGCAACAATCCAGCAAGACAGACTGTGTCACAGCGTAGCACATCACAAGATCATACAATAAGCTCAAGCAGTAGAGATAAAAAAGGATGCTGCATGTTCAATACCGAAATTTTCAAATAGGAACTATGCAAGCTGGTACATGAGCCTTGAAAAAAACCCCTATTTTAACTCTATCCACCTCTGCCAAAGCCAAACACCTGCAGGTTTTGAGTGAACAAAGCTCATTTTTTAAATAGTGTTGCCACAATAACAATATTAGCTCCAGGTGAAATGTAGGCAATGAAGGACCCTTCACAGATACTCAAGAGAAGACATACCAAAAGAATAACTGTGAAACTTACCTGAGCCACCTGGAGTAGCACATTCAGTTGCTCCTTTTCTCTGTTAAAAACCAAGACATTATAGTCAGAGATAGACCCAGTTCTCCTACATGAGGCTTTCAGAATTACATAGACACATCATCCCTCCATGGGTAAGGTTAAAATAAGGTACCTGTTGTAACACTGATTAAAAAGCTTTTGTAATTTAGTAAAAATCCAATTTTCTGTGGTTGGCATGACCTTTGTGGATACAATAGATTTTCCCCATGCACTTAACTTTCAGATCAATCAGGAGATTGGATTAGTTGGAACACACTAGGAAGGACATTGGAAACAATGACAGAAAGACAGATCTGTTAGATTCATGAAAAATGTAAACAGAATCCTCTAAAGTACTATACATCCATGGATATTAAATGAGGTTGTACATGCATAATTGACAGAAATCAATAAACTGTGTTTGGTTTTTTTAAAACAGAATTATTGCAATACCAGCATTGAATTTGTGTTTTGTTTTGCTTTTACTGTATTAAAGCCCCCCAAAAGTTATCAAATTTTTGTACTTTGTTAAATGACTAAACTGAGTACTTTCTCTTCTAAAGACCTGGATGCTCCAGCTTGCATAACTTCTCAGTGGCATGCAAAACCTAGTTTACTAGTAAAGGCTGTAAGAGTCAGAGTTTGTTAGTAAACATGAGTAGAGGAAAAAAACTATCCCACAGTGCTGCATCTCCACCCAGATCAAAAAGGTTGTACTCCAAGGGAAAACTGTCACTATGGCCAGTTTCTCCATAGTGAGCACACTACAAGCAACAGAACTAGTACTCAGACAAATGCCAGGGTCACGTGCAGGGAACAGGGATAGGATGTGGCTGGATGAAGAGTCTGCCTGTGGCAACCACTGCGCAGCTAAATTCAGACTGGCAGTGGTAACTTTCAAGTCTGTAATTCAACCCCAAGCAAAACAGCAGGGCAATAATATTTATTTCCCAGGCCCTGCAGCTTTTCCCAGCCAAATTCTAAATTGCAGCTGCAAGTCACAAAGTCATTAAAGCTCTCACTCTTGCACTCACTCTCTCTCAACAAAAATCCAGGAAATGTTTCTAAATGAAAGCTGATGTAAGTGAGATCCAGATGGTTCCAACTCTACTGAAAGACCTCTAACAGTAGTCATGAGTTAAACAACTGCCTTAAATGATAAGAGGGTTCAAGAAGCAGATCCATTTTAAAACAAATCAGGAATACCACCTACAATCTACACACTAAGTCCTGCAACCGTTCTTCACATTTTTTTAGACCTCTGATATTTCTTGCTGCTTTCCATCCATCTTCCTGAAATGTGATACACAAAACTAGGGACAGTACTCCAACTGAAACTTTACCAGTGCCAAGTGGAACAAAAGAATCACCCCCACATCTTAACAGAAACAATCCTGTTTATAGGCAGCATTTGCTTTCTCCTCTCACACAGCATGACACTGGTGACTAATACTCAACTTAGCCTCCAGACCTTCTTCCTGCTGCTGAAGCAGGCATTCCTCCTTCTCTCTCTGGGCATTTGCTTATTCCTAACTGTAATCTGCATAATCTGCATATGTCTGTATTGAAAGTTATCTTGTGTTTTCCAGACCATTTCTTTAATTTGCCCAAATTATTTGAATTGTAATCCTGTCTAGCTATATACTTACAGCCCCTCACCAAATGGTTTTATCTGCAAACTTAATAAGGATATTTTTATTTCCTCATCCAACTTATGAAAACATTGCCCTAGTACCATATCCAGTACAGCCCATGGAAGAATCCCATTCAAGAATTCTCTCCTATTTAACAAAAAGCTACTATTATTTACTAATTAAAATGCAATAATACAACGCAGTAAAAACACAAATCCTAGTCTTGCTTCATGTACTTTTTTCCAAACCACATTTCTTACGGTGGCTTAAGAGTATTGTCATAACATGTCAAAGCCCTTACCTACCCTCTACCTACCCAAAGTCAAATTACATACCCTCTATGGCTTTTCTCTATCCACAAGGCACGTCATAAGCTATCACAGAAGGAAACAGGTAATTTTAATGCTGTTTGTTCTTCAGAAATCCATGTTGGCTCGCTCTTAACTCTTATCAAGCATTTACAGCTATTTGATTATTCGTTTCAGTATCTTCCTGAAATTGAGGTTAGGCTGACTGGTCCACAATTTTATCATTCTTCCTTTTCTCATTTTAAAAGGGGATCACTACGTTTGGAATTTTCCAGTTTTATGGAAACTCTATTGCTATTCACAAAGGAGGAGAAGGAGAATAGTTACTGATTCAAACTGCTTCAGCCGGATCTTGAAGTACTCAAACATGAATTTCACCAAGTCCAGGTGACTTCTTTGTAATCTGATTTATCTGAGCATTCTCTTTGTAATCTGATTTATCTGAACATTCTCTAACCTTTTATTTCCCTGCTAGGTCCTGAATTCTTGCACATGTGTGCTAATTTTATTTACTGTCTGACAGTGAAGCCTTTTGGGAAGACAAAAATAGCATCAAATACCTCAGCTTTCTCAACATTATAATTTTTCCTTCCTGTTGAACAGTAGACCAAATTGCTCCGTGTCTCCCTTTTACTACCAGTGTATGCAAAATAACTGCATGCCAACTTTTAGTTCATTATAGCTCAGGTTGCATCTTGGTCCTTCTGATTTTGTCTCTGCATGTGTGTTGGGTTGGGGTTTTTTTTTTTGTACTCAGTAGATTAGCCAATTTGCAATTTCTGTGGACTTCCACCTAATTTTTGAGGTCAAATGGAATTTCAGGGTTTAGCCAAGTTGGTCTGCTAGTACCTTTTTGGCTACTCACTCTGAATGAAGCCATTTGACATCAAGTAGAAAATGAAAGCAAAATGAGCAGTTGACCTGATGCCTAGAAACACTGACACTTCTTTACAATGATGCTGGGTTCAACACATCTTTCATAGGCTGGGAAATAAAGGGCAGGGGCAGAAAGACACTGGAACAAATAAGCTAAATAGGTCCTTTTATCTAACACTAGGCAGGGACAAGCTCTACTTAGTACGGTGAGGACTTTAGACCTGAGAGAGCATCTGTAGCATTTGTTAACTGCAAACTAGTTATTGACATTCTGAACTTGCACAGCTTCATGTTGCTGATGAGGCTGTTGTTGAAAATTGACACATTGATAAAATGGAGCCTTCAGTGTTATTCAACAAATTCCTTGACCAAACTGTTCCATTATTGGTGTCACTGACTCCATGTCTTGTCCGAGCAGATACATCACCCTACTGTCTCCAGTGAAACCACAGGCCATCTCTTTTCCTTGTGACATACTTCTAACCTTAGAATTTTCTGATGCTTGTCACACATCTTAGTCCACCAAGATTCAACTTCAGGACAAGTATGTAACAAAAGCCTATAAGAAATGTAACCAACTAGTTATGAAAAACTTAAAATGCCACAGGATTATTTGTTCAAACTTACATAATAATCTTGTAGTTGAAGTTTTATGCTTCATAAACCAGAAGATTATCAAGAGAGACACCCAGTTTGGATAGTATGTAGGTAACCACG
The DNA here is from genome assembly GCA_026212715.1 of Elanus axillaris. Lineage (NCBI taxonomy): Eukaryota > Metazoa > Chordata > Aves > Accipitriformes > Accipitridae > Elanus > Elanus axillaris. The sequence continues at coordinate 35,061,643 of JANZLQ010000001.1, forward strand.
AGGTGAACAGTAAATGACACGAAGTGCAGGATTCTCAACAGGTGTACTGCCACTGCTCACAGACTGCCTTTTTGTCACACTAGCTATTCCTTTCCCCTCCCGATCTCTTGACACATCCATATCCCTGATAAGCGATACAGAGCAGCAGGAACAGGGAGAGCACGTATATTCTCATGAGTGTAAGAACTGCAGTAGCAGCACAGGTGCACTGCCTGTCTTGCTCTCTGACCCAGCTTACTGGACACACCAAGACCCATGATACTGGTACCTTCTCACACTGCTAATCCCTCCAGATCTTGGAAGACTGCATAAAACTTCTCGCAAAGGCAACAAGAAAATTATGGACGTCTGCCCAATCAGTGAAACGGCCTCCTTTCATGTACATTCCAAAGCAGAAAAACATGAAACAGAGGTAAAAATACACCAGGATTAGCTTTCCTAGAGGAAACAGGATGCTCCTTTTCTGCACTGCTTTTCTACTCTAAGCTGCCCACAGCCCACCCCAGCTCTGCCCCTGGCACTGGGACACTGTCCCCTGCAATTGCTGTGCCAGTGTTACCATCATGCCAGTGCCCCAGGCCCGCTTTTACACCTCAGCAGCTTTAGTGCCAGGGACCTACGAGCGCAAGATACCATCCTGTACCTTTCCTTCACCTCTTCCTCTTCCTGTTTCCTCCTACGCTCCTCCTCTTCTTGCCATTGTCTTTCCTCTTCCTCTCTTCTGATCTGTTCTTCCTCTTCTTGCCTCCTTCTCTCCTCTGCTTCCTGCTTCCGCCTGAGTTCCTGCTGCAGCAGGTGCTGGTAGAGGCTGCGAGCCAGGCGGCCACGCCAGTGCTTCTGCAGGGTGATTGCAGAGGCCTTCAGTCGCAGCAGGCTCTTCTTCCAGAAGTAGGCGCGGTAGTTCTTTTGGATTATAACAACACTGGCTAGCACCTTTTGATACTTCTTCCTAAAAACAGAACCAGACACTTAATGCGCCATGAGTAATACACGCTTTGCATTTCTCATGCCCTGGTATATTGACCAATCTTACCATATTGACAGAAAAATGGATTTGGAAAAATACTGCTCAGAAATTACACAATTTCTGTTCCTCTACTGCCACTGCCCATGAATCATATTCTCCTCACTGTTCTCACTCCTGTATCTACCACTGGTTTGTTTCCGTGAGCACCTACTTCCGTGAAGACCCTCAGAGGATGAAGGGCAGATGTTTGGCACATGGAAAGAGAAGGTCCTCTGGCCCAAAGTCTCCCTGCATTGCACATACGTACATTCATTGTGCAATTAGCATCATCACTCAGTGTGGGTTTATTATAATAAAAACATACAAATGGCCTTACCATATGAGAACAAAGTCCCATATTGCCCCATCTTTTAAGTGGCCAAAAGCAAACTACTCCAGGAAAAGCAAAAAACGGGGCAAAACCAAATCTAGTCACATTAAGTGCCTATTGTTTGGGGGAAAACACAGTGACACTACAATATTGATTGCTGAATGTAACATTGTAACAGGCTGCCATAAACATATACATATATTGCACAACATTTTGCTTCAAGAATAACAATATCAAAATCAACTTTGCAGCACTTCAGAAAACATGGTAGGGCTCCAAAAGAAAAGAATCATCATTCAGTATTTCTGTAGTCTAGTGAAGTTCTAGAAAAGTGAGTTCTTGCCTCTGCATTAAGACCATTTTTACCAAGGACCTGAAAAAAAAGTCACTGGTAGAAATTTGTACATGATACACAAACTGGGAAAATAACAAAAGAGTTACTATTACAGAGTAGTCTGGATCAATCTGTAAGCTAGATTCAAGCAAACATTAAACAATCCAAAAGAGCCAAACATAAGGTCTTGTATTGAAGAATCAAAGGCCAAACAGACCTGATGTGGGACTGTTAGGAAGCAACAAGTCAAAAAAGGATTTCAGGGCCACAGATCATCAGGTGAAGGCAAACTCCCATCACAATGCTATAGAAAGAAATACTACTGGGATTCTTCTACTTGCGAGCAGAAATACTGCGTAGAAGGGGACTGCACTGCTACTTTTATCCTGTATCCAGTGTTACACCTCCATTTCAAGCACAATGTTAGACCCTCAAGTGATTTCTGAGGAAGGAGGGTTGGAACCAGAAATTCTGGCTTATAGGAAGACAGCATTTGCCCCATGACCATAAAAAAGAAAGGGCTAAGGAAAGGCTTGATCCCAATCAAAGTACCCACATTATTGGGTGGCATTTCTATTTATCCAGCCGGGACATAACAAGATTTATTTGACCTGAAGCTGAAGTCTATTCAGGCTGGAAATAAGCAGACATTTTTTTAAAGTAACTGAATATATTTAGACACCTTAATATCTTCCTGTAGTGAAATGTTCATTGGTACTATCCAAATGAAAAACTTCTTTAGTCCAAACTAGAATTTGCAGAGGGAAATTCTATGGGGCTGTTTGCTAGACAGGATCTTGGGCCAGCAGGCTACAGTAATCCTGTGAAGTCTTAGAGTCCTAGAAAGCACACTGGAAATAGCACAGTATCCTCACATATCCTTCCCACAGACCTTCTGCAACCCCCTGAGGAAGAGACACACCTCAAAATCCCCTTCCTGGCAATCAAACCCCTTTCAAATGGCAACTGAGACCCATGCTGACAGCTTGCCACCTCCCTGCACATCAGATACGTCAGCCTAGTCAAGAAAGTCAGGAGAGGGATGCTAATAGCAGTAGTGTGCAGAGGTCATGCTCTTTTCCATAAGTATTAAGTCAAAGGCAGGAAGCACAGAGAAAAAGAAGAGGAAAGGGAAGAGGTGATAAGAAGTGGGAGGTTTTAGATTAATTGCTCCTGGGCTGCCATCCTCTCACCCCTGCTCCCTCTGTCCTCCCTGTGCCCCGCACATGGGGTGTGAACAGCTGCACATGCACTCTCTGCCAAGGCAGATATAAGTGCATCAAAAAGGGCACTCTGACTTCTACAAAATGCATCTGCCAGAAACTCTCTCAAGTGCAACATGTGCCAAGCCCTGCCCAGCTACAGGCCGGCTCTGCCTGCTAATCTGCCAGGCTGAAGTGCCCCCTCATTCCTCATGACCGCAGCCAGGCTTGCAGACGCCCTTCAGCTGGAATGGCTGTACACATTAATTTCATTCCCCTTGTTCAGCCTCCATTCACCCCCTTGCACTGGCCAAAGAAACTCAACCTGCAGGCCATGCCGAAGAGTGGGGAGACATCCTGACCACATATCACAAGAGAAGGTGGGGTGGCTGCAAGGCTCCAATGCTGTATCTGGAATTTAGTTAATTATCCTGTTGATGAGCTTAGTTAGCAGTCATGCCTCCAAGGACTAGAGAACACAGGGCTATGGAGTAACTTCCTACTGTCTTCTTCCCTGAGCAGTAAGGTCCTGCAGAATCCAGGGACACAGCCAAATTTGTACAGGGAACCTGCAAGCCTGGGAACAGTTATGTGTGTTTTAGCTGCTGAAGCTGTTACCTGCAGCTCAGAGTTCCACATATTGGCTATGAAAAATGGGGTCATTTCAATGGGCTTGATTTTCTTGTCTCACCTTTTAGTGATTAGTCAGAGATACTAGGCTGCAGGGAATGAGAGCAAAGAAAACAGTTCTCACCCTTAGGACTGGTTCTCCAGGCTCACAGAACAAGTTCACAAAGGGGGAGAAACCAGTAAAATCCTTCCTGTGGCATATGTACCCTTCTTCGCCAACCTACTCTGCATGAGAGCAAATTAATTTAAATACACTTGTACTTGCAAAACGAACAGAAATGGTATCAAGCTTAAGGCAGCACACACTGGTTCTCCTGACCTCTGCCCAACTCTGCACAGACCCTTCAGCACTTGCCCTGATGAACTCCCTCTTGCTGGACCTTCTCCAATACAGGTGCAGTGCAACTGGAAACTCTTCACAGAAAAGTTTTCCAGTCTCCCTCACTAGCTCTTTCCTCACTCCCTGCTCTCCTCCCCTGCAACGTCCAGTCACCTCCAGCTGCTTGTGAGGATTTCCACTCCGGCTGAAGAAGCACAGCTTGTTCTTAAAGATGAGACTCACAAGAGCAACATGTGGGAGGAAGAATTCAGATCTGTGGAGACTGGAGGACCACAAGATTTCTAGCCAAGAGGAACATTATCGCTACACTGCCTCCATTGCAGCCCTGCAGGGCAGCAGCTACCTTCCCCGAACTCAGAAAAGCAGTAATCCAGTTTGCCTGTAGTGATGTTTCCCAGAAAAATCAATTTTCCTGTGCTAATCCCTACCCCTCTCTCCACATGCTAGACATAAAGTAAAATAGAGTAGAGGCCCTGACACAAAGAATTTGCAGTCTCATGTACAAACAATAGAGCTAGCTCATTTGTCTTCCTAGAGGGAAATAAATAAATGAATAAAAGCCCCTGAGACCAAATGTGTATTTTGCTGATATTCCATGTTGGCAAGGCAGGGTACAACTCTTGCACACATTTCCCAAAGCAAAATGAGCTACCTGGTGTAACTGGAGCTCTGAGAAGAGTGCCTGCTGAACAGCTCTGCTGGCCAGGGATTTCACCTCCTCACACCCCTGACTGACAGGTGTCTGGAGCAGAGAGCAGCCAGGACAGAGCATCTTACTGGGATTAAGTGTGCATGCCACAGCCATTAAGGAGTCAGCTGTTACACGGACTGCGAGGGGCAGAGGAGGGGCAGTTTTTCTGCAGTTGGTTCTCCCAACCCTCCTCTGGTCAGGTGCAGAAGGGAGCGGCAAGAGGAGATTACTGGTGCAAAGCTGGCCAAAAACCAATTCTGAAGAGTTAATTAAAAGGAGAGGGAGATCACGCGGCAAACAGGCAGGGCGAGGAAAGAGGGTGAGCAAAGGCAGAGCTGCAAGTGGGGAAGAAGCGATTTGCAGGGGGAGCAGAGAACAGAGTTGACAGGCGTAAGGAAAAGGAGGGGACCCAAAGCATAGGTTGGGGCCCAGCCAGGAGAGCCCCGAAGGCAAGGAAAAGGTGTCATCGGAGGCAAGCAGTGGGAACAGAGGTCTTCGCAGAAGCCTGCCGAGCAGCTCTGAGGGAGGGTGCAAGCGTGCTCAGAATTGAAGAAGAGGTGGCAAAGGTGCAGAAAGGTATCAGCGCAACTGATGCCGGCAGGGAGGGCAGGTACAGTCCTTCTCCTTCGAACCGTGGAGGGGCAGAAGGGAGGGATGCGAGGGGGCGCGGGAGCGAAGCAGGGGGTCGGGGCAACCCAGGCACACAAGCACAGGGATGGTGGGGCAGCCCCAGCACTGACCTTGCCATGTAGCCCAAGACGTGGGCCCGGATGACTATAGCTGCTTTCCTCAACTCCTCTTCCCGATCCTTCTCCAGCTTCTGCTCAAGAGCTTCCTTCAGGAAAACCTGACGCCACGGGGAGGAGTTTCGATAAACACAAAGAGAGGAAAGAAGTCAGTCCCCGGGCGAGCCGGGAGATTTCAGCCCCGGGTGACCAGCGCTCCGCCTCCGGCCCCGCTCCAGGCCGGGCGCCGGCCCCGGGGCCGCGCACCGAGCACCGCCAGAAAGTTTTGCGGCGACGGGAGCCGAACGGGGTGCCCAACCCCCGCCTCCCTCCC
>JANZLQ010000001.1:35067335-35125752 GCA_026212715.1 Elanus axillaris
GGGGTGCCCAACCCCCGCCTCCCTCCCTCCCTCCCTCCCTCCGTGGTCAAGACTTAAAAGAGAGGGAGGGAGGGGGCAGAGGAAGGAGGGAAAGAGGAGGGAGGAGGAGGAGGAGGAGGAGAGCCTGTGCTTGCGCCTGCGATTAACCCTTCCCCAGCCGACAGCTTTCCCTGCACAAGCCCGTGCCTCCCCGCAGCAGGCACCGATACCTACCGGCGTCATTGAATACTTTGCAAAGAAACTCCTCCGCGTTTCAAGGAAAGGGAGGAGCAGCTACATTTCTAGGCTCCGGGAAGCAACCTTAACAGCAACCCTAATAATGGAAGACAGCTAGAAAGCTAAAAGCCCTGTTGAGGTGCAAAGCCGAGCCTACCCGCAGCCCACGGGAGCTGAAGCCCTCCACCGACCCCCAGAAGCTCCCGAGGTGGAGATGCTTCTGTGCTAAAGAGGTTCAGCAGCGCAGCGTGCACTGGGGGCAACTCAGCCCCGGCGGGAGAGGTCTGCAAGTATTACTGGTTGCGCTTCCGTGTCCAGCATTTTAATTCTCAAGCATCTTCCATCACTGTATTTCAAACTTCTGTTCAGTGCTAAATGCTTGTGTGAGGGATGACGGTGCTACCTTAGAGACAAAAGGACTGAGACACAAGCAAGATAAGGGCGTGTTGACAGGAACTGTGCTGACAGATCTGAGCTACTTTAAGTCAGCTGGCTTGCATTATGTTAGCACGGGGTTCAGCACAAGCTGCTGAAATAAATGCTTTGCTTTCTGAGATGGACTGCAGCATGCATGGAGCTCCACGGCGCTGTGGGTACACTGCTAGCAGTACCCACCCTAGAGTAAGTTGGCTAAGTTATGTCCATACAAGCTGCAGTCCCAGCAGCAACTGCCATATGGCCATGCTCATGTGACCTGCTGCCTGACATTGGCTAAATCACTGCCAGGGCCAGCAGCAGAATGGACTACACTAGGAAAGTGCTGCCCTACTTGTTAAAGCACTGCCATGAACACAGGCTGTAAGCTGCCACTCATCAATCTGCAGAGCTACGTTAATCAGTAAAAACTCCTTACAAATTTATTGGATCCATGCAGCTATGCTGAGTCCAGAGGGATGTTCAGAGATTTGAACAGTCATTTAGTCCAGTGTTCTGCACAAACTCTCCCTCTCCCCACTTACCTCCCCTTATATCTCTGTATACCTTCCCTTCTATCACTGCTTTTGGCCTCATCACTTATTCAAGCTCTTTTTCCCCCCCTGCAATGACCACCGTGTACTGAAACTTCTCCCGGAGTTAGTACCCATAGCCAGTGGCTTCCCCGGACTCGAACTTTTCCTGGGGAGCCATTTCCATTAAGATGGCCTTAAGAAATGACCTGTTTTGTAATGACTAAGTAACCGTGGGCAGCCTTAAAAGAAGGTTCATTATCAAGGTACTGCCAACCATGAAGCTGGCATCCTTCCCTGCAAGTTGTATATCCACTCCCTCTGTCAACTCAACAATCTTTTAAAGACTTCTCTGAGGCAGAGATTGCTCTTTCTATTACATTCCAGAACCAAGCAGCAATCATCCATTTCAAGAATGCAACCAGCAAAACACGGTCTCAGTCCATTATCTTCAGCAAATTGCAAATACTCAATCCATCAGTATTTCCCTAGCAAGCACAGACTTTACTGTGCCAGTAAGGAGGGGGAAAAAAAACGTAACTTCAGGGCATGCAGAGTTCAACAAGACCCAACCCTAATTCTATAGGGTTTTCTATATATGCTTGAAAGGGAGAGGTTAATCTCAAACAACAATATCTAGTTATAAGCTACTAGCATTTTGAGGGCTTTTTTAGACTCCCGTAGATGACAAGGAAGAGTGAAATGTATTCAAATCCTTAAATTTTTTTGATGCCTTGTGGAAATAACTTGGAAGATGGCCGTTTCTTTGTCATAACTCATAGTCACTTTCTGAAAACATGACATCACCTTCATCTGAGGAAGGAATGATTGAACAAAACATATGAGGTAACTTCTATCATATCTGCTCATATTAGGCACTGGCCAAGTTTTAAACCACAGTGCAGCACCACAGCGTTCCTCGCACAACCTCAATGCCTGCATGCACCATCAGTGCAACAGTGAACATGTTAAGGTTACCTGTACATCCGCAGACACAAATGTAACTGTGTGTGCACCCATGTGTACCTAAGTGAGATCATATGATTCTTGGGGACAACTGAAAAGCAGGTAGTGGGTCACTGCGACCTGGATGCCAAAGAGTCTACAGAAACCTCCTCCTTCAAACAGGCCCTGCAAAACAGCACGTTGAAATGTGGAAATGAATGCTTTCAAACAGCAAGGATTACCATGTTAAACAGCCATAGGAAATCTGTGTTGTGGGTATGGCCAAGTATGGCAGAAAGTCCAGGCGCACTGAAGAAAGGGGCACAGAAGCTGCTGCTCCATCCCAGCACATCCCCAGTGAAGACAAGGGCACCTTAGTACAAGTTCTTCCATCATCACACTGCCTGTTTCCATCCAAGCCCTCATCTCTGCCATGCCACCAGGTAAAACCTGCCTTATATACATTAATACCTCTTATAAACTTTAATTTGACAACTGCCTGCACAACAGCTGCTCTATTCTTAATGAAAAACACAAAGATCATCCTGCCCTTCCTCCTCCATTTCCTTTCCCAAGCTTCACAATCCACTGCACTAATTCACAGAGTCTTTTCCTTCCTCCTCCAAACAATTGCTAGGGATATAATTATCCTTCCATTCATTCTGCAGGAAGTATTCCCCCTTCTATAAACCTTGCTCTTCACCCACCCCTTATACTTCTTCCTAGGTTACATCCCCATTGGCCTGTCACACCTTTTTCAGTAGCTAATCCTGACTCCATAAGCCAAGGTTAGTTCTGGGAATCACTACCTGGGTACCCAGAGCTGCACCTGTAGCAGCAAAAGTGGCAGCCAGGGCACACAGGGGACTTCCTCTCCAGGACGATGACCTACACTCTGTGCCCCTTAGCTGGTAGCTTTACTTCACCCTTACCTGAAAGCCTCTGGAAAAATTAGGGCTCTTTTCTTCATCAACCTAAGTAATCCAGGCCTGCATTACCTAGCACCAGCTAAAATGTGAACACGGACAAAGAACTCTAATCCAAACCCAAGACACAACAGCTGCGCCACTGCTCTGCACGGCCTCACCTTGGCATCTGCTTTCCCAAAAGCAGGCTTTCTGGAGGCACTGTCACAAAGTGGAGTTGCAAGAGGGGTCTCCAAGGGAGCAATGGAATGGCTTTGCCACCATCTGAGCATGGGAAAGAATGTCAAGCAACTCATCTGAAGAATAAAATGGCAGGGCAATGGTGCCAGCACCTCGGAGCAGCCAGGGGCTGGCCAGCCACCCAGGATGACAGCAAGGGTGGAACAGGCCAGGACAGCCCTGGAGTGATATATTCTCTAGAATAAATAGAACTGCTCCCCTCTACCAGGACACACATCTCTAATCCAAACCATGCCAAATATCAAATAACTTCTACAAACAAACAAGATGCTCAACTGCTTCCCAACTCCTTTCAATTTTCCTTCTCAGTCATAAATAAGGAGACACAAAGACTGCCATTCTTAATAATTTCTTTCTTCCCACAATCTTCGGACCCAATGGCAACCAGTGCCCTAGCAGTGAGACTGCTGTTTACCAACATACCGCATAAAGCTCTTCAGCCAAGTTTTAGTTTATAGGAAACATTTGTTCAAAAAAAATTACATTAGAGTACATCCAGTGTTTTGGCAAAATACAACATTTTGTTTGCCACAATTCACTACCTATATTGTTTTTCAAAAAGAATTTGTTTGAGCAGGTCAAGGAGTGAGTGAAAACAGAAAGATGGACTCAGTCCTTCAGCATGCACAATGGAGAATGAAGAGAAAAGGATCCTATTGCTGCCAGGCGCTCAAAGCAGCCTGGATTTCCTGCTTGTCGTCAGTCTGTTGTAGTCCCTGGACTCCAGCAATATAGCCTATAACCTTTTATACTCTAAAAGATGAGTATGTGCATGTGAGTTTGGTCCTCAAATGCATTTCCCTGCTGCCCTTGCTGTAGCCCAGCAATCTTCCATCTCTTGTCATGCTTAGGAAAAAAGTTCAAACTCCATGTTTACCAGCTCTAACCATCACTTTCTAAAGCTTCCCAGGCAGAAGCAGCTCTGCAACACACACACACTCCACACAGGCTTTAACACTAAAATGCTGTGAGACTGGCAGCCACCCAAGCAGTGTGTGTTATCTAGGGACAAGAATGACTGAAATGGTTCCTGGTTTGCAGGGACCAGTGAGGAGACACCAGATTCCCAAATCAAAGATGGGGAACACTTTAATCACAGAGCAGAAATATGGCTAAGTGATAAAACCTTCTTTCCTGAACATCAGTGGAGGCATGTGAAGGAAGGCCTTAGAAACTTTAGGTTAATACATCTCCTTTCCACAGCAACGGCCAGTGGTTTCCTTGGTTCTCATGCAGAGTTCATAGCCCAGACTACCAACTGGGCTACCACCACTCCTCTAAGAAGGGCAGTGAGGGATCTTGCTCTCCTAAGAAACATTACCTTACAGTCTATCCACTTATTAAGAAACGATTGTTCAAAGCAACAAATATCATTATCTGATCTCCTGGGCAAATGAAACATGAGTTTTCCCTAGAATCACTTCTGGTTCCATTGTGACCCTGGAAATTTTCTGAACTACTTTTTTGAAGGCTTAAGGGCAAAAAATGCAAGAAAACTTGCTTTGACGGACTACCATCTGCTCTGGATATGGACTGCATACCCACTACTTAGAAATGCTGTCTGCCCATCTTGGAATATTCTTTGAAGAATTTACTGGAGTATGTGGAAAGCTGTGATAAGAGACAGTTTCCCCCTCCCAGATTTCTATAGCAATATACCTCACAACACACATCTATTTCTGTGTGAAGCTGTCTCAAAGCTTGAACAAATTCAGACTGAAACACCCAGCTCCCTACCCATTAAATGAAAGATAAGGGTACATTTCCAGCTGGATGTCTGGAGGAAACAAACAAAACAAAACAAAACCCCCAAAATCCTAACTATATCAGGCAAGAGAGAATTGTTAAACATTCACTGAAACAGAAGCAAAATCTAAATTATGCAAGTGGGGAGAAGCATTTCGATACCTTTTCCTAAAAAAATGTATGCTATCATCTGGGCTAACTACACAAACCATCAGCTGAGCTTCCTGAGCAGAAAGCTGTCACACATCTGGTGATCTAGCTACCTATTCATAGTTTAGATATATACCTAGCAGCAGCTCACTGCCTCCTGCAAGAACTTTAGTTAGCCAAACAGAGTGAAGTATCTGGCACAAGAGGCAAGAGTTAATGGCATACATTGCAATTGAATACAATGACACCCATGCTTGTTCTCCTTGGATCCTTAAATTGGATCAGACACAACAAAAATCAGTCTGGCTTGGTCAGTGAGAAGGAGTTCAGACAAAATCAAAAAGCCTTCTACATCTGTAGGTACATAATATGGGGAATACTTGAGATACTACAGGTTGGTGGCATAGTCCAATGTATTTAAAAGGGCCATCACAACTTTGCCCTTTCTACTGGCCTGAATGTCACCAGATGCAATCACATCACCTTGCAGCTGGAACAAAGCCATACCCTGCCCCACACTGATGAAGTACCTTGGTTTTACCCAACTGCCATTCTTTCTTGCTGCTGTCATAGGTCTGAAGAAAGCCTGCACATACAGCTTTGCTGTTGTCTGAGAAACTTGGCCCTTTCACAAGCATCTTGTACCTAAGAACAAAACAAAATCTCATGAGATTATGTATGACAGTAACCCGCTCCAATCTTTTAATTCTAATTATCCTCCTCCCATTAGTCCTTCTTCCACTGGGACCTCCCTTCTTCGTGTTTGCCTTCCAATTTGGAAATTTCCATCCCCCAACCTTTATCTGTTCCTACCACACTGGCAATTATTGTTGCAATCCCAGTAATAAAATACAAACTCAACAGTGTTTTTCAGTAAAGAACAACTGTCTTTCTGAAATACGTGCTTTCATCAGACACAAGTTATTTTGTTCAGTATAGGGGTGGCATTTAATGCTCCAACAGACAAAAGAAGCAATGTTCAATGGTCCCTTCTAGCCTTAAACTTCAAGAAATCCTTTTGATGCAGCTAATTAAAAGAAATAATCAGTCTTTCCAATGTTAATCATCCACTATACTGTCCATTAAAATTTGCTTCCGCCTGCCAGATTAAAGGTTTTAAGTATGATATTTTCTTCTTGCATATTATGACCAGATGGGTTTCACAGCATCCCACAAGCAAATCTATGGCAAAGCTACAGAAAAAAAAAATTTAAAACATGGACCGTCTGGCTATTTTTCCATTCTGACTTTTACACTAAAGGCAAGTCTCCAAAAGGTCTTCCAAATCAGTCTATGATATGGGCAATCAGGGCACAGTTAGAAAAACATCCCACAAATGATCCATATCAGTAACAGCAGTTATAGAGGAAACAACTATATAGAATTGTATACCTTGGGGCTGTTACAGCATGTGGTACAATGATAGCAATTACCTGCTGAGAAAGTCCTGGAAAAGGCGACGTATAGGGAAACCTGCTCTCCGAACCTTCACTGTCTCCAGCATCCCTGAATACCGGAGCTGATTTAGCACCACATCTGGATTGAAGAGGTGTGGTGCCTAAATAATGATCCAGATTCAAAAACATATAAGAAGAGAGACAGAGTAAGTGCTGATCTTGGTATTACTTCCCTGCTGACTTGAACAGTGACTGTTTCTCTGAGCACAGTCAGTCACAGGCTGTATATCCGTTTCTCTGTAGAAAGTCAACCCTGTGTATTTGGGCATGCCAGATGAAAAGGGGAAAGTTTGGGTCAAGGGGAAAGCTTTGTCACAACACTGCATGGTGCAGAAAAAGGGACGAAAGGGAGTTGGGTGGATCCTGAAAAAAAGCAGTCTGCAGACTGCCATCATAGTCAGATCATGGCAGTAAAGCAATGATATAATGCATTAACACATACAAAATGCAGAATTTTGACTCAGTTCTCTTTGCAGTCTCTCTCCAGTCAAACTGGAGACAAACTGCAGAATTCTTTTCTGGCATAAAACTCCCAGCAGGCTTTCCTTTGCCATATCATACACAGTTTCGAAACACACAAAGAAAATGATCAGTTCAGAGCTCCCCACCCAATCTAGTTAGCAGCATATCCTCCCATCACAGTTCACAACACAAGCAAGAGCCAGCCTGTCTCTAAGCACTGTGACTTGCTCATAAAGCCTCCACCTCCTCTGTCTCAGAGCCAGGGATCTGCAGAAGATGCTTCCTACCACAGAAGCCCTGTATTCCAGAACAAATTGTCTACAGTCACCACAAACAGAAGTGATTGCTTCTTCTACCACAGCTCTGGGCTCTGCACAAGCCTGGTTCATCTTTCAGGCTTCATAAGCACAGAAAGAGGTGGGAATGGCCATATCATATCATACTCAGCATGCAGTCTTTTCATCTGATTACCAGGAGGGTGTAATTTTTCCTCAACTATAAAAAACTAGAAGGAAAAAAGGAAGGTGAGGGGGAACCGCTCTCATCCTCACTTTGGACCCTGATAGAGGCACCTGTCAGGTGTTTGTGCAAGTGAGTGCTCATGAAGACCTGTCGCATGCATACATTTTGCTGGAAGACAGACTTGCCTTTTCTGTATTTGGTTTGATGCAGCGGATGAAGAATGGGTTGGAAGTACTAAGCGTGGCCATCAGGGAATGGAGAGAATCCTAAAAAGCAGCAAGACAAAACCCAAAGGATCAGTCACTACAGGAGGGAAAGAGGCTACATTTGATGCAATAGGGTCTTCATGCAGCCCTCCCATTCCTAATGTCCTTTGACCCTGCCTACCAAAACTTCAGTAACCCAAGAGATCTCTTCCTGTCCAAAACATACCTACAAAGTCAGTTTGCTCTAACACTGTTTACATGACCATCCTTGTTCTCAGAGCTGTATAACTGATGTTATTTTTACAAGTCTCTCAAACTTTAAATACAGGAAACTAAAACTGTGAAACTTACAGGTTTGCAGACATCTAAGGGGGTGAGATTCATACCTGCAAGGTCCCCCCAATAAGGTTTTATTGGAATTGCCATGCTACCTGTAAAAGATGTGGCCTAAAAGGACACATACACTTCGCTAAAACACCAAAACAACACAAAAGATCAAAGAACCTCAAGAACCTCATACACTTAGAAAAGTATTCTTTTCCTCTGCCACCCTGCTCAGGCTTAGCATCTCACATTTTACACCAGACAGAAATCCTTGGGGCAGTGACACTTTTTTTAGCGCTACAAAATTCCTGCACATTTTCAGTGCTGGACACAAAACAAGGATGAATGACTCCTCTTGGCTGCAGGCCTTGCTTTACCCATCTGCTCCTCCCTAGAAGCCTGCTGCTCTCTTGGAAAACATCCTACCCTGAACTGGGAACTGACAGTTGGTCTGCGCCTCTGGGTGCCCATCTTCAGCGTCTCTTCACTGCAGCGACTGCAGACTCTTTCAAAAAGGTCATAGATGAAGTCCAGCCTAAGGGAGAAGAAAAGAATTAAAGAAGATGCAAGACACCCACCACCTGTGAGAAGATGGCTCTCATTCTCAGCTACTGCCCTGTCCCAGTGTGAAACACCTCATTTTTATTCCTGCTGTGCCACAGAGTGGCTGCAGGAGGCAGTTCAGCTGGGCACTTCAGTGAGGAAATTAATACTTTCCATGTGGCTGCCCAGACTCTGTGGGCTGCCCTGTATGCCACACTCTGCTGCAAAGCCAGAAACCCCATCTCACGCTGTCAAGCAGGATATTAGACAAAGGAAGATCTCCATTCTGCACTGGCTAGGACACCTCTCTCTAAGCTATATGCCCCCAAGCGAAACTACCTTGAAGGTACTCTAGCTAGACTGCGTGCTGTCACACGCCTCCCCACCTAGGTCCCATGACATGCTCACGCAATTGCAACCACAGCTCTTCTGTGGCCAGAGGACTTCTAGAGCTACCCTCAGTGTGGGTCAACTCTGGGGAATCTTCCACCATTTTGTCACTCCTTACACAGTGGTGCTGGTTCTAACAAAGTTGCACAACATTCTCGAGCACTGCTTGTGCCAGTTTATTGTTATGACTGCTTCTAACAGAACTTCCCCTTCTGGCTTGTTGAAAACCCCCGAGTCTTTCTATTATGCTGGACAATGATGAGCACAATTCAGGCCTCAAGCCCTGTGGAAAATGTTCCCCAGATGACACTGTCCAAGTAAGGCAGCTACAAGCAGCTTGTACTCTCAGCTCCCTCAGGTTGTTTCCAGGCTGCTCACAGTGCAAACTCTGCAGCAGGCTTCAGAGAAGATGCAATTCTGAAACAGTCTCATCAGGCTGGAGCCCGAAGGCAATACATGGACTGTGGTAAGAGGAGTGTGGTAGAGTTGCTACTCAAAAACTTCTAGGGTCCACCACATTATTAAATGCTGCTCTCCTCCTACCAGGCCCCACCTCTGTCTTCCAGACCTTGCTCAAAGTCAAAGTCAGTTCATTTCTCTAGGGTCATGTTGCAGCACTGGGATATAATATTAGGGGCCATGCCCAGTCCCACAGCAAGGGCTCAGTCTGGCTCAGGATAAGGATGGAAGCTCTCCACTAACAAGCTGGCTGGAAAACAAGTGGCCTCTGTACAAAGGCTAGCATTTGACAGCACAGCAAAGAGCCTTGACTCTTTTGGGGGCAAATTTACCATTGTTGGGACAGGGAGGTAAGAGGAAGAAGAGGAGAGGGAGAAGAGAGGAGGGAGAAAAGCAGCACTGCCTGGAGGGATTTCTGTCATACTTTTATAGCTCTTTTCAAAACTAGGACAACCAGAGGACTGATTAAATGTGTGCGACATCTGACATCTCCAGCTCTCCTTTCTTGTGCCAGGACACTTAAGCACAAAGAGAAGAATGATAAAGAATTATGCCTGATGCTCACACAAACGCAACTGCTTTCCTTGGTCTGGTTATTACATGAATGTGTCTTAGCCTGGCCCAACAGATGTGGCCTCCTCCCAAGCATAAGGGGGGCATACCTGCTGTCTTTCAGCATGTTTAAAATGTCATCTCGAAAGGTGTCTCTGTTCTTCTCCAGAAAGCCTCTCACATCATATAGCACCTGCAACGCAGACAGAGCCACTAGAACACTGCTGTACAAATCATTAAGCACTTCTACATTAACATGCCAATGTACAAGACATCCAGCAGAGCTACACAGTAACGCTGCAGGCATGTGCCAAGATCTGAATTTTTGGGGTCAAAGAGCTCCAGAGCTCTGCAGTTACCAGCAAGAAAGTGGCTTTTAGCCATCAATTTAAAAAAAACCCAAAACCACAAAAACCCCCTCAAAAACAGGAGCCAAGTGAAACAGCTGCAGAGATTTGCNNNNGGGGGGGTGTGTGGGGAAATCCTCTGCAAGGTGTGAGGTACTCCATTCACTTCAGGAAATACTAACTATGCTACCCAGTGCCCCGACCTCCCAACCACTAGTGGTTAGGCCTTCTTTAGTGTGCAAATGACCTCCCTTGACACACCTTCATCTGCTCTGTATCTCTCCACAAGAAAGAGCAGCATTTAACCTCGAAGGCTTGGAGACCTTCTCCTTTTTGCAATAGCTATTTTGCCTTTCCTCCTCCTCCCCAAAGTCAAATTTTCCTTGTGACTTTTACTTTGGGTTTGTTTGTCTGTGAATGTCCAAGAAAAGACAACATGAATAACAGAAATAAGGAGGAGTTTATCCTCCAAACCAAAAGTTACCTGAGAAACTCAAACAAATGTCCAAGCTGGAGCATATAGTAATGGAGAATGACATGGTATTTTAAGCCCATTACACTGCCTGTGCTCTGGTACAGGGCACTAACTATGCAGAAACACACAGCTCTGAGAGATATTCTTGATTTTTGGAATCTAAAATCCAGGACCTCAAGCCCAAGATACACCAAGCAACTCACAGATACACCATGAACACCTACCTCCCCAGCATAATGTCTTATGCCAAACTGATGGTCTGTTACCCGAGGCTTCACATAGTAGTGATTGCTCTAAAATGAAAGAAAAATAAGTCTTCTTATAATGCCAGTGTAGGAACAAATAGGCTTAGTCAGGAACTCTGCCATGACTATGACAATGCTGAGATGGGCAATGACCTTAGCTGTTGCAGAGTCTGACCACATCTGCTGCAGCTATCTGCAGCTACATTACAAATATGTTATTCAGTAAGATGGAAAAATCCAACCCTTCAAGGCATTCCTCATGTCAGCAAGGGTTTGCAGAATCAAGGTTGGGCAGGCATGCCATGGATGAAATGTTAATTCTTGCGTGTCTGACACCTGAGGAGACTGGGCTCCACACAAACCATGTGGTGCAGGACACAGGATCAGGATGCAGGGAAGATGGCAGCTTTGCAGAACACCTACACATCTTTTCTTTGTCAAAGGAAATGTCATACCAATCTCCTGTCCTCCTTTATATTTCATCCTTCTTTGCACCTCTCTTCCCCTTTTTTCAATATTCATTTTTCCTTTCTCTTACTAGCTGTTCTACACTCTCATTTTTCCCCTCCTTTCTTTGTTGTGTGAAAACCATTAACTATGTAAGAATAGCCACGCTGCTCGAGACCGATGGTCCATCCAGCTGAGTATTCTGCCTCCAGCAGTGGCTATGTAGTGCAGAATAAGAACAAGGCAAGTAAGTGATACTTTCATAGTAATACTCTCTCAAACTCCAATTATTTTCATGAGGTCTGCCTAATTAGTAACCCCAAGTGGATTTCTCTTTGAAATACTTGCCCATTCCATACCTGAACCCATGTAGACTTCTTGCATCCAGACAGTCCTTTCGCAGGGAGCTCTCAACCAACCGCATAGGGACTTACAGCTGGTTGGTTTTAAGCCTGGCTCCCATTAGTGCCATTTGTCTTTTATGAGCCATACGTGACTTTGAAACCCATCGCATCCCCCCCAAGTCATCTTTTCTCCATGCTGCAGGATCCCTTCAACATAGTTTTCCATAACACTGAAGGTGTTCCAGACCCATTGTTTACCAGATCTGATAAAACCCCTTCTTCAGTGGAGGGGCCCAGTGGTGTACACTGCTTAACGTGCAGATGATCCATGCATTATACAGTGCCATAACAATGTTTTCTGCTTTTATTCTGTTTCTTTCCTAGGAATTTCTAATACTTGATCTGGAGTTTTTAGTACAACTGAGCACTGTGCTGATGTTTCCATGGAACTATCCATCACAGCCTCTGTCTGGGTCTTGCTCCTGATGAGCAGCAATCAGCTCAGGGCCCATCATTTCAGATGTGAAACTGGGACTGTTCTCTTCAGACACACCATTTTACATTTATCTACACTGCTTTTCATCTTCATTTCACAGCCCAATCAGTCTCATAAGGCCCCTCTCAGTCCAGCCTTGCCCCATGAATTGTCATAAAACTGCCACCTCAGTGCTCGTATAAGAGTCTTACAGGCCTCCCTGCACTGAGGTAACGGGCCATTTACAGTCTGTGAATTTACCCAATAGTGAAATATGGATTACAGGACTATTCCTAGAATACTTTCTAAAAATTAAAATAATTTCCTGACTTCTCAGAGACAAGTATTAAGAAAATTTTAAGTAAGAAAGATGTTGCACAATAGTGTTAGTAATTCAGCTCTTTCACCTTCAAGTTCTCTTAGCAGTATTGGGTGGATGGCTTCTGACCCTCATAATTTGTTAGTGCTATTGAGAACTTTTTCATTGCCTTCTTTCCTTTTCATATTGACCCCATTTCTTTGCTCTTCCCTTTCCCCAATCCAGTCATCTTTTTCCAGCCACAAACATCCCTCTCTTCCACTCCAAACATGACTCTTACTGACTCTCTCATGTGCACTGGGACTCTCCTCTCCCCTCCCTCTCTACCAAGCCCTTGTATTTCATCCATGCCTAAACACTTCTGGTTCCTTCTCCCATCTCCCCTATTGCTCCTCTCCCCAGTTGTATCCAAGGTCATATTCTCTTATATCCCAGCTCTGTGCTTTTCCTCCTTAAGCCTATTGCAATCCACAGAAAACACAGAGAAGAGGGTTTGTTCTCTTATCATGTCCTTCAGGCTTTCTAGCAACATTGGCTGGATGCCTTCCAGTGCTCTTCCAGCCAGCACTAAAGACTTTAACTGGTACAAAGACCACTTTCACCTTAAAAAAATGCAAACCCTAGAGCACTATCTACTTCATCATTCCTCCCTGCACTGCAAGTCCTCAGCCTCTTCCATCTTTCGTAAAGTCCCTAGGGTTCCACGTTAACTGCTATCCCCTCAAAGCAGACAGAGGTGACACTATGAACAGCTTAATGAAAAGGCTACTCAATGCACAGAAATCACCAAATATAGCAACCAAAATGTTGTGGGGCACAAGGGAATGCAAAATAATGCTGACAGTCTCATGCTGCTGTACAATAAACCACAGGTACCTTCTTACCAAGGGAACTGCATTCTGGTCTGATTATTTATCTCAGAAGAGAATAGAGAAAAGATGTAAAGGAATTCAGAGATAAACAGCAGAAAGAAAGAGGAGCTTTGAAATGTCTCCATTTGGAGACAAACCAAAGAGGTTCGGACAGTTCATAAAGAAAATTCAAAAGAAGTGATGTATTAAAAATATTCATAAGTTCTATATTAAAAGTTAACAAAATACCAACAATAAAAAATAAAAAAGGTAAATCGAGCATTCTCATATACCTTGACCTGTAATACAAGGGAAAGCCATAGTGGACTAAATTGAATGCATCAATTTAAGCCTAAGGAAAGGAAATATTTCCACAAAACTATACGTAAGTAGCCAACCAGAAGTCATTGCTATTGTATCCAATTTGTAGTCATCGGTATTACTAGCAGAGTTAAATGCAAAGATGAAAAATTAAAATATCTGCATCTATGCTAATTAAAAGTCAGATAAAGGATACAAATTTGTATGTTTTCAGGCTTGTGTGAAGCCTGAATTAGAGGACTAGGAAACATATTAGATGACAATGTTCTTACTAAAGTAGTAAATTATTCCATAAGTCCCTGCTACGGGGTTTAATCTGCTTTGTTTTCAGTCTGTTTACTGTTAAGATGACCAGTGTTGGCTGTACCAGACATAGGGGAAGAGATTGCTACAGTGATCTCACTGTGGTTTCTGTGTCCCCAGGATAACTTTCTGACATGCATGAAAAAGCCCTTCTACTCCTGTGTCCAGCATACAAGAAAGAGGAAGAAAGAATTTAATTAATTAGGAACAATAAGAGAGCTTTCATTAAAATTCAGGAGGCAAAAGCCATCCCCAGCCCCAGGAGACAGAGATTTGACGTGCTCTGGAGCAGATTCCTGTGAGTCAGCTGGCAGGAGAAACCCATGCACACTCTGCAGCCACATCCTGTGCCTGGGGTGCTGCCTCGTGTCCTGTCACAGGCCAACAGAACCTGACCTCCATCCTATGCTACAAATTCAAATCTCCTCTACCCACAGCCTGTGGAATGCACACTCCCTCTATGTGCACAAGAGACCATTTTCAGGTTTCTTCACATATTACTTTTGTTCAGTACAACCTTATTAAGCACTTACAGGCTCGGGCCTAAGGCATTTTAAATTTCCTGCATAAAGCATATATTTTACATCAACAAAACCTTCACTTTCGGTTTTGAAATGCTGATGAGGCTAACACACTGATCATTTGCCTGCCAGGTTATTTTCTTACTTACCATATGCTGGCTGTGAAGTTTTTCCAGAAGGGTGTTGTCTGTGCCTTTGGGGAATCGACTCTCTTCATTCACCAAAGCCAGTAGACCCAGCTTCTACAGTCAAACAAGAGATGGACTTTTACGGTCAGCAAAAGCTCTAGCTACACAGCACCAAGCCAAGAACTGGAGGTCTGGACAGCACATTGAGCAATTACCCCTGAGTTATACCCAGCAAAGCTTGAGCTGAAAGCAGAATTCTGGCCAGTCAATGCATTCAGCAAGCAGAACGTAAGAGGAGATAATTTATTAAAAAGTCACATTAAGGTTTTACTTAAGCTCTGTTCCCTGTCTAAAACTATGACACCCTCCCCAGGCTTACTCTCAACAATGAGTAGAGATCTGCTTTCTTGATGAGCTGGGACTGTGGCTAGAACAGCTCATACTTTTGCCAGATCACGATGGGAAGAGGATCTAAGCAACTACCTGTTTTTAAAACCAGGAAACCCCAGGGAAAGTCAAGACAATCAGCAGTCCCCACTGTGATCCCTGGAAACTGTCACAGATAACTGCTCACCTTCTCGATAAGGTCCAGGCACTCTGCATTATCCATCCAGTCAATGGCTTCCCAGTTTATCCCTTCCCTGACAGTCAAGAACAAACAGAACAAAGATGTGAAATGCAAGATCCAATGCCCTGAGATGCAGAACAGAAGTAGCTGAGCACAGCAGCTGTCCCAGGACTCAAGACGATTTGCAGGAATTAGGCTTTGCCATGGCTGAGGAAAAAGAATAGGACACACAATGCACCTCTAACACAAGGAGATGGAAATAGGAGACAGCCTTTCTTATCCGTCCCAGTGATTTGGACTGATGCTTATCTTGTCATTGAGTGAATTCCACACCAAGCACTAAAATTGTAGTTGCTCTCAGTTGCTCTTTCAGGAATGCTGACTATCAGCCCAAGTGGTGGTGACGATGGACAGTTTGCTACACAGCTTCAAGAGTTAACTGATGACTAACCAATCTGGAAAGCCAGCCTGAAGCACATCTGCCAGAAGACTGAACCACAAATTCATAGGTCCACCAGAAGAAGAGACAGGAGCAACTTTTCAGGGAGAGTTTTAAAGAAGATGACACAGATAAGCTGTGGCCTGGCATGCAGGGGACCTACAGGGTGGCCCTGCATCTTTCAGAATGGGAGCTGATGTAGGTACAGCAGTGCAATAAGCATGCTTTGAAAAACATCCGTGAAATTCTGTAAATCTGTGCTGAATGTGTTTTCCCCCTCTCTTACCACCTTCTCACACTCCCATAATACTGGCCATTTCTGTTTTCAGAATTCAGAGAAGCCTGGGAATAACTCTTGCTCAGGAATCCAAGGAAGACTACAGGCTATGTGTGAAGCTACTTACTGAGATTCTGATACAGACACCTTTTAGGTGAAAGCTAGCATTTTGAAGATAGTGAAGTTGTTGTAGACAAACCCGCCAGCCTAGGCTTCATACTTTCAGGTTCAAAGCATTCAGAAACCTGTGGGCAACAGTTGGAAGCAACAAACTGGAATAACTTCTGAAGAATGGAAAGAAGTATCTATTCCCCACAGGGAACGGAGTATCTTATTCATTTAATGACAAAAAATGTCAGTTCACATTGTTTCAAATTTTTGCAACAATGGGTGTCAGAAAGGCAATGTATTTTTACAAAACGACCTCTTGGATTCCTTCTAAGAGCAAGAAGACCTTCCAGAACTGAAGGGAGCAGATTTTTCTGAAACAAATCAAATCACAAGAGAATCAAATTATCTCTAGTGCCACAGACCCCTTGTGTAATCAAATGAAGAAATACATAGAGCTACTTACTAAACCTGAGGAAGCAGAGCTGATACTGTGAAAGATAAGCTTTAAGTACATCACCCTAGAATAACTTGTTGAGTAGTCAATAATAAAATGCTCTTGTTCTTTCCAAAGTTCAGCCACAGAACTTAAACTCCTATGCAATCATCAGGAAAAAATCTTTTGTCACTGTGATACCATTCTTAACACAAGCTTCCTGCAGTGGTAGAATTGGCCTGAGAAGTGAGTACATAAATAGCCTTGCAGTTTTGTAATCTTTAGAATTTCATGAATTGCCTATTCAGCGGTCTCCCTTTACAAGGCTGCTCTCATTTGCCCTCACTGACCCTATTCAATTGCTTCATTCACAAACATAAAGGCTTCTGTTTCAGAGCAAGAACTGAAGTATTTGTCTAGCAGCCTTCTCTAGAAGCAGAATACTCTAGAACACCCCAGGTACTTCACAAAATACAATCCAATATGAAGCCCACAGAAGAGAAACAGCTGTGCAGAAGGCCCCATGCTCTTTATGCTCAGGAAACAGCCTGATTTAAACCTTGCTGAGGAAAAGAGCCCTTTTCACAGCATAGGAATCTCTATGACTGAAAGCTGTTGGATATCTAATCATTTATCTTTAGGAACTCTATTTTTTGCACACCAAGATTCCACCTGCATAACACCACCACCACTTTAAGTAAATCATTACTGAAGTCAGTAATAAGGCCAGTGACCATGTGTTCTAATGGGTTAAAGCCCAAGATCTTCCCATTCAGCTGAGATAGAAGGGAATCTGGACTTCCCAAATACTACAAGGGAGAAATCTTTTGCTTGGAGTCAAGCGACCTATACTGGCAAAGCACACAGACAGTGCTTACAGAGACACGTTCACAGTCAGGGTTGCACTAAGGCCCAGCTGCCTCTCCTGCCTTAGTGGTAGGGACTGAGCAGCACAAAGGAGGAATGATGTCCTCCATTCTACCACCCATTAAAGCAATAGTGGCCTTGCTTCCTCTGTTTGTCACCTGTTGTACTCCAGCTGCTCCAAGGAGAAGATGTGTTTGTTGAAATATTCCTGGAGTTTTTCATTTGCATAGTTAATGTTAAACTGCTCAAACCGATTCACCTGTAAGAAGAAACAAAGGTTATAAAACTTAACATTCTTGTCCCTGGGCTCTAAAAGAATCTATAACAGTGATGGGGAAGGTGTCAGGCCTGGAATAAAGCCAGAGGACAAAGGAGGCAAGGGGTGTCAGATGGACATGAGGAGGACAGTATGGGGAGGTCCACTAGAATAGCTTTTGTAGCTTATGTAGGGTTAATTCAGTAGGCCTAAATGGTAGTAAAGGGTGCTAAAGACAATCACATTTCTTCTTCTTAGGAAGAAAGAAATATAATTCCCTAAGTGTTAGGTCACTGGGCTTTCTCTTCTCTGAAATATTTGAGCAGCCACTATATGGCTGTTCAAAATACATCCCTCATCAGTTGCAGTCAGAAGCATTACACAAAGGATTCTCAACACAAGGCAAAACAGATATAAACAAACAACGTGCATGTAGGAGTTGGACATTTAATTTATATACAAGTCAAAAATTCAGTATTACTTATCACAGCACAACTGCTTAGGGTCTGTGTCACAAACCAGACCTTGAACACCAGCCTACATGAATACAGGTGGCAGAAATGGGCAGCTAAATATATCTTGCTGCTACCAGGGGGAAGTGGCAGTGGAGAAATCCCAGGATGCCTATGCTAACCTAAACAAGATACAAATGAACCCAAATTCCTTCCTATATGCACTGACATCTCCAAAACCAACCCAACCTGCAAAAGACAAAATCCTGACCTGAAAGTTCTCGAAGCCAAAGATATCCAGGATGCCCACAGACTTAAAGTTTTCCTTGCCTTTGATCTTCGTATTAATCTTGCTAATGAGCCATGAAAAACACTGGGAATAGAGCGCCATAGAGAGGGAGTCCCTGGAGTCAGCTGCCTGTAAATACAGAGAGATAAAATGAGTCACAGGAAGAAGAGAAGGCATAAGGGGCACCACGAATCTCTGTGGGACTTTAGGTTCTCCACTCCTCTTCAGACATCTCAGCCTCTGTACTGGTTGTGTATGGTGCAGTAATTATATGTACAGTCAACATTCAAGTTTGCAAATATCACAGCCACACACAGATGTACCATGTATGACCTTTGGGTACCTGAACCTGAGAGGCTGAAGGAAGTAGCAAAATCACTGACATCTTGTCAAACAAGTGCTGGGGCAGGGAAGGTGGCAAAATACCTCATGACTAAGCCCACAGCAGTCATTTGCATCACCTGAGCCAACATTTGCAGTGACAGGCAAGGTATTTCAGTTCACTACCCCTATTAGAACTGTCAAATGGGTGTCTGCTCAATTTTTCAAAAACTGGTAGGGCAGGATTTAATAAGAGTATTCTGTCAGCAAGCTACCCTCAAAAATCTCCTCTCGAAAACTTTGCTGCAAACAACATTATCTTACTGGAAGCCAGGTAGGCTGGCCAACAGCCAGGACACATGCCCCAGAAGAGCACAGGTTGAGTGACCTTTCTGGGCCTGACCCAACAGCCCATGCAGTGATCATAACTAAGTGACATAGGTGGAAAAAATAACTTAAACTGTGATGACTACCAGGCAGTAGATAACTGGGTGTATGTAAGTGTGTGGATGAATGTCCAAAACTCAAATTTTGAAATCTCAAGCAAAAGCCTGCTATCTGATAGCTGTAACAGGAATGGCCTGGCTGTAAATTTTGATAACACTTGGACTAAACAAAAGTGGCATGCCCCAAATCCTCCAATTAATAAAGAGACACAATACAAAATGACAAATTAAGAGGGTGATTGCACACTGTCCTTCTGCACATACACTATTTAGACTGGGAAACTAGGGCTTAGGGTTCTGGAAAGAAGAGGACGCCAAAAATAAGGTCTCCCAAAAAGAAGACATGATCCTAGAGAGTAGAAAAAGGGGCGAGAAAAGAAGACAGCAAAGATCTTCACTGGAAGAAAGATGCTGGAAGTGGGGAAAGATCCTAGAGATCACAGACATGTGGAGACAAATGTCAGGGTATGCCCAAGGACCTTGTCTGGTAGTTCCTGAGACTGGTAAATGCAAGGAGCTACACAACATGAACCAACACAACTTTCTGCCCAACACTCCTGGACAAGCAGCAATCTCCTGACTGGGAAAAGAAATTGACATCTAATGAACATAATACTGATGGGTGAGTGAGAAAATATGTGAAATAATCAAGTAGGATAAAAGCTATAATCTTGTCATTTCACAAATAAACCTCAGTATCTAGATCACTTACAGGTTGTTTACTCTGTCTCGCCTGTGACACCAGGGTAATTCCTTCAGTAGGGCTAGCAATGACAGAGATCTAAATGCATCTTCATCCTCTTCAGTTTTGCAAGCCTGAATAACGTGACCTCTCCTGTTCTGCTTTGCTAATGGCACAGGCCAACTGCCTCTGAATCCTCCCAGCCCCTCTCAGCAAGCTCCTGAGGTTCAGCCTGCAAGATCCTCCTTTTCACCCAACCTGGTTTTTTCCTCCTTTCTGTTCCTGGGTAGTATCCCCTCTCCAGCATCCCAAGGCCGAGGACACAAAACAACTTCTGTTCTTCACAGAAGAGAACATTTCAAAGCATGGGCATGCACACCTTTTCTGGGTATTTCTTCTGACCATCAGATAGTCTGTCTTATTAGTTGGGACTGAGAATGCCCTCAAGGCCATGTCTCTGTTGTGTCTCTGGCCACACAGTAAGTTGGACTCATCTTCCAGGAACAGGAACTCCCCATCCAGCTGTAAGCAAAGCCACTTTCCCCACAATATGGCTCAAATGAGATCCTCAAAGACTCCTTTCACACTCCCAGCTTTGCCCGCCTTCAGGCCAGTTCACCCATTCAGCCCACTGAAATGTCAAAGCTCAGATGGGTAACGAGCCCATTACACAATGAGAAATCCCTGGCAGCTCTATCAATGCATTCCCACAAGTGGGAATAGGCAGGCACAGTACATGAGGGCTTAAGCAGGAACAGTCTTTACAGGCCCAGTGATCAGTGCAACAGGCTCACCTAGTGAAGACAGCTAAGCAGTAGCATCCATTTGCTACAATGAATTTCTTGCAGCCTTTGTACTTCACTGGCCTGCAAGCAAAAGTGTGGGGTCCAACACACACAAATGCCAGGAATAGCTATACTATCAGGGAAAGCTCTGTTCAGGGAGACTCTTGTAAATCCTGCAACTGCGCACTGTTGCTCTGGACTGCATGGAGTGTCTCTGGCATTATTTGTTATCCATCCTTGTGCGCTGATATAGAAAGATGTGGCTTATTTAGGACAGCCGAGAAGAGAAACTGTGGTACCGGATACTGAGGATATCTACCACAGACAATAGGCTGAAAAATAATTTTCACACAATTTCATTGCAAAGAAATGTCACAAACTATGAAAAAAAGATACCATTTCTTAAAGGCAAAGGTTAGATTGTGATGTGCTAGCAGGTGTGTTCGCAGCAAGAAAAGAAGCTGTAATTACTCTGCTGTAATGAGCGCTGCTGAGACTTCAGCCTGAATATGGTGTCCAGTTATAGGCACTCCACTTCTTGAAAGATGTGGGAAAACAGAGACAGAAGAGATTTAGAAAATTACTTACAAGGAAGCATTGAAGGAACTGGACTGTTTAGCTTAGAAAAGAGAACACCATGTGAAAAACTTCACAGAACCAGAAGCTTATAAGGTAGACAGCTGGGATACCAAAGGTAATCTAAATATGAGGAAAATCTTTTCAGCTCCAGACTCCACTGCAACTAGGGCAGGATACCTAAAGAGGCTGTGAAATTCCTTCCATGGGAAATCTGAAGAAAAGTTAGACAGACATCTGTCAGAGAAAGCCTAGGATCTCTGGTTTCTCTGCCAATGTAGGGGTTGGATTGCTAACCCTCTGCAGTCCATGCCAGTACAAGGTTTCCATTACAGATGTTCATTTTGATATAATATGATGCCTCTTTCATCTTAGTAATATTATTCCTTGTTTCCTAGGGTCTTGCATTTTATTAATGACAGAAGATTGTCTAGACTTATCTGTGCATGGACATAAAACACCAAGAGTGCCCTCAAGTGATCAGCAACACCAAGTTAAGGTTAGTAGGCACAACGCTGTAAGGAACCACAGAGAAATGTAACAGATATGCAGGACTGGCTCCAGCATGCAGTATAGGTTCAGAAGATGAGAACTACATATCAGTTTATTTGGTCCTTCTTTACACTTGTGTGTAGATAAACAAAGAAGCTACTGTGGGGTAAGAACCCCCATCTGCTGGATGTTTTGTGGTGACTGTGTGCAAGCTTTTATCTTCCAGTAAATGCAGTGTAACCTGGGAGTTCTGCAAGGTAAAAGCATGCACACATACAATTACCACAAAGCATCTGATGTACCTTCTGCATGACACAAGCATGACCAATTCCTGGTGAGTGAAGGTGACTTAAAACCAGTATTGTGCATTGCCATTTGCAAGTGAACTCCCCTGTAAAGCCTACAAAGCAGAGTCAACACTGGGACCTGAACTACCAATAAGGGCCAAATACTTGAGGACACAGCTGACAACCTAGGGCCTGTTAACAGGAAACACTAAGCTTGAATGGATGATACAAGAGGGAGACAGAGGGCCTGGAAATGCAGAAGTGGCAGAAGCAGCAGCATACACTAGGACACTTACCTGCTCCACAGTAAGAGGGGAGCTGATTTCTTCCCCACGCAGGATCATGGACCTCTGTGTCAGTACTTCAGAAAGTTGAAAGGCGTCTAAACCCAGGAGGTCACTGGCAATGTTCAGCACTAATAACAAAGGAGGACACACTTTTTACTCCTGCATGGATCCCCGTCACTCACAGGAGATCCATATTCTGCAGCTCAGTGAGGAAATCCCAGGGACTCCTACAAGGCACCTGACTAAGCCCCAGCACAAAACATACTCCCCTCTACTTAATTCTTTTTGGCATACTCAAAGCTGTAAGCTCACATATGCAGTCTGAGGCAGGGTCAGCACCCATTATGGGCCACTCATATGAGTCAGCCTTTCTATGACAACAGGAAGTGCAAAGCACTGCATAAAGCTCAGCACCAGCAAAATATTTATTAAATGAGAAGATACGTTTTCCTACAGGCACAATAGTGCAGTCTGAGCATGGGATTGCTAAACTTGGATGTCAAGAAGAGAAGCAATTAACTTAAGACTTGAAGTGCTTGTAATATGTATTGCTTCTGTCTGTTTAGGGATTCACTTTACCAGACCAGCTCAGACTGGATAACTGTAACAGAGTGCACGCTAGTAGATGCTTTGAAGGAAGATGTGGGAATGTCTGTTAACAGACTACTTTTATCTCAAACTCCCCTCTGTTCCTATTTCTTCCTGCTCTTTCAATGCAAAAGAGAAACTGTGAGACTGTGGACACTGAAAGTATCCAGGAGAACAAATGGATCACAGGGCCACAGCCAAACTAAATCATACCTGTGCTCTGGAGACATGCACCCTGTGGCAGTGCATTTGCAGGGTTAAACTGCAGGGAACCTGCTGGCGAAGACACTGCAGACCAGCACAGCAGAGGGGGAAAGGACAATGGACTGAACTTTATTGGGGGTCTTAAGGGACTTTGCATGGTCTACCAAGTTGCTAGGGTCCCACTTACCCGCTTTTGTTGTCACCTGGGCCCCACCAGCTGTCATGAATTCAACATTTCCCAAATGAAGTGTGCCAGAAAGAAGTTTGAAGATGTCTCTGATTTCTTCAGTGCTGAAGTCCACCACCTTCATGGCAGTCTATGCAAAATGTTGGCTAACGTTGGTACATATAGCCACAGTATAATGCAACCACCACATTCATGCCCAGTCCATGTAAGATGTAAAACTCAGAATTATCGTCATTGTGAATCAAAGTGAAACAGGATGGCACAGTCTCTCTCTCAGCTATACATCTATCGGCGATCTTCACTGTCTCCCACTCTTTGCTTCATTTACCCTATCCCCATCTAAGGCAGGTGGGCATCTGCCCGATCCTCAAGTTGGACTTCCCTGCTATCTTTGCTGGTCTGTCACAGGAAGAATGTGTTTGTCTGTGCCTGTGTGAGGAAATCCTTCCCTGAACAGTGGCAGTACAGGTTACAGATGTCACTGGACTGCTTCCACATTCTGCCTTATTGTCTTCCCTGAAGGACAGATTCATATAATATACCTAATATACTCTGATCCATGTAACCCCTTTAATTCACTTTATCTTAGAATAGTAGATTTATGCAGCAAGATTTAAGACTAGTCTTTCATTAACTGCTAGAAGGTTAGAAACAAGTTACCAGATAACGAGGAAGTATGGCACATTCCTTCGGTCTTAGTGCATACACGTGAGTCAGGGTTCTTGGGGCATAAATTGACTTTGAGAGGCTGGACCTAGTTTTCAGGCATTTGCCCTGTAAGAGGGGTACTCCAGGGTTCTAGTTCTCTTCTTTCCTCCAGGCATCTCCTCAGCTGAAGTATAAATGCCATGTCACCACTGAAACCTCTGTTGTACAGGAGACACCTCCTTCCCTTGAATAACACCTAAGCTGGAGCTATTGAAATCCTAAACTGACTCCTCTCACCTTGCTTATCTGGTTTCACCTGCATTATTAAAGCCCTCAGGCCAATAATCACTTTGCAAACAAAGCATGAACTGCATATTCATCCTGCTAAACCCATAACCTCTGGTAAAGTTACAGATGTCTATTGAAATCTGTGTGGTATTTCAGAATATGACATTTGTACAGGTGATACAACTTTACCAGAACACTTTTGAAGAACACTACCTTCAGACCAAAGTGTTCCCCTTCTAATGGTCCATGTGAGACTTCCTGCATCAGGCCATGTAGAGGGCTCCCAGGAACTATTAGGAGGTGGGGGGTGGGGTTCATGCCCCCCAAAGTCTCCATCATTCTAAATTATTATTCATCCTTGACTGTTTCCCAAATTCCCCCATTTCTGTACAATAAAACCACCTTTTGAGCCTTGTTTTTACCATAAACAGGTACAGCTGAACTTCAGACTTGTTGAACACCAAATTCTGGCTTAGGGCAAATAAATTCTGCCTGTGAGATCTAGACCCTGCAGCATGTTTAGCCCATGAGATTGTGTCCAGAAGTTCAGGAGGAGTCAGGACAGGACTCACCATGACCTTACTGAACATCTCTACGTCATTCAGGTTCTCGTCAGTCACACAGCCAGACTGGTTCAAGTAGCGGTAAGTCTCTGGCTCAGAGAGGGAGAGACTCTCTGCAACAGAGGAAAAAGAGGCAGGGAAGAGAAAGACAACAATTTCTTTAGCAATCAGCCTTTTCATTCCATCATCTTGGTCCCCCAGAACTGCGTATGTTTACCATAGGGACAGTTCATGTGAAGCGATTCCATATCCCTCCAAAGCCACACCTAGACAGTGAATGCACTGGGGAAAGGGAAGAGGAGGTGTGTGGTAGCAAAGCTTGCAGATGGTATGCAAAATGATTTCAAACAGTCAAATCCCAAGCTGCAGAGTCACAGAAGAATATTTCAATACTGAACTGACTCAGAAAAAAAAAAGATGAAATTCAAAGTGTACAGAAAAATGTTCTTAACTATACATATACAGTAATGACCTCTAAATTAAGTATCACTACTTGAGACAGAGTTCAGAGAGTCACAGTAATATTTCTGAAGACATTATCTCAGTGCTGAGCAGCAGTCAAAAACTGAACACAGTTCAGTTCCTTCAGTTTTAGAAGGAACACAGAACATAAAATGAGAATTAGGTCTCTGTACATATCTGTAGCATGACCACATCTTAAATACTATATGCAGGTGTGATCCTCCATTTCAAAATGGATAGAGGAGAACTAAAAGATCTATGGAGAGGAGAGACAAGGATGATAAAGAGCCCAAAACACATTACAGAAGTGAAGCAGCTTGGGACACCAGCTTGGAAAAGGAGATGGGGAAGAACAGCAGAGATCTGCTGAAGAAAAATAATCTGGTTTGTATGCTTTCCCTAAGTATCTGCTGATAAACATGGTCCCCACTATTTTTCTTTGCTTTAGATGGATCTCTGAATTGACCTACATGACCATTCCTGCATGAACTCCCCAGAACTGAAGCCCTACTCCCTTCCACTCTCTGTCGGGCCCATTTCTTCCATCTGATTATTCTAACACACATAGAACAAAGGCATAAAGAAATTCCCCAGTTCCTCAAAACCAGAGTGCAACTGTAATGTGTTCCTGCCTGCCTATCTGACCTCTTCAGCAAGACAGACCATCAGTGCTGAGCAGTGCCCAGAGCAGGTGCACACAAATGTTAAGGGGGTGCTGCATAACAAAGTGGATTCTTCCACAGCCTGCAGCTGCCATTTTCTCTGCATGCCCTCTTCCAGACCCACCTCTCCCTTCCCCACATACAGAGCTATAAACCCTTTGTTCTGATACTAGACGTGTTTTGACTCTAGTCCTGCAACTACACCACTGGTCTTTCCATTTCTTACCTTTCCTATTACCTATACTGAAAGTTTGTTGTAAAGATATCTGTCAGTCCAACCTTTGAACTCCTTGAACAGCTCCCATCAGCATCTGAATCAAGACTCTTTACCCTTCCTTTGCCTCTAGCCAGTTTCATTACCTCATTTCATTGCACAGACTTTTCCCTCCAGCTCAGAATGCCTGAAGTGTCTTTTCTCATATAGCATTTCTGTCATCCTCAGCCTCTTTCTCTCAACTCCCCTTTCTGTTTCCCATGATATCACCATATGGCCTTCAAGAAAAAGTTATATACGAAGTACCTGAAATATCCATGCTCTAACTGACTTACACCTGCTTCACACACTGGACTGGAAAGAGGACAGAGCCATATCCCAGAAAATGAAATTACCTTTCTGCTCCCCACTCACACCAGCCAGCAGGGCATAAAAGATGTGGTAATTTCTCTCTCCGGGGTTCTGGTGTACCACTCTGTTCTGAAACAAAGAATACAGGAGTAGCCAGTAGAAAGAGATTGCACTTGTGGTTGCAAAGGCAAAGACAGGACCAGGATACAGGTAAATCTCCAGGGCCAATGCAGAAGAGGGGCTTCTTCCAGTTTAGTGATGGTGTTGTCTAAGTAAGCTTTACATCAAGATCTTGTCACATATGGTTGTGCAACTGAGCACAGACTTCTTGGAACTCAGTTGAAGAGTGTGCTCGTGGACAAACTGAACCTTGTCAGTTCTGGCCCTGCTCCTCAGTGAGTTCCTGAGTCCAAATTAAACTACATCAGAGCAGAGATGTCTGCATGTGGAGTTGTACCCCCATATTCCTCTCT
The DNA here is from genome assembly GCA_026212715.1 of Elanus axillaris. Lineage (NCBI taxonomy): Eukaryota > Metazoa > Chordata > Aves > Accipitriformes > Accipitridae > Elanus > Elanus axillaris. Next base: position 35,094,345 of record JANZLQ010000001.1, read on the forward strand.
ATGGAATTGAGTTTCCAGATTACTTGTTCTCCCTCCTTTTCCCCTTGGTAAACAGCTTTTTCTTGGAGTCTCTCTGTAATGCACAGGGTTTATCAGACAGGAGGAACAGGCTCTGACAGTATAAAACAAACATTGATACTCCACCACCCTCTTCCTCAGTTGAGACAATTGACATAGTAACACCTAAAGAGCTGATGTCTATGTGCTGTGACAGAGGCAGCATCATCCAGGAGCAGATCTGGCACTGTCACACCATACTGTGAGAAGGCTCATCCAGCAGTCAGTAGAGGCGATACCTACCTTTTCCAGTAAATCTGAACAGCATGTTAAGGAGAAAACATTCAAATGACATATGCACAGATCTCCTGATGACTGGCAAAGAATCTTCTAGACACATTGGGGTGAACCCTGTAACAAGCAACAAATCATTAAATAACTGACATTTTGGAAAGTGGACAAAGAGCGGTTCCAAACGTCATCTTCGACTCTCTCTACTCCTTGCCCAAGGAGGTATTATGTGACAAAGAGAAATTTAAAAGGGCTGGGTCAGATAGAGCATTGGACCTGCACAATGGTGAGGTAACCTAACAAAGGATGAGCCGCATTAAGGACAGCTAGAAAGATTAGAGAGGCCACTCTCATCTGGAAGTCTGTATTGCACATAGCATGTCTTGCATCAGTTCTAATTGCTTCTCTAAGAGACTGCTATCTTTAATCTACTGACAGCACAAAGAGCAGAGACTAAACAATCCAAGCCTGTTATTTACAACAGTAGTAAATTCATCTGGCTGCTACACCAGTGGAAATTGGTGTGGTTTGCAGTCATCAGCAGCTTTGAACATCAACATCAAGAAATGTAGCCAGGGCAGCTTTAGCTGCCTCATGTAGACAAAAGATATGTCAAAGCCTTTGGGAGAGGGATACATGGGCCTACAGGGAAGAAAGTCGTCATGGCACAACATAATTCAACTATATCCAGCCTTCCCTGTCCTTGTCACTGGAATAGGCTCCTCAGGGAAGTGGTCATGGCACTAAACCTGTCAAGAGTTCAAGGAGCATCTGGACGATGCTCTTAGTCATATGGTTTGGTTTTAGGTAGTCCTCTGAGGAGCAGGGAGTTGGACTCAATGATCCTTATGGGTCCCTTCCAACTTGAGATAGATATTCTATGATTCTATGATTAGGGTTCCAAGGTCTACTGGAGATGGGCAGCCTAAATAAGGGAGTCATAATTGGCCCTCTAAATTCCTGTTCTCTGCATCCAAAAATTGTGCAGAATATATTGATTCTTAGCTTGGTCTCACTTTTGCAAATCATTAATTCATTGGCAGAGCTAACATAAAGGAACAATCTTCTGGGGAAACCAGGTTCCAATCAACATGAGGGATCTTCCTAGGTAGCAAATTCTAGAGATTTAAGTACCAAATGTTGTGATTGCCAAAGTGAAAAGTCAAACTATGTCCCTACCTAACGTAGTATATAGGCAAAAGGTTTTCAGACCTAGGTGGTGCAGAGCCACAAAACAAACACTTCTTCCCCCTTCAAGTTTCAAATTTGCCCACGGTTATAAACTGGCTTTGAGAAACTGTGATAAGGGATTTCCTGACCCACTCTGAGCTCTTCCTTATCTTCACTGGCTCCATTCCATTTCTGGTCCACTGAAGAAAAGGATACAATCAGTTACTCGGCCTCCCTGGATGTGTCCATGTTGAGAGAAGTGCAGCTGGATGAACTTGCCAAAGCGGCTGGAGTTGTTGTTATACACTGTTTTGGCATTTCCAAAAGCCTCCAGAATGGGGCTGCAGAAACAATGCAATGAAGATATGCTTGGTGATGGGATACTATTAAAACAAAGCATGTACCCAGTCTTTTGCCATTTGTACAGCGTGCACCGCCATGTGAGATTAATTTGTTACAGCATCAGACTGGACAAGCAGGAGGAGCTCAAGGGCAAGGAAGGATGGCAAGAGAAATTTAACACGCTAGATAAATTTTAAAACTTTGGGATTGGAGTTAATTAAATCAGTCCCCAATCAGTATGGGCAACTGGTGTTCACACTGTCAAGGGCATTCCCCACCAGTGTGGCTTCAGGAAATGAAAGGTGGCAAGACCCAGCGAGGCTGTGTGCTTAACACAGCAGCATCCCATGAAACAGGCTTGTATTTTTTTTCATGATTTTCAGAAGCATTGGACATATACAGCAAACACCCTGTAGCTTTAAACCACATACTTTGTTTCTGCTTCTACCTTTGCAGGAGAAGACAGTATAAGCCATCTCTTAAAATTACAGGCAAACATTTTCAAACTAACAAACAAACATAGTACTAAACTGATTTGTTTGGTACTGAAATTTGATACTGGAACACACAAGTCCTTGTTACTTAAATCTTGCTTAGGTTGAACAGGCCACATGGTTTCCAAGGAGAGGGACTGTACACACACTATAGGTTTGGAAACTTAATTCTGGGAGCACCATATCATTCACTTTAGGGGAAAAAAAATTTGCAAAAAAATCTATCGCCAAACTGCAGATGGGTGATGAATTGAAGACATATGTCTCCTGGTCACCTTCCTTTCTTCAGGAGGCTCATTCAACATGGAAAATGGTGAGTTAAAATGCAGCTTGGTTCTTGCTCCACAAGGGAAAAGCCTAAACCTTTCAAACTGATATGCTGGATCCAGGATTAAAATATTCATTTTTGCAATGTGGCCAATAATCTGTAGGCCCAACAAGCAAGGAGTCATGGAGATGCTACAAGAACAGCCCATATGTGGTCAGGTTTAATTTTAAAACATGGATATTTTTTCACAAAAATTATTGCTGTTACTACCCTGAAAAATACTGGCTTTTTACACATCTCCATCGATCTACTGTGCAGTTCCGCTGGAGGCAGGAGCAGATACAGGATTATTCACAAGTTAATAATTATTAACGTGACAAATAATCACAACTACAGATACCGCTGGAGTTTGCTGAAAGCTTGAGGCCTTGCAAGCAAAAGCTGTCATTGTGGGAAAGGCCCAACAACCTTCAGGAAACTTCAGGCAGTATTTTCCTAACTTATCTCTTGAAAATACCACTTTAAAGAAACAATGGCATAGAAATGAAATTGCTCTGTTATAGTATGTTACAACCATAGAAATCCCAGTCATAGGAATCTGTGTGCACAGATCAGGAACCAGGTTCCTTGCCCTGGAAAATTTGAACTCCAAGACCCAGACCTCTGAAACAAGTATGTAAATAAGGACATTGCACAGGAATGTCTCACTGAGCACACCAATGCCATGAAGCAACAAAAATTAATGGGGACAACCAGAAAAAGGAAGAATGAGTTTATGTTATATGACCACCACAGTTGCAGTGAGAGTGCAGCAACAAGCCAGCCAATCTTTATGGCTCTACATCATGTTAAATTAGATAAGCAAAGCACAAGGAAGTATCTTTATAGTTTAGTTTGGCAATGGGCTCATGCACATGATTGCGGAAGTCTTTCAGGGATGGGGGAGGAAATAGGCACGTGGGTGTCCGAGGCTGGCGGCAGCTGCAGGACAGAGCGGTGGGTGGGTGAGCTGACACAGCCAGGAATGGGGGCAGGTGCCTGGGTCAAACTGCCCACGCCAGCAGGGTGCCAGCAGGCACATGCCAGCGCGGCATTTGATGCAGCAGCGAACCACACGAGGCGGAGTGGACCAGCAGGAGGGTGATGCTGGCTGTTTGGCTGGATGTGGGCAGGGTGTGTTGCAGGACTCAAAATGATAGGAAGCAGTTTCAGCAGGGCAGCAGAAGGTGAAGCCTGGATTTTAGAAATATTGCAACTTATGCAGGTCCAGGACTGAGAGGCATAGCTGAAGACAAAAAAGAAGATTCGAAGATTAGAGGGATGAATAACAGGAGAGGTGGCTATGCTATTAGCAGTGTCACCCAACATGGAGAAGGGAGCTTCAGAGCGAAACAAGCAAGAAAAAAAGCTGAGAGGAAAGTCAGCAGAATTTTTAATGGACTGATGGATATTTTCAAGAAGGAAAACAGACTAAATCAACAGTGCCAAGGAAGTTTTCAGAGCCTGATTTCTGAGAAATATACCAAGCATGAATGTTACAACAAACAAGCAAATGATAGAAAGCTGACATAACACTTTGTTTATAATGCTGCCTGAAATGGAGAAAGAATCCAGCATTGTTCCTGGGTATGCACTGGGGCGCAAGGATGAAAATCCGCCATAAGCTAACCCAAGGAGGGCCACTGGCAGAGCAAGTGAAGCTGAACTGCAAACATATGAGGTCGACTCATTAGGAGTGGTAGCAGCTTCTGGCTCTGGGCCAGGTCTTCAGCTTCTCCAGGGAAAAGGTGACAAACCAAATTCTCTTGCACTCGCACTGCAATAGCTCACATAGCACTAGAAGTGTATGCAAAACGAGTTGCAAGCTCTTACTCCACCTCACAGCTGTGGGATCTTGCAGACTCAGGAATCACCTACCTACCATCGTAAGCTTTCTGGATCACAGTCAAGTTACTACTTAACTGCTAAGCGGGCTTGACCCTTCTAAGGTGCTTGCCTTAGAGCAGATTTTGCAGATCTTGAGTCATGACTGTATCACACTTAAGAGCTTCTTCCAATTTGCCAACAACCCTGGTAAAATCTGCACATCTCCAAAGGATAAATCATCCAACAACCGCCTCTTGAGCACCAGGTCCAAAGGCAGCAACACTTCTGCTCGATGCTGCTCTGCTTACAAGGATCCTAAAAACTGCAGTGCTTTTGCAGCTGCCACATTAGACATTGCATGTCTGCTTGGGCTATTTTCACCACAGTTACTAGTAACTATTTTGCGTCACTGTCTTCCAGGAAACATTCCTTCTCTCTACTCTCTGGGCCCTGAAACGTACCACTTGCGTGAGAGTCACTTTTACACAGATGGTTCAAAGGATTCCAGCCTATTACACAACTAGATTCTGTTGCAGACATCTGATTTACTCCTCTGGAGGTTTCTGCAACTATCACAGGCTCAAACTGGGACCAACCTGCAGCCTCGCCCTTGACCAGTACTGAACCACAAGACCCCCCAGCAAGGTCCTCCAATCACTGGCGAGACAGTCTCGTGTTGGGGAATTTTTGTTTAATTTAATTTATTAAATAGCATTCAGGTGTTAAGAAAAGGGAGGACAATAAAACAGACACTTAAGTAAACTTCTCTCCTTCCTCTTCCCAAGGCTTGCCTGAAAGTCAAACACCTATTGCCCTCCTTTCCTTAGCCTCAGCTTCCAATTTTACCTTAGGTTACAAGCAGCCCCTCACAACTCCCCCCACAAGGCAGCGGGCAGCACAGGAGGCTGCAGTCACACACGTAACAGTTTCTTGCTGTTGCTCTTTGCTTCCTTGTTTTCCCTGCTGCTCTTTGTCTCTCACTAGTTTCCTCAGCTGCACTTTGCTTCTTCAGGTTTTCCTGACACTTTTTTCTTTGATGTCCCTGTTCCAGCATGGGTCACGGTCTCTCAGGAGTGTCCCTGCCCTGGCACAGGTCACGGTCCCTCAGAGGTGTCAGGACCTCCTTTGGCATGAAGGATCCCCCACAGACCATGTCTCCACCCCCTCATGGCTGCCAGTTTCTTTCCCAAACATGTTTGGTCCAGGTGCCAGGTGCTTCCCTGCCTGCCCGATGGCTCAGCAAGGTTTTGGCTGGTGGTGGTTATTCCCTGGTGCCAGCTCCAGCTGAGACCAGCTCTGACCAGCCCGGGGCCTCCTCCCACACAAGCCCTGCTGCAGCCTGCAGAAAACCTTCTTGCTTGAGTCCCTTACAGCTCCCATGGAAGTTTCTCAGTGAAATCACCTGCCTGGACAGCAAGAGAGCTGCAAGGCAGCCCACAGGACCTCTGAGGGCAAGACATACCAGCGGCCTGAAACAAATGGACACCGGGAGAGAGTGCAGGGGCTAAGGGAGGAGACCAGGAGCCAGAGCGTGACAGAGACTCACCGTGAGCACAGCCACAACCGAGACCTGTGGGAGACGGGGATGATCTGGGACAGCCAGGAAGGGACGTTACCCACGTCCCCTCCAGCCACTGCCATGAGAGATGTAGAGCTGGAAAGAGGGAGAGCGCAGTGACATGCCGGTGAGCTCAAGGGTGCAGCTGGGCAGGCACAGGGGATGAGTTACTGAAGGAAGGAGAAATCCCAGCCTTGGCTAGAGCATTAATTCTCCGGCTGCCACGCACACCCTGCACTGCTATTGGAAAGAAGACTAATTCATCCATGGGCAGCTGGGAGAGCAGCCAGCATGAGGCATCCTGGTGAGACTGTGACCTCCGCATTTCCCTGACGTGACACCGTTCAGCTGCGTGATCCTCACTGCCCGGGTTTGGCTCCATCCACATCCCAGCTGCCCAGAAGGCAGTGCCCCTGCCAAAGGCAGGCTGCCCCAGCACACCGGCATCTGCAGGGATGGGGCCCGCATGCTCATGAGGGTGACCGTACCTGCTTTCCAGGATGGCTTCTTCCACATGAGTGCTCTTCTCAGACGCAGGGGCCCCGAGGGAGGTCTGGCTCATGGCTGACAGAAATTTCAGCAGCAACTTGGTGCTCTCAGTCTTTCCAGCTCCACTTTCTCCACTGTTAAGAAAAAACATACATTTCATTCACAAACCCGGGACAGGCAGAGCTAATGACCATCCCACCCGCAGCAGAGAAGTGATCTCCAGGAATAAACATGTGGCATTTCCACTGGGGCAAGCAAGGATCAGGCAAAGGGTAGGGAGGATGGTGTAGATATTTAGGCAGATGTCATTGCAAATGGAGCAGCAGGAGCAAGGCATGTAATGCAGTCCAGGAGTAGCCGGTTCTCCCATTTCTAACCTTATCAGAACACATTGGCTGTCATGACGCTTCCACAAGCAGCAGTAGCACTCGTTAGCGGTGGCGAAGATATGGGGAGGCAGCTCACCCAGGCGGTGCTGTCTATACAGGTCTATGGCATCCACACTGTACAGACCAGGGATGGGTTTGTAGGGATTTACTGAGGCCAAGATGGAACCAATGTTTGTCTAGGCGGAGAAAACAAAACACAGCAAGGAAATAAAGGTCCTGAAAAAAAAAATCACAACAAACCCAGACCCTGAAGTAATTCATGGTGAAGAGAGAAAGCCTAAATAAGGAAGTTGGGCTTCAGCAGAGCTCCCCAATTTGGCAAAGAATGTCACTCCCCAGGGCAGGGCCTTGCACAACTGGGTATGAATGAGGCAGTTTGAATTTTGCTGCTTTACAATAAAACATTCTTAGTCTGTTGTCTTTGCTAAATTAAGCTTACACAATTTAAAAGCATGAAGCCAGCTACCATGCACTGCGCTTGAAGCTGAAAAGCAGAGCCAGGACTGAAGGAGTGTCAGGAGATACCTTCAATGCCCCTACCCACAGTCTTAAATGGAGGAGGATTGGCAGGGTTCAAGCACCTCCTGAACAAAGAGGTGGGATACAGAGACACGCACACACACATGTGTGCAAAGAGCCACTAAAACATATTCTTTTTCGTCTGCTGAAAAGTGCTGTTTGGAGCAGCTTAAATCATTTGTTAAGCCAAATGAAAATTGACAGCTGAAGATGAAGTTCAGGATTTCAAGTCAAAACATTTCTACATTTTCTAAATGTTTTATTTTTAAACATTTATTTTGAAAAACTCACAGTTCAAGAAAAGAGTTAGTAAGATTTAAAATAAAATACCCAAAGCCCAATACTGAATTTCAAATGTATTCTTTTGTGAAGTCAGAAGGAAATTAATTTTGAGTTTGGGGGCATGACTTTTTCAGTTCAGCCAACCAGCTGAAATCCAGTTAATCTCAGAGCTGCAGTTCAGAGCAATGGTCCCACCTCTTTCCTAACAATGTCTTTGTAATATGGTCAACATCCAGCTCAGATGCTGCTGCTGTTGCAGTGGTCTCCTTCACAGGGACATCTTGGGCTGCTCTACTCCAGAAATACCCTTTCTTAGATTGCTGCAATAGGTGCCAAGCTTTGTGGTCAGGGACAACATCCAGTATTATTTCCAAACCGTGAACTACGAGTCACCACATACATATGCAAGGATTTGTATGCATCCATTGCAGAAGCTGTAAATGAAGCACTTGGTGACAAGAAAGACGCCTGCTTTCTTCCTGCCAAATGAAAACTGGGGCCATACTGCAATGCCAAGCTCTGAAGCCCGAAGCCAGACTGATAAGATGCTGTAGTCACCAAAATATTTAAGACTTGTTAATTAAAGCAGCAGTCAGAGATCATCAGGGGGAAAAAAACATCACCTAGGCCTAAATGCATTATCAGTATGAACAGGCTAGCAATGGAACAAGTCCTGGTGATGCTCTGACATGGACCTTTGTGGGCAGAAATACAATTCATTGGTGATGAAAGCAATAAGCAAGCAGATTATGTTTGGCAAGACGGGTAGGAGGAAATAGGAAAGCACTGAGAGAGAAAACATGGATTGGGAAAAAGCACTGTACAAGCAGTTAGGCAACAGACATTGCCCAGAGACTACAAGACAGAGGTCTCCATCCTAACACTTCTCCCAGACCTTCACAGCATTTTTTTCCCTCTCAGGTGTTTCATTTTGCATTTCCCACTCTAGTTTCAGCTCTCCCAAGGGACAGAGCTCATGCTGCAGTCCTTTCCAGAACTTCTTCCACTACAGCCATCTCTTTCAAAGATGTTTCTAGGAAATTTTTCCATCTCCCATTTGCAGTCTCCTCATCACCTGCAGTCCCTTATAGACAATTTCTATCTACAATTTTTAATAGCAGTAGCATCTATGCATCAACCATGTACGTACCAGCCACTCTATTAGCAAGGAGTGATCGTCCCCAGAGAATTCTGTAGAGCAGGACAAGCCATGTGTGGCATGTTTCTTTCTCAAGACAACAGAACCTACTTAGGCGGTTAGGCATGGCAGAGCTAGGGACAGCACAAAATGTGTCAGTACAGCCCCTGGCTCATTTATACATCACTCACATTATGTTGGGTCTACTTTTATTACAGGATACAGGAATTGCAGGAATGAAGATGCACTCCTAAAAGCTGCATGCTGTTGCTCTGCTTGCATAATTCCCTTAACAGTTTGGTAGAACTTGTATAGTATTTATTTGGAAAACAAAAATACCATTGAGATTGCCAGTATTCCTATAGCAAACTAATTATGGATACCACGCCCGTCTAGATATACTGTTACCTACACTCCCTGACCAGAAAGGATCCCCTTTAGGGGCTTGTGGTAGGATGCCTCCAGGCATACAGCTCAGAACTGCACCGTCATTTTTCACAGCAGTTGTCCACTTCATATTCTCAGTTTTCCATCCTCTCATTAATTATTTTTATTACTATTTATTATTTTTAACACTAGTAACCAGCATTCCAGGTTACCCATTCCTTCAGGTGAATTTATTTTCCAGAAAACGATGGTATTTCTCTCCTGTTTCTGATCTCTCTGATTTCCTTCCAAATATATTTGGCCCTGACTGATAGGCATAACTCCTCTCAATACAGCTTCATCTGCAACCCTAGCCTTCTATGTTCTATCTGGGGAGACCACTGAGGATGATATTAAACAAACTCAAGCCCTGTAACATTCATGGTATTCACAGCTCCCTGCAAGTCATTAGGTGGCAGTAGAGCTGACATTCTCAATTTCTGCTTAACTGAAAACTATATGCATCTGGGCTATGGCATAAACTAATAGTTAGCGATAAGGTAACTGCTATATTAATGTCTGCAGTGCAGAAATGCAAAACAGCACTTGTACGGTTTGACGTCCTCCAGGTCAGACACTGCACAAACGTATTCCAGATAGAGTCCCACTGTGGTGGGTTGACCCTGGCTGGACACCAGTTGCCCACCAAAGCCACTCTATCACTCCCCCTCCTAAACTGGACAGGGGAGGGAAAATATAACAAAAGGCTTCTGGGTCAAGATAAGGACAGGGAGATCACTCAGCAATTACTGTCACAGGCAAAGACTTGTTTTTTCCCCCAAGATTCAGGGAGAAAAATTAATTTAATTTCTTACCAGTGAAATCAGAGTAAGATAATGAGAAATAAAACCAAATCTTAGAACTCCTTTCTCCCTCACCCCCTTCTTCCCAGGCTTAACTTTACCTCTGATCTTCTCTACCTCCTCCCCCTCAGCAGCACAGGGGGATGGGAATGGGGGTTGGGGTCAGCTCATCACACGTCGTCTCTGCTGCTCCTTCCTCCTCAGGGGGAGGACTCCTCAGTCTTCCCCCACTCCAGCGTAGGATCCCTCCCATGGGAGACAGTCCTCCATGAACTTCACCAACATGAGTCCTTCCCATGAGCTGCAGTTCTGCATGAACTGCTCCAGCGTGGGTCCCCTTGCAGGGTCACAAGTCCTGCCAGAAAACCTGCTCTGGCATGGGCTCCTCTCTCCACAGATCCACAGGTCCTGCCAGCAGGCTCCAGCGTGGGCTTCCCATGGTGTCGCAGCCTCCTTCGGGCACCCACCTGCTCTTGTGTGGGGTTTTCCATGGGCTGCAGGTGGAGATCTGCTCCACTGTGGACCTCCATGGGCTGCAGGGGGACAGCCTGCCTCACCATGGTCTTCCCCACGGGCTGCAGGGGAATCTCTGCTCTGGCACCTGGAGCATGTCCTCCCCCTTCTTCTGCACTGACCTGGGGGTCTGCAGGGCTGTTTCTCTCACATATTCTCACTCTTCTCTCCAGCTGCAGTTGCCGTTGCACAGGGTTTTTTTCCCCTTCTTAAATCTGTTATCCCAGAGGCACTACCACCGTCGCTGACGGGCTCGGCCTTGGCCAGTGGTGGATCTGTCTTGGAGCTGGCTGGCATTGGCTCTATCAGACATGGGGGAAGCTTCTAGCAGCTTCTCATGGAAGCTGACCCCTGCAGCCCACCCACTACCAAAACCTTGCCATGCAAACCCAATACACCCACTCAAGGAGGGGCTTATAACCCTTCACAGAGGGGTTCTTCCCAGTGCTGAGCCTGTTACATAAGTCAGGCCCCTTCATAAATCTCAAAAAAATTCAGATCTGAGGTGCACAGCTGACACTCATGCACTATGCACAGGCAAAAAATAGACATCATGTTTAAACTTTAACACGTTTATACATGGATGGAGAAGGCACAGAACTAATGCTGAATAGGAGAAGGAATGGCATATCAGAGCTAGAGGAAAAGCTTAAGGAGATATGGCTGCTGTGACACTGTCACAGTGCTGGTGCTGTGGCAATTCTGGTGCAAGGCACAGACTGAAAAGGGAGAGGATCCTGCCTCACACTGCAAAGTGTGAGGAAGAAGAAAGGGGAGGAATATACCCAAAAGGGCAAAGAGCTCCACAAACACATAATCCACATCAAACACAGGTCAGGAAGAGCAGCAAGGGCAAGGGCCATCAAAACAGTGTGTGCACGTGGTACTGCCACAGGGTCACAAGGCTGTATTGATGGGCAACTGGCAAGGGGGTCTAGAGCAACAAAAGAGAGAATTTACAGTCTCCTCTGCATGCCAGCACAGGAGATGGTTCAGAAACAGGGTCACTTTATTGATCATTTCCTGGAATACAGGTGCATATGGTTTGGTTGCCTTAGTAACAGTTGCTATGCAACACAGATAGATTTACATTTTTCCTGTCATAATCTGAAAAACTCTGGGTGCACATAGCATGGACAAGCAAGGTAAGAGTAAAGCAAGGTAAAGCAGTCTTTGTAATATATCTTCCTTGTCCTCTCCAAGTCTCAGCAGAGCATGTTGCCACCGCAGTACTCGAGGGATGCCTCGTCCCAGGTGTGCTTTCCCTCACAAGTCCCTTTCCTGACACTTGCCTCACTCCTAAGGGTCCCAAGAGAGAAATCCATAGATGCTTTGAGTATTCATCTGTGTAAAGAGAGCAGAGCAACTCAAAAGAGCCAGAACTGCATGTAAAAGCAGAAGAATTAGGCAACAGGTTTGCTTTCCTGGTTTTGTTGAGCAGTAGCTTTATCCAGATCAGGAGGGATACTCAGCAACCACCTGTGTACTCTGCACTTTCCAGTCTGCTTGGCCATATAAACCTCTAAACAGCAATAATGGGGAATGTGAATGCCAGCTTGTAAAACACAGATGTTGATGGAGGATACATAGCTGCACAACTACCACAAAACCTACAGGTGAACATTCATGTTTTGGAAGTTCTTCTATAGATGTAAAGGGGCCCCTCTGGTAGGGGTAGGATTTCACAGGGCTGATAAAGCTGACATGGCAGAAAAATCTCCATTTCTATTCACATGAAACAATGCTCAGGAAACAATGCTAAAATTAGTATCTCACATGCAAAGTGGCAGCCCCGAAGCCAAACAAAAATCATTAGCCAGAAGGATGTGGCCCGGCTTGAGCACTTACATAGATGTTACCCTGTCGGTAGCGCTGGTGCAGGTTAAGCAGGATGGCAGCTTCATGCAGATCTCCCAGCATGGACATGTCTTCTACTCCATCAATGCTGGTCTGGTGCATTGGCAAAACCTTTTCTCTGGAAAGGGAGGCCTTAGGGTACTGGAATACCTGGAAGAATGGGGAGAAGGACAAATAAGCTCATGACACCTGGGCACATGGCCTGATTTCCTACCGGAAACATGCCCCTTTCCACAGCTTTGTACTTCAGCACTGGAAAAGGAAATTAGTAAGGCACAGATCTGCTCCCTATTTGTATAGTCATTCTTCCATTCTTGTTCCTAACTATTTGAGGTATCTGGCCAGAAACCATACAGCACACTCCCTTCTTTTGCTACAGAGTCAATCTCACCTTCACTACTGTCAGGGACAGATCCATGCAAGGTTACTTGATTTTTACTGAAATCCCCTTAGCAGGAGCAGGGCACCAGCCTCCAGCTGCACTAGGCTGGACAGGTATTACACACTGCACTCATGACTCTGAATATCAATGATGACAGTCTTTCACAAAAACACAGGTGAGATCATGTCTGACTGTGGGAAGGCTGAGACAAAGCATAGTCACATTCCAGGTTTGGCCCTCCATTTTCCATAGGAGCAGCCAGAGAGTGTCTGGGAGAGGTTGTCACATCAAGAGTAAAGGAGAGCAAAGCAGATGAGGAGCCACATAAAGTAGTGACACCCCGCGTGCATGCTGGCATGTACGTGTATGATGCAGCTTTCAAAGTGTTTGTACAGTTTGTACAGCTACTAACTTCTATCACTGCTCTGGGAAGTACCTACTTCTTTCTTCTCTATGCAGTCACACTCTTCTTGCCTCAATTGCTGCATCTTCCTGCTAGAGCTTCCTCCTCCTCAATAACCCACTCTTCAGCTATCAGGTCATCTTCTTCACCCCCTTTCAACACAGCTGAGATTATGTGACTGTTCCCCTCCACCACAGCCACCTCCCAGCCTTCCTTTCCTCCTCCTCAGGCACGATGCTGGCATTTCATAAAAGTTATTTCAGTTGCTTCCCACTCTTGGATTCAACCATGTGCCATCTCCCACCCAGCATCCCAAGCTGCACTGGATGGTAAGACCCAAGATAGACAGATGGGAGAGTTCATACAGGCAGCGTGGAGAAGCAAACTGGCCCGCAGTAACCCTTCCAAAAAAACTTGGGCTTTTCCTTCCCTTCTGGGGCTCTGGTCTCTACCTCATTTCCATCCCTGCCTGTCAGCCCTGCCAGGTGCCAGCAAGAAACTGACGGACTCCGCAGAGAACGAACCATGATCTATAGTGTTGATCTAACTGGTTTCTCCTGCCTGCTTTCTTGGAGTCCTTGGGCTGCCGTAGATGCTAGGGAGAGGCCAGCCACGCAGCTGCAGGCTGAAGACAGAATGAGGTCACCCTGCCCCCTCCAGCAAGCCACCCTTGCCAGTCCCTTGCAGGGCACTGGCTGCTGCAGCGCATTGCAGGTGCCCGGCGATCATCCCTTCTCAGCTCTAAGCCTGCACCCTTGCCAGTGCAGGGAAGGAATAACCTGGCGTGGGATCCCTTTATGAGAGCCCCATGATGCCTGCAAAAGCCTGCAGAATCGAAACAGCAGCTCTGTTCCTGGAGGGAGCTGGGGAGGAGAAGCAGGCTCGTTTCCCCACATGCGTTCACCCCAGGTCTGCCGAGTAACACTTAATGCAACATGGGCTCCATCTCTTCCACTAGGAGACTGCCCCACAGCCCAATTTTCTCACCAGCCAGGAGGCTTTCAAAAATACATAGCTCATGTTCATGAACAGCATAGAATAAAGCCCACTCAAGCATATAGGCTGTCTCCAGACATCTCTGGTCTTCTCTGCACCACTTCTGCACCTGGGTGTCAGAGAGGTATGACTCTGCCAGCAGCAGGACCCCCACTCTGCAAGCATAGACCAAAAAAAACACATCAATATTTTTTTTTCTTCTTCAGAGCAGAGGCCTCAGGCACTTCCACAAAAGAACTGAGGGAGCAGGACAGGAGAATGCGACAACTAAATTCAGGGGGGAGTACAAGCTACAGATACACAACATGAACTGGCCTCTGTCAGGAGCAAAACCTCTACAGCACTTTCAAACCACAAGGCAGCAAACCACCCTGGCTATCTCTTCTCTGCTGAGTTGGACAAATTTTGGAAGGGGACAAGACCAAAACTGTATGGCGTGATCTTTCCTTACATTTGCCTGACACTTACTCATTTACCAATGCATTGTCAGCACTTGTGGCCATTTGAGCCAGAACATTAAGAAAACATCTAGGGAAAAAGCTGAGTGGATAAATGTCCCAAAAGATACCAGGTGGTTGGCAGCACCTGTGCCAAGAGGCTGCTGGGCATGAAAAATAACTGTGTGATGGGTCAGAGCTTGTTTACTTGCTCTTGTAGACAACACAGGGGAAAGTGGGACCCTGAAAAGCAACAGGGGCCCTAAATACACAAGTGAATGATTAGTAGGGATTAGACCATCACTGGTTAAATCTGTCTTGAGCTGCCTGATTGGGGTTATTCAGTCATCCCTCTCTAAAAAAAAACAAACCCTGATCCAAGATCCTCAAAGAATTAAGCAGGTGTTCTGGCAGGACAGCAGCAAAGGTAGGTTAGGAGCATTGGCTCTGGTACCCTCTAGACAGAAACACTGCACAGGTGAAATATACTCCCTGGAGGAGTGGCCTGATGCCACACTGACACCCTAGTGGAGCCCAAGATGTCACCTGTCTGTCCCTGAGGCTGAGGGGGTTCACCAAATACCCTTGCCCATCACTGCACCCCTAGTAGCTCACCCTTCCTCAGGCAGAGGCTGGGGCCTCCAGCCCCACTGAGATTTGGGAGGTGAGGCCTCTGCCTCTGGAAGGCACTTGTGGCATTGTGGGAGAGGTTTCAGGTATTCCCTGGCACTGGGAGAGAGCTGACTTTTAATCTGTCCTCTGCCCTTCAGGGTAGAGACAAGTTTCCAGTCTTTGTATCACCAACAGGCTGCAGGGATCATCCAGGGTCCTGGAGGCAGACATGTGGTGCTTTTTTTGTTCCCAAGATTGCGTCAAAGGGGCTTTCCCCAATAAGCTCTGAGGTTTGAGACACAAACATGACCCAAACATGGTGACCCTCTGCCCTTTCTTTCCCACCTGCAGCCACCCCAGTAAAGAGACTCTGGTTACCCCACTCCTCACTTCTGGACACTTCCAGCAACCAGCCAGGAGAACAGTTTGGAGGAACATCCTCCACATCATCCTGTTCCAGGTAAGGTAAGTCAGGCTGGCTTCAGCAGCTTGTACTACTGAGCTGAATATGATGGCTGATTTTGCCTGAAACAAACAAAACAAACAGACAAACTGATCTCTCAGCAGAGTTGCCTCTGAAATATCCCTTTTCCAACAAGTTAATACTTAAACAGAAAGTTATAGGTGCTAATAAGCAGATCTTTATTAGTTGGGAAGAAAAACCATCAGCTTTCAGTCTAATTACAAACAAGTCATTAAATACCACACAGGCACCTCACAACACAGCCAAAGATTTCTGCTTTCTCCCCGGTGATAAACTGATTTTGTCTCAGATTTAGCCCACGGACAGAACAAAATGACCAGGGCTTTCTCCAAGCCCCTGCAATGGTCAGGAGTAAAGCAAAACCTGGCTAGCACACAGGCCAAGATGAGGATTGCCAACCCTGCTCACCAGGCTGAGCAAGGGATAAATGATTCCTTCTCAACCACAGATCCATCCATTAGTGTAACCCTGAGCACATGAGCAAAGCTCCCACCTGGCATCTAAGTTATGTTTATCCATAAAGCATTTGGCTGGTCTGTCTGGACTGTGGTTTCCAATCTTGTGTTTCAAAAGTGTCGGCTCCTCCTTTCCTCCTAGGAAGTCACATTTCTGATGGATTTGTTGCTTGAGGTGTTTTTAAGGAAGTGGAAACAAACGGCAAGAGCTCTGAAGCATGACTGGACTTCTTACATCAGAGCTCCAAGAGCTGCAGGGATGCTGGGCCACAGCAAACATGAGAACACTAGATTTAGGGATCCTAAAATCTGAGGGATCAATTGGCCCATCCAACCCAAAGTAAAGTGAAGATGTTCTCATCCAAGTTTTCACCTGGGGTGGGACAGCCAGTCCCTCCTACAGTTATGAAGCAATGAAGGCAGCAGGCGTGGGAAGCACAACAGGACAGCTATTGTGGAGGGCACTGAATAAAGCAAGCCCTTTAATGATCACCATGTGCTTTTTCTGCATAAGCCATAAAGCACATGCTTCTTCAGCCTGGTGGTTTCTTCTTTCATGGAGGAAAAAACCCAAATCCAGCTTATTTTAGACCTGTGACTCCACCCAACATTATCCTGTGTACCTTTTCTAGCATGGACACAGGCTGGCAGTGAGTGTACCCACTCAGCTGGCTCTATGGTAGGATTTCTGGTGTCCTTTCAGAGGTGCCAGGTGGGTTTGGAGGATTTTCCAAGGCCACAGCAGCATACCAGAAGAGACAGGAGCAAGTCTGGGAGATTCACAGAAGTATTCACCATTTGCAGATCCTCCACAGGCTGCTGCATTACTTGTGATGAATGCCCTGTGATCTCTTAAAATGAGTTAGTGTCTATCCAACACTCCCCATCTTCAAGAAGGTATTTCAGAGATTAAACAGATGGAAAACCTATGTGTCTGCTAGGTGTTTGTCTCTGAGAAACAAATCGGGCTCTTTGAAAAGGAATGATGACTTGAAATCTAGCCCTTTCAAAGCAAGACTGAAAAATATGACAGTCCTACCACTGACTCTCCACAAGCCAGAGTCCTAAATCCCCCTTCCCCTTGTGCCCTCCTTTGTCTGCCAGGTAAGCCGCTGAAAAAGCCTGTCCAATTTTCTGTAACAAAGAAGGTGCCTGCAGAGCACAGGTCACCAAAAGGGCTGAGCAGATCTAATTGCTCACTGCTGGAGGGCACAGCCCTGCCCATTTCGCCATTCTCCTCCCAGCCCAGGCACCAGTTTGACTCACCAAGAACCTCGGTGAAGGCAGTGAATAGTTTTCCCAGGGATAGGGAGCAGAGCTGACTCACTGAGGACTTGGATGATCCCCAGAGGTCCCTTCCTATCAATATTAATCCATGAGCACTGCAGCAGGCATGCCAGCGAACCACAAGGAGCACAGGGCTGGAAATAGGGCAGGAAAGAGGCTTGTTCCTATTGCTGGCATTGGGCTCTGCTCTCAGAGGAGCTCAGCTGACTTGTTGACCTGTCCTATGCATAGCTGCTGCACTTACACTGCTGACTGACATGGGGAGCTCACTTCTACATGCCCCTGGCCCAAAGGCTGATGGCAAAAGCTCCTGAAGCAGACAGTGGCGAGCACGACAGCCCTTACAGCAGCATGGCTTGCAAGAAGAACATCCTGGCAGAAAGGGCTGCTTAGTTGGTGGAGCTGCCTCCTTCCTAGGTGCTTTTTGCCAATATAATGGTTGTGCTAGGTTGTTAATGCAATTCCTTCAAAGACAGCACGGGAAAAACCAAGCAAAGTGAGGTGGGCAGACAAATGAAGAGAAGAAAGAGAACAATCTTCTCCTTTTAACCTTTGTTAGACTTTTGGCATGGTTTGTAACAAAGCCAGGTCACTTTACAGACAGAATTGCAGCATTTCCACTGATACATTTCCTTTTAACATGAAGGTCACACAAGACCAAGTCCAACTTGCAACTTGGCATAGGCTACAGCCTCATGCAAACTTCACTTACCGTGCCATAATCTGAGGTGAAGAGCATGTTTCCGTCGGCACATGAGCCAACAGTGCATGGCTGCAGCTGGTCTTGCTCCCGCAGCCATACCCTGGCACCCTGCAAAAACCAGAAGACCTCCCATTAGAAAGAACTGGAGCCTGTGAGATCTGCACACAGGGTACAAACACCCAAGAAAAGCTGGGGACAGCTGCTGTATTCAGTGGCTCCTTCCGAGCTACAGCTGTTTAAAATTTTTAAGCAAGGCCTACTTACATTTTCAGAGAAACTGGTTTTGATTTTTTTTAATGTAACATGAGAGGAAGAAAAAGCAGTTTTAATCAGCTTCATGTGGAAGCCAACGTAAGGAAACATCAGTTTTTTACTGAAAGAAACCAACACGCAGAATAGTGGGTTCAACTGTCTAAATATTTTCAAACTCAGAATAGCCGGTCATTAAAAGTCATGCTATAATAATAACAGAAAATGTAAATAAAGCATGTTTACAATTTCATACACCCACACATCATTGTAAGTTAAAACGCTTCCAGAAATCATCAGCAACAGCTAAGTAGACCTCACAGAGCTTTGTTTGCCTCTCTTGCAAGAGTTTCCTTCAGTAAATGACATGACTTGAGTGTTTCTCTGATGTATATATATACTGATATATGATGGCCCTGATGTATATATAGTTTCACACACACTACAACATTTGAAATTGCTCAGTGGCTCTCAAGACAACCCTGAGCACAAAGGCAGATTTCTGGTACACATATGCATATCTCATACCTTGCCTACTAAAAAAGTGCAGGGGAAATCAGTTTGCTGGATTGGCCTCTTCTGCCCTGCATAACCGTGGGTACAAGGGAAAGAGCAGGAGCACAAAGGCAAATCAGGGAGAGCATGACCTGCAATTACGCAGAATCAGGGATAACGTCACCCTGCTTTTCAGTTATTGCAAACTAATCTGTCCCATGTCTTCCCATAGAAATCACATAAACTCTGCTTAGATAAGTATTGAGAAAAAGCCAAAGTGTTGAACTGTTGGGTAACGTTAAGGCCATCCTGCTTTTCATCGATTCGTAGACCTACTTTCTTCCTAATTTGTTTTCTGCCCCTAAGTTATTGATTATAAAAGCCCTTCCTATCCTCTTAAACTCGTCAGCACCATTAGCTCTTTGCTTATAGGCTTATAATGTTTGAAGAGATGCAACAGTATTTCTATATTACATTATAGAGAATGTGGAACATTAATTCTATTTTTAATGATTTATTTTAGTTTAGGTGGGGTTTTTTAAACTACTTTAGTCACTTTAAATGCTTTAGTACCCTGGGTTTTCCTTATTGTAGAAGGTAGGTCTACTGGCCAACCTCCAGCCCTCCCAATAAAGGAACTGGTTTTAATAACATTAAAAAAGGCCTACATAATTCTAGCTTTGCTGCTGTGTTCTGCTCTAGAGTTTCCACAGCAGGCAGATTGATTTCCCCTCACTGAGTGAATGAAAAGTACCAGTGCATCTGATCAGTACCTAAGCCCAAGGGTGGTGTGTGAAGATCACCCTCATGGCCAGTAAGCAATAGCAACAGAAAGAAATGTTTTCTTATGTTACAGATTCAAGTTTCAAGATCCCAGAGAGCTGGTAAGCAATGCATTGAATACAGATTTTGAGGAACTACAAAGAGGTCTTCATGATGTCCTCTTACATTTTCTGAAACTCTTGATGCTTGAGACAAAGTGTCTTGAGGCATCTGGGCAAGACATTGCTGTTGAGAAACCACCCATTTCCCAGATCACATTCTGACTATTCTGCATAAACATATGAACAGCAACATGCATTAGTAGAAGATCTTTACGCTGTTTTCACCAAAGGTTCCTACTACCATCACAGTATCGAGCAAAGAGTCAGAAAACAGCAAAGTTGCGTCTAGAGTTCCCAACAGTGGGCTGAAGGAAAACCTTTTCTAATATACTAATTGTAAACACTCATTCCCAACAGTGCATTTCAATGCCTTCACACACCAGTAACCCAGAAGCACATAGATAAGAGCTTGCACGCAAGTGCAGTTTAATCAGGAGCCGGGCCTGCACCCTCCCTCAGACACAAGCACAACAGCCCCCAGCATTAGCAGTGTGCCACGCTTACAGAACCCTACATGGTCTGTCCGTGGAGACCAGGGGGTACCAGGTTATGCAAACTTTCCACTCCCTGAGCTCAGAAATTAGTTTGGAGATGATGGCAGTCAATAATCTGACACTCAAGAGACACCTCATGGGCACCAACACTGTTATTTATTAGGTACCATTTACAGGGAAAAAAGAGGGGAGACGGACAATAAGACCCCTCTGGTATCTTCAACACCTAGAAATTATCAGAAAGTCCAGACTGACCCAGATCCCTTTCCCAGCAGAAGTCCACATGCAAAAGTATACCAAACAGTCCCCAAAGGGGACCTAGTTCTTTTGTACAATATTGCACCATTTCCTACAAACTTATGGCATATTCTTCTGTGTGCTGCTAAGGAGTGGAAGGCAACACGATGAAAATCCCAGTCATTGTGGCATTTCAGCTGCCCAGAACTACTTACTTCAGTTTACTTTGATGTTGTAGCTGTTTTTACAACAGCAATTGCTTCTGCCCAGTAGAATAACTGCACCCATTTACGTTGTTTCCAAAAGGAACATCATGCTGAGACAGCCAGAATAGGAACCACAGAGCAAATAATTATTGTAACTTCTGCCCAGCATAGCCCCCATTTCCTGAAAGGCTGAGTTTGTTTTAGTGCATCTCCTTCCATCAGCCCTTTTCTCTAAACATGAAATTCCCCGAGGAGCCCTGACTAAATACAGAAACAGATGGTGACACCAGAGAGGCTGCCCTCACATCACTCCCCTCTCCCCCAATACCATGCATTTCATTGATCAGTTGAAAGGATTAAATTGAGCAGAAAACTCCCAAGAACTGCCAGGCAGCAAGACTGAACTTCCATGGGAAAAGCAAGGGCAGCAAAGCAGAGCACAGCCCAGCGCTGCAGAGCAGTGACCTGCCAGCTCTGGGGGGTCCCAGCTCCTGCAAGCACCACAGATGATGGAAAAAACCCTGCTCTCCTAGCACAAGAGTGAAAAAAAACACTCAATTTTCAAACTGGGATATAGAAGTGCTCACCTGCATCCAGAGACAAAACTGTTCAACAAAATGGAGCAACAAGCAATCACCGCTTCGAAAAGAACACCTTAAAAGACAGCTAAGGAACAGCAGAACGATGGTTTAATGTAAATGCTTTCCACCTAATAAAGCTGGCTGAATACTGATGATACTTGAGCCCCTTTTATAAAGAGAACAGCTCATCCCCTCCCAATTCTTCTTTTAACTAGAAGTTTATTGGGGGGGGTATTAAGTTTAAGTGGAGCAACAGCAGGTACTGAAAGAAGGAATAAAGTAGTAATGTACCAGAGTTCCTGTATCAAGGGTAGGTCACTTGGATGTTAAACGAACTCTGAGAGACCAGCATCCTCATTCCTATGGTCTCAGTGACAAGCTGCCCAGGAACTGGCCTTGCCACAAAGCACATAGCAAAGCACAATCCTGAAAACTGATCCCATAACATGGGGTTATAATTTAGAAAATAAAGTTGCTTGCATACCAAGGGCAGTGTTTCATCAGTACTGCCTCACTCCCACACCATGCTGTCTTCCACTGTGGACAGTAAACTCTAAGATGTCATTTTTCTCTGTTCTCATAACACTTGGCACTTTGGGGTCCTAGACCTGGAAAAAAATAACATTTCCTGTATCCATGATAGTGAGAAATCAATTGAAGCCACAGATTTCTTTGGCCTTCTGTGCCTGTTTTAGAGTGACTGATACCAGGGAGTTATCTCTTGCATTCACATGCCTGTACCTGCATCTCAGCAGATGCAGTATGCTGTGTCGACAGGGAAAGGATAAAGGAGATCTTGTATGCTGTACCCCGGGGAAAGGGCGTAGAGGCAGACAAGGAGCGCACAACCCTGACTGCAGAAGCAAGCACCCAGGCATTAAAGCAGAGTGCGTAGCTAGCAGCGGGCACACCCTCCTCCTCAGCTATCCAGCTACCGAAGGCAAAGTAACCTCCAGAGGACAAGAGAGAACTCCGTACCTGCAGGTGCCTTAGCCTCTCCAGAGCATCCCAGCCCAGCAGCAGACACATCTGGGGACTGACATGAGCAAGCCACTGCTCTGCAACTGTACCACACTTCAGAAACAAGTCATCATATCCTGTTCTCTTATTTGTGTAGTCTGGACTACCCTTGAATCTTCATGTTCCCCCAGGATGTCCTCTCTCTTCTGGAAACTGCTTCTTCCCAGGCACAAGCAAGAACAAGCTGCCCCAGTTGTACATGATTTGAGGAGACAGCAGAGCTGCCTCTCTCTGACAGCACTCACAAGCACCATTCCTCTTTGGGCACAAACCTGCATAACTCCAAGGAGTAACATGCTTGGCAGGGGCCACAGCCAGGATGGGTGCATCAATTTTCCAGGAGTTGTTCAGAGGGAAAAGTGCTTTTGGTTGGAGAACACCTTCCAGTGTATGA
The DNA here is from genome assembly GCA_026212715.1 of Elanus axillaris. NCBI lineage: Eukaryota > Metazoa > Chordata > Aves > Accipitriformes > Accipitridae > Elanus > Elanus axillaris. Next base: position 35,117,066 of record JANZLQ010000001.1, read on the forward strand.
AACATGCACACAATTGTCCATTATTTCCATTAAGGGATGTTTTTGTACTGTTTTCTTTGTGAGTGAACATGGCTGTCTTAGCATCCAGATCTACCTGCAAACACAGTACTACAAAAGGCTCTTGCAGTGCCTTGGTTTGGCTAACTCTCCCCCATCACTGTTGCAGCCATTCTGCGAGGGGCAGGGATGTCTCAAAAATGCACACCTGTGCACTAAGTCCAAGCCAAAAATCTCTGTGGGTGCTATAAGTTTTTCAGCTCTAAGTATTGTGCATATACATACCTTTGTCCTCCTGGCACATTGAGGCTGTTCAGTGGGTACTGGGCATCCAAGCCTTGTGTTTTTCATGCCAATGGATCCATATGCTCCTAGGTGTGGAAGCAGCGTTGTGCTAAGCTAGCTCTCTTCCCAGCCTCAGTGGGCTTTGTGGTTGTAAACCACGCAGCAGAGGTTGGGCTAGAAAGGCCCTTGCAACCCAGACAAAGCCAGGATCGGGTTTCAATAAAAGCACTTTTCAACAGATTGATCTAGATGATCATGAATAAGTGATAGGACAGATATAAAGAGACTTAGCTAATGGATACACATTGGTGGGTGGGGGAGTCCCTGACATTCTAGATCCATATGGGAAGGAATGCAACCTTGCTGTTTTTCTGATGTCAGGCTGAAGTAAAGTCATACAGCCGGTCCCTGGGTTATATTTGATCAGCAAAGCCTGGACCAGCTGCTGGAAGGGAGGAGGTAGCCCAGGAGGCCACAGGTAAGGGAGACAGACACAACAGCTGAGCTGGCAGCAGCCAACATGGAGCAGCTGGGAGGAGGGACAATACCTGCAACAGCAATGGCAGGGCTAACAGAAGCAAAAGTCTACTTCTTGTAAGGCACAAGGATGACACACTGCAGAGCAAAAAGGGCCTGGTTTGCACCTGAGAAGGTCCCATGGTTCCCATACGGTAGCCCACTGAGCCTAGGCAAGCCAGCACAGCTCACAGAGCTGAACACAAAGCTGCAATCATGGGTACCGCTGCTCCAGAGCTGCAGCCCAGGCTGAGCCCATGAGTCAGACGAGTTCTGCCAATTAGCAGCCCCATTCCTTGCTAATTAAGGAGCAGAGCCCTCAGTCTGCCAGCAGCTCTGCAGAATAGCAGTATCAGGAAAAGGTTTGTGCATTTTAAGTCATCTAATCTAAGAGCAGTTTGTCACTTCTGGTCACTGATGTATGTGCACTGCTTCCCACCCCTCTTTCACCTCCCCCTCCCATCTGCTCTGTTCCTCTCTCCTCCCTCAGTTTGGCTGCTGTACAGCTTCTCTTCTCCCCACTTCCCTGCACACGTCCCACCTTCAAATATCCCCTAGGAAATGCCTGGTCCTTGAAGGTAATTCTTGCTCTTCTCAAAGGAGCAACTACCCTCTACAGCCACCACACCAGCTCTTCACCATGAGAGTGGAGGGAGTGAACCCCCAACTGTTTTTCCATGAGCACAAGGTGCACAGAGAGGAGGCGGGTGTGCATCCTTCCAGACTTCACTGCAAGCTCTCTCCGGGCTCAGTTGAAGATGAGCTGCCCCCTGCGACTCCACCATGGGCAGTGGAGTCACTGCCCTCCCTCAGCTGAAGCAACAATCCTACAGAGTTTGCAACCACCTGGGAACTTCTCACCAGCCTCAAAAAGGTACACTAAAGTTCAGTTCATAAAAGCCTGCACTGCTTCCATGCCTTCTCTATAACCTCTTCCCCACCTAAAACTTGAAATAAAACAAATCATTCCCTAGGGCACATTACTCACATGGATATCTTCAGATGTATATTCCCTGTCTCTGAACATTCCTGATATACCACAGCAACACTGGCTTTCCCACATCTTCTCTGTAGCCCTGAAAGTAAGGAGGCAACATGGCATGTGCAAAAAAACAGGCTGGCCCTAGCAAAACTTTCACTGAGCAGCTAGCAGCTCCAAACTGAGCAAGTGAAGAGCTATCCCTGCCCTGCCTTCAACTTGGGTATTGCTTTGGGTCTCCTCTCCTTCTTGCCACCAAATATACAGTGAGGCAGCTTCCTTGCAGCTCCCTCCCTCTCCCAAATTTGGCTGATGGCTTCAAGGCTGAAGCTGGGCTGATGGACGACTGAGTGGCACTCAAGGTCCACAGAGGAGAGCTCAGGGCCTCAGGAGGAAGCCACGAGGATACAGCACCAATACCTTTTTGCATCTTGCCACATCCTTGACTTCAATAACTCCCTACCATCTACTCACGTGTTATATGGAAACGTACACTTTTTAATCAATCTGTCCCATCGCTATGAAGCAGAAAATCCCTTTTTCTCACAGAGGCAGAGGAACAGCAGAATCTAATCCACCTTCTGTCTCATCCATTATTTGCTGCTCTTTTGCCATGTCTTCCCCTATTTGTCATTTCACTAATAAAGTATTCCCAGGTTTTTAAACTCTTCACAAGACATTTCCCCGGTGTTTGATCATCCTCAGTGTCCTTCCCTCAAACACTGCACCGAAAGCAAGTAGAGTGCCTCTGAGCTGGGATGCACTGTCAGCCAATCTGAAATAAGAGTGAAAATGGGGAAAAGGAGGAAACAGCCCACACAATTAAGAAGCTGGAGAACAGTAAAGACGGTAGAGTCCATATTTCACTCTGTTCTCTTCTAAAATCACTGGGGACAAAGACGTGCGCTAGTAGGAGCATCCAACTTCTAGATGGGGACAGCAGCATTGTGAATAACAAGAGACATGCAGAAGTTTTTAATAAACATTCCTGGAAAGCACCCCTCTTGCATCACACTGAGATGCTGAAATGCTTTCCCATATATTATTAAATGGAAAAGACATAAAACATTTTAAAAATCAACAGGTCCAAGAGTTCCCACCCAGAGATCTGTCCAATAAAGTTTCTCACTAGCTGATACTCATTTTTAATAAGCCTGGAAATGTTGAGGAAATTCCAAAAGACTGGAAGGGTCACAGCCTAGACAAGGTTGATAGCAGGATTATCCCAAGTAACTATAGGCTGCTTAGTCTGACAGCCCCACGGAAAATACAGAGTTTTTGCCTTCAGCTTTTCCAACTTAAAGATACTCTAAGTTTAATCATTGTCCAATGCCAGTCAACATGTGGAAAGAAGTCTTGTCAGAAAGATTTCTTCGTTCTTTGCATCCAGGCGTAAGAGATAAATAGGACAGTAATAGATTCTCATGGCATTTATCATATAGAAAACAGTATTCTGATAAAAGTCAGCCCTTGAGAAGCGAACAGCAGCAAAGGGATCTCAAAATAGTTGTTATGAATGGGGAAAACCATGACTAATTGAGGGAGTTTCTAACAAAACTCTAGAGAGACAGGGTCAGTACTGTTTTGTATTCTCATCAAGGACCTAAAATCAAAAGTAGTGCTGACAGTACTAGCAGATGCCAACATCTGGTAGATCAGTATGTACCCACAAGGATGAGACCATCAGAGCAACGTGGATTCCACAGCCTGCTTGTTTGAACAAAACGGGATTAAAATACAGCCAAACTGAAAGGTCAGCTTCAGGGGAGGAGGAATGCAAGGAGCACTTCAAACGGAGGAATGTCTTCTGGAAAGTCACAGACCTAAAGAGGATTGCAAATTGCTGAACAGGAACTCCCAGGACATTTGGTTGCAACAAAAGCTGATGCATGTCAGGGATGTATAAACAAGAGTAAGGAAGTTTACTGCTTACTTATGCTTTGAGGTGTGAGAAAGAAGCCTTCCAGAGCAAATAAAAAAACCTCAGTCATTTTTGCTATTCAGAAAGATCACTTGTAATGCAAAGGTACTTGTGAAAATGTTAATGTCATTATGTAGATTTGCCAGAGCTAGGGCTGCCCTATCTAGGCCAGACACTGATAGCAGGGGGATCACAGCAGCATGTGGCCCAGCATGGACTGCAAACCTCACCTTGGTCCCTGCATGCCCAACTAATTGCACCCTGCTGTGAGGACCGCTGCCAGCAGCACTGAGACCACTGCTCTGCTACCTGCTGTCTCACCTTTGTCAGGAACCCAGAGGAAACCCAGTGCCAGAGGGTAATTTCTTGCAGAGAGAGAAGTTATTTGGGATGAAACAAGTCTCATGAAGCAGAAGAAAAGTAGGACCCAAAAATGGATGGAGCTGCCAGACACTGAAGAAATGAAGCAGGATTTATTTTAAAGCAAGGTTGTGTAAGCACTTGAAGAAACTGCAAAAAGCAGGGCATCCTCCAGAAATAAGAAGCTTTTCCAGAAAGTGTGATTCAGCCAAATCTTAATCATTGGCTCAAGACACAGGTAGCAGGAATAAACAGGGCTAATACACAGCCCTGGTCCTAACCCGAGTTTCCCCCTTCTCATCAAATACGCAGATCGCTGTAACTATAAGAGGCCATGCCATGGGTTCAGTTATTACAGTAATTATTCTGTTTATAATGACAGCACCCAAAAGTCCCCCAGACGCTGTGCCAAGCAGTGCATGGCAGACAGGCCCTCCATTGGTGTCTTTCCTGGGACTTGGCTCTACAGCACTGCTGAACTGTGTATAAGCTCGTATGGAAATGTGGAGACAGAACCGCAGAGCTTAGGGTAACTGGAGGATAACCAGGAAACCCAGACTCACAGAAGTTTCAGTCTTAATGCTGACATTTAAATAGCTCGCACATTTTCCTTAAAACAAAATGGGAAATAAGAAATCGCAAAACATTTGTGATTATTGTGTTAAAAAAAGTGAGGCAAGAAGTGAAACCAGAGCAGTACGAGGTGGTTTTGGAGGCAGCGATGGGGCAGCTGCAGGCTGGCCCAGGGAGAGCTGGCTCCCCTTCAGGTGGGGGCTCCCATCCAGCGCCTGCGCCAGCCCACCCTCGCTCCGCTGATAGGATCTGACAAGGTCGCAGCTCACGCAGCCTGGCACCAGACGAATGCCCTAAGGAGGGAGCTAACAGGACTCCCTCTCTTCCGCCAGACACTTCTTCATGTCACCTTTGGCACAAGAGCTTTCTTCCCTGCAATTGCTGCTCCAGACCAGGGCAGCCAAGCCCTTTCGCCCTACCTCCGCCTCTCTATTGCTCTGAATGGCTTTGGGGAGATGCAGCTGGGATGGAGGATCCTGCATGTAGGAACATCCATGCTACACCAGCCCCGTGCATACATTCAAGGACAGTAGTGCTTCTCTTTAGCTGAACTACACAGACTACTTAAACAGAGAGGGCTTGCTCTGGTTAGTATTGACTCAACAAGCATTATACAGACAGCATGGATGTAATAGTCAGCTTTTCTCTTTCTCTTCCCAATCTCTCCAGATCCTCTTTTCTAAGAGGTCACAACATTCTCAGTAAACTGAGAGGACATCTTCAGAGAAAATCAGCAAAGCACATGGTCCTCAGGGGAGGTGAGAGGCTTGGTGCTTCATGGAGCAGCCCCACTGCTGAATAAGATGACGCTCTACCTACTGTTTCTTTCCAAGATGGCGTTTTCCTAAGCCAAGGGTTGTTAACACACGGGCACTCAGCTCACTGTTATCTGAAAAGACAGCACATCACTCATGGTCAGCGTCACCCAAGTCAGCTGAACCATTTCCTTCATCTCAGACAGGAGTCTCTGGAAGGATTCTCCAGGACATCCGGCCACGCTCCTCTCTCACAGGAACTCCATCTCCTCTCTCAACTGCAGGGAGTGTGGGGAAGGCAAACTAAGCTGTTGAGAAATCCAATCCAGGATGCCATGCACAAGCCCTCCCCACCCAGCACAAGCTGGGCTCCCTGGGGACACTGATTTTGGAATGATGCAGCCAGGCAGTTTCAACCAAGAGCTCAAAGCTGGTGAGAATTGCATGTGCAACCAAAAATCAGACCAGTTCTGCACCTGCCGCAGGAAGCAGGCTCCACACTGCAAAAACGCATTTGCAGACAAGTCCCTTCAGCTCCTCTCCTCACCCATGTACTCTGGGAATGCTTACACACATGAGTTTACACTAGGACTAAGGAGCCACGCTGCAGGACAGCATGTACAGCTAAGCATCACGTGACCGGCACAGGGCGACAATCCGCAAACTAGCTGATGGCTTTGTGGAGTGGTCAGACACTTCCCAGTTGCAACAAGCAGTCAGCACACCCGCGCAGCAGCCAGGACAAAGCTGCCAGAGCAAAAGAGACCTGGCAGAGCTGCTTGCTCCCCACCTCAGTTCAGGACCAAGAAAGCAGCTCAGATGCAGGTACAGTGGCAACTCAGGTAGCCCTTGTACTCCTCCATGGACTTGACCAGGAGACTCCCTGCTGATCTGCATGTGTCCATGGGGGAAGTGGCTCCTCTCCTCACCTCCATGGCAGATTTCCCAGGCCACAAAGAAGAGACGGGCCATAGCCAGGGGAGGATGGGGGGCAGTAAGTGAAGACCAGGCTGAGCTGTCAGGATGACAGCTCAGACCACCACAGCCTTGCAGGACATGAGCACAGGACCCCCCTGCCTTTCTCTTCCTACGTCAGAAAGCTTAAGGACTTTGAGGGATTTATTTTACCACACAGATGAAAAGCATTGCATTTCATCAAAAGAGCAATGAGAAAAACTGTTTAACACTTCAAATGCCAGCATTTCTAGGCCAGTGGCATGCAAGCACAAGGAGAACGGCATCTGTGACTCCACTGGATGCTGCTGCTGAGTGCAGGCTTACCGTGGGGCCATGCCGGCTGGTCACGCCAACTGCAGAACAGAGGACGGGATGGGAGAAGTGTCTCCTTTAACCCTGGCCATGACATTCCTGCTCCTCAGGGGGAATTGGGAGAGCGAGTCACATCCTCTGTGTCACTCCGCATCCTGCCCACACTCCAGACACGAAGGGAAACTATCATCCGTCACCACGCACAGCCCTGGCCTCCAGGGCCCCTCCTCCCAGTCTGGGCACAGGACTCGTTGCAGCAGCCAAGAAAGGAGACGGCAGAGCGCACACACCATCTCAGCTCCTCTGCTCATACCCGGCTGGAGCAAAGGTGTCATCCGTCACATCCCTGAGCCATGCTGCACACCAGACCTCAGGTGGCAGAGGCACACATCTTTGTGCTGTGCCACTTGCAGAAGATGAAGACTTTCTAATTTGGCCTGCTTGGGATAAGCAGTGGCAGCACGCAAGCCACCAGCTCACCGTCCCCAGGGTCAGCAATCAGAGGAGGGCACGGCACATGGGAAGCCCTTCAGCAGCATCAGGCGGATACAACTGGCCAAAACTGTTCCCCCTTGGCAGAGCCAGGATGATAAGTAGGTTGAACCCATCACTAAGCCACTTATCATAGATAAACTTCAAAGAATAGGAATTCCTTTGGTCTACAGCATGCCGAGGGAGGAACCAGGGAAGCTAAGAAGACCCACGGCATCCCCACCTAACCCCAGACACTGACCACATCGCTGAGTGTAGCATCTGAATTCTGCAAGCACAGCATGGGAGCCTGCTAAGGCAAGACCAACAACATGCTGGGGTTTAAACTATTCATTGTAAGGGATGACATGCATCCCCTGGGACAAGCTTGGCTTCTGCTGCAGCAGAAAGAGGTGGAGCAACTCCCTTCTGCTCAAGCGTCGCCCTCCCACCAAGAACCCCCCATGGAGAAGGAGGAAGAGTGGCCAGGGTGCAGCAAATGCCAAACATTCCCGCTCCAGGGAAGCCACGTCCCCTGCTCCCACACCCACTGCCTTTCCTGCAAAGCAAAGCTTGATGCTTTTCCATGCACGCTCATCCCAGCTCTCCGGCCTTGGCCACCTTGCTTCACCGGGGTTTAAGTCCATGATTTACAAGAGATGTAAGACTCCTAAAGAGTCCTTGGCTTCAAGGCTGCCCCTCAGCCCTTCCCTGGAAATCCTTATTTCCCCAGATGACAGCAGAATCACGCCCAGACAAGCGGAGCTGGGCAAAGCAGGCAGTTCTCTGTTGGGTGCTACTTGCTGAGACATGCACCTCAGGGCATCCCCTCTCCAGCCTCCCATTCCCATCAGGCGCTTCAGGCTCCTCGGTGGCCGCCCCTGTTGCCTCCTGACATGGGGGTGGGCATAAAGGCTCTGGTGAAACGGCCCTTTGGGAAACCCTGCCCTCCATCTGATTAGATACAGGCGGCCCAGGCTTCCAGGAGCAGCAGGTTAATCAGTTAATGGCTGAAGAGATCCTGGGCGATGTGCTGTGCATGCTGCTGGGCAGCCCCAGCCGCACAGCCCTGGGGATAGCCACTTCTTCCTCACCAGGGCCAGATCTGGGAAAACATCTGTTCTGATAAAGAAAGTGCTTCAGCGGGGAGGGGGCAGGCCCGAGCCCACCAGCTGCTCCAGCCCACAGAAAATGGGCTGCTCTTGGGGGGGGGCTGCCAGTTCCCCCGCCGCACCCAGGACACAGCAAGGGCCAGACACTGGGTTTAATGGCCTGGAAACCAACCGGGGGTCGGAGGGGGTGGATTTCTGGTGCCCCTGGCACCAAACAAGAGGCCTTCAGAGCTGAGCCGCAGACCTCAGGACGGCCCCGTCACCCCACGGCCCCTGCCGTGCCCCCCACCAGTGCCACGGGCACCCGCTGCCGCCCATGGGGCCAGCAAGGGCTGCCCCAGCCTTGCACCCGCCTGCCCCTCACACCCAAAGGCAGCGTCAGGCCGGGCTGGAATCCTGCGTGTGCTCAGGCAAGGGAAGAGGCAGAGAGAATTGGGGGGGGTGGGGGG